>FN649758.1:2470514-2621310 GCA_000310025.1 Ectocarpus siliculosus | reverse complement strand
CCCCCCCCCCCCCCCCCCCGGTCCCCTCCCATCCGCTTCCTGGAGTACCTTCATTGGACCTGAACAGATTTATCTTGCAACACAAGTGCATTGTCGAGTAACCGCGAAATAATCATGTGGTCGCAGCCCACCTCTTCCACGCCAGCGGCTGTTCCCGAGGGGCGAATCAGCTCACGCCCGAGATGATGCTCCACCAAGTCTGCCGCTGCGCCATGAGTGTTTGCCTTGGCCGCACAGTTCATGGAGAACGTTCAAGTTAGGCCAAGTGGAAAAGTGGTAAGCTGTCGATCGGCATGACAGATGGGACAAAGCTTCGCACACGGTGCTAAAGAGCGACGTGAGCGCCATCTTCACACTCGGGGCAACCCCTGGTTCTCCACTAAAATAGCGCACCACAAGAACGAGTCGGTTCTGCTTTCCAGTACGTCGGATACGAGGAACTGCTATTCAGAACTCACCTCTGCGAGGGCACGAACCACGATCATCTTCTGGAAACGGTTCAGATTTTCTTCCCATCCCGATGGTAGCGGCGCCCTATGGGCGGCAGCATCTGCTCGCCAGTCCTGCCATTGTGGCCACGATTCGGCTACCGACTTGCAGATACCCTTCATGGAAGGTATGGCGATCTCCGCTTGCTGTAGCGTTTTCCAACTCTGCAGGTAGTGCAACAAGAGCGGTAACGTAAGTATTATTCGCCAGTCCTACCCACGTATACCCCAGGAACCGAAGCAAACTGTTTGATTCGGGCAGAACGCAGTAGAGCGAGCGTTAAGTAACGTTCAGTGCACCTGGTATTCGTCAAGAACACATGGCACCTCACCCTCTCATCTAAGATGCTGGAGTCCGGATTGCTAACATTACTTCTCTGGTCACTTTCCCGGCCTCGGCTGGTCCTTCGGCGGAGGTTCGGTCCAGCTCCTTGCAATAAAAGCATCCACTCAACGTTCGTTATCTGCGCCATCGCCAATATTGGGACGAAAGCAGGATGTCATCCAGCCATAAAATGTTATCATCCAGAGACAAACCACAGCACACCAACAGACAGACTCCCAGTGGCGTTGTCAACCAAATCGACGGCTAGCTTGATGTATTCTCTGTGTGGGAGCCAGCTGAAGGCCAATGCCATGGTCCAAACCAATCAATTTCTGTCGATTGCGCTAGCACACCATCCCATGGCTCTGCTTTCTCGATATTGGCTCACGTTTGCCTCACTTAATGTCGACTGTTTCTGGGGCACGACAAACTACAATGACGGGTATATATATGCCAGCGCAATTGACCCTTACATCGCCCTTGGCCCGGAGGATACCGGTGCAGAGCATAAACGCAAACGGAAGTTTGTGGCGCTCGAATAGCCCCCTCGAAACCGCGCGATATACAGCCTCCGTGCTCTTCTCTAGGAGCAGCTGGAGCCTTGCTTGTAGTCCACCGTTTCCGGCGTCCAAGGTGTCCACGATGCAGTTCGTGAACAGAAGCTGGCATATAGCAGGGATGGTAAAGGTTTTCCAGACAGGTCGCGGGAGAGTCGGTATGCTAACAAAATACCCATACCTAGGGAAGAACACCGTTTGATCAGCTTTTAAAACAAACCGCAAACAATCGGCCGGTTTTACCACACCGTTAACATTGGAGACCACACACCCTCAAGCTATGCCGCGCTCTCACTTGGCAATTGGTTTCTGGCCTTTGTTTTCAGTTGCTGCTCGCGAATTTTGTTCTCGGTCTACCGTAGTAGTAGCGTTTGAAGGCCCAACACGCTGTGGTCACCGAAGTAGAACCATGCCTTTTATATTCCGCAATAATATCTTATCATCGCCGCATGGGCTTCGTCACAGAAGTGGTGTGGATGTCTTCGCGTAGTCAATCGTTCTGACCTCCATTAGCCCCTCTTCTTCCTACTCTTGAAGGCAAAGAAACGAACGTCGTGGTCACAAACAACCAAAAGAAACGTTCACATTTCGTACCAAATGCTGATTTTTCCCACTGGATTGCATGGAAGAAACAAACACCTCATATATATATATATATAGGTTTTCGAATGTGCGTATATATGCTGTCGTTGAATATGCCAGCCCGGCCTGAGGATTGCATCTCCTTTTATGCCTCACGGCTAGGAGCGTGCGATAGCAACACTGCCAGCAGAGCATGGCCCCCCTTGTGATCCCACTCCTTTAACACAACACCTCTGGATAGTGTGGCAACAACACCCGCAGAGGTATCACACCCCCGTCTTATCACGTCCCCAAAAGAACACCACCGCGTGGTAATATTTTCGAGTTCCAAAGTACCGGCCTATGTACATCACACCGACGACAAATATATCACCCCCGTTGAGAATGCAGAGAGATGGCAGCTATACTGGGGCATAGGGAGTGGGCTGAAAAGGCGGAGTGGTGTCTTTAGCATAGATCGGATGGGGACAACGTTTTTGACCCACTTTGGCAAAGAAGGAAGGAACGATTGGCCATTGGTGATCGGTCCTGTGGGAACAATGCTCGGTATTATCGAGGGCGCGTAGCCAAGGTACCCAAAACATGAATAACCCCCCCCCTCTTTGAGTACACCGAACGGGCGATAACTTCTCGAACGGTAAAGATTTAATATCGTGGCAATCGGCCGGTAGATATGCAGAAGACTCTACCTTCAAACGAAGGCTGGCACTCTCTCCACCTATTGCACCTGAAAGTAGTCCAGGCTGTACTGGTACATGACGTCAACCCTGCACAGCTCGGCGACTGTGAAGTAGAGGAGGGAACCGCGGACTGCAACTGGCCTGTAGCCTTCCCGACTTTCCTCAATCTGCCGTTTCGTGCTCTTGCTGTCGGCAAGGCGCTCGGCAATCACCTTACTCATTGTCTTCGATTTACTGAGAGTTGCAATGAGGGTCTGCGCCAAGACGTAATGGTTGAAAAAAGGAACGGACGTTGTTGTACGCTTGTGTTAGTCGATGAAAGGATACACGTGCAGGACTATCATCATGGTAGTCTTTACCAGCCAACGCCACCATCCGATGGGTGGAAAGCCTTGCTACTGCTCAACATAAGCTGCCATGTTTTACCCAAAACTCTTGTGTTGGAGCGCACCTCGTCATCGAGAACTTCCACTCCGCTGCTGGCCTCGTTGAGGAGTCTGAGAATCTGGTCTTCGATGTCCAACAACTGCTTTTGATCCGTGGCGATACTCGTGATCAGGTCGTGATGACGCTCTTCTAGTTCAGGTTGCTCCAATGTGACTACCTGTACGCGGACGCGGGGAAAGTACATGTCGAAAAGGTCGGTGCCGAAGTGAGTTTGCCAGCAAGTGTGTAAGTAGCCTTATTGAATGCAACACATTCTACGTGCACGACCGGGAGCGCACCTCGCCGAGTAGTTGCTCCTCCAAGCCACGTCTTGTGACGGTGAAGTTGATGAGGTTGACCCGAATAGCAATGTCGGCTTGGAAGTGTGGATTGGGCAGCTCCGTAGTCAGGTACAAACGGAAATTGCTATTGTACTCCACCTCGACATCTCCCAGGGGCAGGATCGTGCGCCCTCCCTGTGACATGCAGTGAGCAAGGAAAATACCTGGCGCTCCATTCAGATGCTCGAAGACTTCCCGACCACTCAAAATGATACCATGACAGCGTTCTCCTTGTGCATTAATTTATTGTTTACAGGCGCAATTCCAATGCCAGGGGCGGGAGTTACGTATTCACGTTGTGGCAAGAACCCTGCAACAATTGAGCGCGTTCGTTTTCAGGACGAAAGTGTACAAAAAAAACACCTTCAAGAAGGTCCTGTGACAAAGCACCGGATCCAGGACAGGGTCGATGCTCGTTTCAATGTCCTCAACCAGAAGACTCTTCCCTTCTCTAACTGCCAGTAGGAGGCTGCTCAGAAGCGAAGGGCTGCCAGCGTTTGCGCAAAGCAAACCCTCATCGACCTCGGGGCTGGCGTTCCTGACGGCGGTGGTCTCGGTCGACGAGATATTCTCTTGAGCAGCCGCTGTTTTTCCGTTGATTGTTTCAGTGGTTGCACGCGGGTTTCAGAGGCGTGCACAAAAACGCGGAAGTGAATGGTAGCCTTGGTGTAACGTATTAGCGTATCAGTGACATTCTCTTTGCGAGCACTATATGCAGTTTAAGGCCTCGGCTTAATATTGCAATACCTAGTCATACACGCGCCTGAATTATTTTCAACGAATCATTGAGTGCGGTAGGTCTACGCTGGAAGAAATTCACCTTTGTTCTTCAGCCAACGGCACGCCTGCCTCTGAGGATCGATCAACAATGGCCACCTTCCTGTGGCCACAGTGGTGGCTGCAATTGCGCTGTCCACAGAGGTCTTATCGCTTGGGAGCCCCTGTAGATGCCATTCTCTCAGGACCACCGGGGTAATCAGGACCTAACACATGCAGGGGTACGGTTGAAGCAGGTGACGAAGGGGACTAAGTAGAATGTTAGCCGTCGTCGATAACATCAATTGTCACCCAGAGAACAAATTGGTTAGAGAGTCTGTTCGCTACTGCAGCACTACTTTGGCCAGTTGTCATGCTTACCTGGGATCATGCCGGTCGCACGGGTGGCCAAGTGACCAGCGTCGTAAACCTACTAGTAGCGAAGATATTTTGCAATTCGACCCTCTCTCTGGAGAGAAAATTTAGATTTCGCACTTTGAGTGAAAAATGATTACTTCGGAGGCTGCACATGGTCGACAACGGAAAGGGACGGCCAACCCTTCCCACGAAACAACTATGGCAAACACCGCAAGAGAACAGATGGGGCAAAGAAAAAATATGCAACGTAAGCTGTGTGACATTCCAACTTTGTGTCCCCGGCTGATTCGTCAAAGATATGCACCCAAAGGTGCAGACTGGCTCCAGAATAGATGGGACGGATACACACATACGTGCTTTCACTGGTCAGCCGATTAGCGCGGTCGATGCTAATAAAACAACACACACAAACAAAAACATACACACCTGGGCGACAGAAAAGCCGTCGGACACACGGACACCTTTGTCCCTTAGAATGACCGTCCAGCTTTCAACCAAGGAATTGCGGAAGGGACCGGTGAAGGCTCCCAGGTAGGACACGAAGGCAGCGCTGAGGAAGATGTCACCCGTCAGGTTCACCTCGTGGTCTAGAATATCTTGGGCAGTTGCTGTCCATCGTTTCTGTCAAGGCCGGGAGCAAAGCCCGTACAACGTGGACTAGGCACGATCGGTATGTACTTCAACCTAACAATATCGCTTGAATAGAAAGGCGGTTGAAACACCGATATATTTTGACCATGTTGGTGGTTGAAGAAGATCACCGCTAGAGGCCGACATGTGTAGCGAGAAAACAAGCTTGAGCTGAGCGAAGCTCACAACGAGTTTGTTCTCGCCACTTTGGGCCTACCTTTTTTCAACGAGACATACACCTGCAGCGGTAGTAATAGTTTCATATCAACAAAATCCGAAACTTACATTTTCCTCTTCCAGGCCCGACGTTAGCTTCTCCGCGCGATCCAAGCGTTGGATACACCGTTGAACCTCGTTCTCAAGGCCTATTTTCTCTCGGTTGGCATCGTCTCCACTCTGCAGATACGGGTAGCGACCGGTTCGCGGGGGCACATCCTAGAATCATCTGTTTCAAGCTCGTTGTCACACACTTGCTTCTTCTAACTTTCCGATCGTCGTCTATGATGTTTCTCACAGCGAAATAGCCTCGTTGTCACGGTCTGATCAGCCAGGCCGCCAAGGTGACAATGAAATACCTGCATCAAGAGAGCCACTTCTTCCTCGATGCGGTGCACTTCGCTGCGCTTGGTCCGGAGAACGTCATTGGCTTGTTCCAGCTCTTGATTCAATACCTGTTGAGAAAATCATGTTGGCAAAGAGACTTGAAGCGGTTTGACCACCCCGGTCGAACTAACCAACCCTCGCGTCTGTCAATCAAGAAACGCGTAGCACCTAGAACCTGATCCTGCCTACAGTATTATCTTGTCCGCGATACATACCTCGACGGTGTCTATTCTCGGTTTCACTTCTTCGAATATATCTCCATACTGGTCCATCGCATGCACCCACATGCACATCCCCGCAGCCGCCAAAGATACCTGAGGTTAGAATTTTCGTCGAACATACGCAGTTGGGTGTTGTCGGTCAACACCATACGTTAACAGCGCTAGCGTGCTCGGCGAATAAAAAGCATGACAGGCCGTTCCGGCTGCGGATAGGCGTCAAAGCAGAGATGACACTATGTAACTACTCTTTCGTCCCCCAAACGGACGGGGGTAAGCGAACGAATTTGATACGAAACACCCAATCACAAACACAGCACGTACTTTTCGGAGGCGATCGACGCTCATATTTTCGTCGTCCACATAGCGCTTCAGACTCTTTCGTCTCTCGGTGTTCAAGGTGTCCTTGTTGTAGTTCCTCAATTCGTCCATAAAAGAATTTCGGCTGAGCACGCGTTTTGCGCTGTCCCAGTCCTGCGGAGGAGGGGTACGAGTTTAGCCGCTACACGTAGCTAGGTTGTCGTTCCTATGGTATGAATAGTAGGCTCAGTACTACTGGTGCACCTCTTCTTGCACAGACACGCAGATTGCCGACACGCACCTGGTCTTCTGACAAGAGGAGGCAAACGGCGTTCATGACAGTCTGAACGGCCTGGGGTGGGTTCTGGAAGCTTTTAACTTCACTAATGTCGTCTCGCTTGAGCGAATTGAGAGCCTTGATTGCTTCTTCAAGAGCCGGCAGAGCCTGGTCCAGGTTTTTTTGGGCCTCTTGCTGCAGTACCGAAATCTGCATCAACAAGGCGGGCGACGGGCATGGTTCGAATCCGTTGGTTTTCTCCATCCCGTGTTACCCTTTTCATCGGCATTCTGCACTGTCGTCATGCCCTGACGCGGATACCTCACCTCTTCTTGACGTGCGGCAACAGCTGCTTCGTCCTTGGCCACCCTCTCCTTTATGGCTTCCGCTTCTTTTCGCTCTTCGTCAACCTGTGGGTAGCATAGTGTGAGTCGTGGGATCGCGGAGAGGGACTGACCTCCATGTTCCTGCACCAACACACACATACTGCGCAAAACATATTGCTAAATCGGATCCCAAGGACTACACCAGGAATTATTGTGCAACAAGTTTAAGTTGGGGGCGCATGAAGCGCGCGACCACAATGTATGGTTCCAACGAAAACAGCACATGCCGAAGGGCATATAACGGGTCCCCAAATTGACGCCGCCACAAAAAAACTCCTGAACGCCATCAACATACTTGAGCGAGAAGTCCTTCCGCCTCCAATGCTTTTGACTCCAGAAGAGGTTGTAACTCGGTTAATTCGCACTTGAGCCCCTTGATGATGCGGCCTGTTTCTTCCAGCTTTACTACACCGTCCTGCAGGCTGCAATCGAACAACAGTGGCACACATCAAACAGAAAGTCCGGGCGGTTTGTGATGCGCGAACACTTCAGTGGCGGCATGAACAGATGCGTTGGATGATCGGGGACATCACGTATACCTCAACAACGCCGAATATATGGCAGTGGCAGCGCGAAATACCCTAGCTTAAGGTAGTTCTACCTAGAAATAGGTGGCGAAATCGTGTCGTTCGGAAACATCACTTGCCTTGCTAGCCTCGTGGACAGGGCCGTTCTTTTGTCTCGTAAGATGTTCAGAAACGTTCGCAAGAAATCCAGGAAAGATTTCGGCGAAACATAAATGCGACGCCCTAGCTGCGAAAAGAACGACGCCGCCGCCGGTTCGACCTGTGGGGCGATCCATGTTTGAAAGGTTGAGAAAATCGATCAATTGACAGTTCGTAAAACGTTTGGCGCAACGTGGCCAACCCGGTGACGCCAATACCTACAGTATCGCTGCGGGAACTAGTCGGGAACGTACCGTGCTTTACGAGCGAGCAGCTTGCACCTTGGCGCTTGTTGGGAAAGCTCCAGCAACTTCTAATACGCTCAATCGCTGTTAATGTCCCCACTTTTACGACGGGCGGCTGCGTTGGCCCCAAACTTAAAAATATGTCCACGCAAGAACTCGCTTCCTTAGGGGTACTCACCCCTCCGTGCACCTCAACCGACGTCCTTATGAGGGCAGCGGCCAATTTTGGCCCAACCCCGCATTCGTGCGGTCCCGATGGCACCAAGGCCAGCTCGGTCAGAACCCGGTGAGCTACAGAGTGAAGAGCAGTCTTTGGCCAGGCGTTGTACCAATCGATTGTGCTGCGAGAGAGGTGAACAACGGTGGTTGGGTTTTATCGACCATATCAAGCACAGTTTGGCTTTGGACGGCTTCGGGTGCAAGACGATAGCATCAGCGCTTCAGGATACTTAGTTATTTTCTGTTTCTTGACATCGTCCATTTTCTCTTGGTGCAATTTAAAATTTGCAGCAAGTACAGTTCGAGGAGGTACATGTACGCATAAACACTACGCTTGTTACCTGCAGTTGACAAGGCTGGGGAAGTTTCTGATCCGTTCACGGAAGGTCGCTCCAGATGGGTCCAAGCAAAGGATAATATGCAGGTGATCTCTCACTTGCGCCGTGAAGAAAGCCATGGACCTCGCCTGAAAAAGTGCACACATGGAAGATCGGATAGGCATGCTGAAAACGAATACGCGTTCGAATCGTAACTTACATGTTGCAAACGCGGACAAATCAGCCACGATCCAAACGCTTCGTAAGACTTTGTTTGCCAAGGGGATAAAACGTGTTCCACTCACTCGAGTGTCGGGCTTCCCAGTGGCCCGAACAGCGTCTCGCACTCTGATGACGATGTCCGCTTCTTCGTCTGGTGTGAAGAGATTCGGCACTTCCCCGCTACCAAGCAAGCAGTTGATATCTTCAAGCATAGCTTCGTCCAGAATCTGCTGAGCGCGACGTATTCACATCTAACTCGAAAACAAAGCTTGGAAAATTTGCATGCGAAGACCAGCACCTATTGAGAGGGAATCGCCACTACATGCAGGGGCATCCTTCTATCGTGAGGAGGCCAATGCCGCTTGGGCGCAATTCAACTGCGAAACCTATGCTTCAACCTCAGCCCCCTGCAGACGGTATCTCAGTACGGACGGTCTGATTGTGGGCGCGGACGGGGTCAACGAGGAACCGGAAGAGCCATGACGAAGCAAGCACCGCCTTTCCGTTCAACAACTCACACAAGTGTAACCGAAAACTCGAAAAAATTACCCCAGCACAGAATACACATATATACTTGGACCATTGTTTTCGTATGTTCATCTTGGTGAATAATACTCCTTGTTGATATTGCGACTTTCTTACACCAACAGGTGCATAGTGCGGGCAGGGTACCCGAACAGTTCTATAGCCCTCCGCACGGTACTGGAAACCGTGTCGGCTCTCCGAAAGAGGCTGACCAAAAGAATAAAGTTTGTCGGTCGGTGTACCAACCCTATTCCCAACCCGACCGCAAAACACTTGCTACATTAGCGTGCATGGGATACACTGTTTTGTGAATGTGGTGGAGCTTGGCCGTGGCTACTCCTTGGTGCTGGCTAGTTCCTCTCCAACGCGATACTTCGATGTGAAAGCATGAGACTATAATGAGCGGCTGCAACCTTGGGTTTGGAAAATGATGAGTACCTAGGGGATCCGACCCCGTTGTATGTACTCGCGATATACCCCCTCCGCGCCGGTTCCACTTTGACAAACCTAAAATACTTCTAGGATGTAACACACTGTGTGCCCCGCTCCATCGGAAGCATACCTGGGCATCCTTGAGCAAGAAAACGGTGTGCTTGGTGTCAATACCAGCTGTGAGAACAGCATTCTTGAGGTCTTGCTCAAACTTCTGGATGCCGTAGTCATGAGTCACGTTTACGCGAACAAGCGTAGAACCAGCCATACTTGTGGCGAGATGTACCAACGACTCCCTCCCACTTCCTGTACAACAATTAGAACGTGTTTGCGCAAACGACAACGAGGTTTTGACGACCAGCTTCAGAAGCCTGGCATGGCAAAGGAGGCTGCCCATTAGATCCCCCACCCTCGGCTTCGTGTAAGAAGTGAGTCCATAACCCACAATCAAAAGCATGCCTACATACTCTTGTGACTGTCGGCGAAGACGCAAGGCAATGATGGTCGTGTACATTTTGCCGAGAACAAGATGGTGTACTGTAAAACCGGCAGGTACTGGTTGTTATGAACGCATACCATCCGTAAGTTTCCGAACTAAAGTTCACTGACCGCACAGCGGCAACATATTTTGTGAGTTTTGACGGGCAGAAAAACCAAGCAAGTTTCAATGTGCGAAACGTACCCACTGGATCCGATGCAGCGCTGTTGGGACATTATTTTTAGACAGGCGGAGAGGGCAAGATCAGTCGGGTACATTGGGGGGGCAGAGGATACCAACGTTGGCAGTGCATGTGTTACCTGCTAGGCCAATTAGCATGGCGTTTCCTCTTGGTTGCCTAAGTATCCTTGAGATGCGCAGTAAATGGCGCACCGCGTCGGGGAAAAACACGAGGGACATCTCCACCCCGTTCCCTCCGATGTTGCATTCATCCTGATAATGGCGGAGTTGGCGCACCACTCGTCGCAAGTCTGAGCATTCCTCGTACAATCTGTGTAGAGGGATAGGGTTAAGGCTGGGGTTAGGACTATCGGCGGCGCGTGACCCGGCAAATTAGAGCAATCTCAAGATACCCATCCAGCAAAAATCACGCGCGCCGTTTGTGCTATCTCCATGTCTTTCTACCTTTCGCTTGCGACCGTCCCGGTCCCGAGCACGTCGCTAAACAACAGGAGGCTTTCCCCCTGGTCAAAGTCTTCTCCCGGTTTAGGGTCCCGCATCTCGAATAAGTCCTCGCGCTGCCAGCCAGGGCCAGTCATCTTGAAGTGCCTGCATGATTTTTGGATGGAGAGTACGCGTGTGACACAATTTGCGTGTATTTAAGCAGCTCACTCTCCTGATTGCGCATTGTACCCTCACCTAGAATCCAAGAGTGCATTGGCCATGACATCAACGTTTTGAACTTTGCTCGGAAGGACAACAAAGCCAGCTTGCTGCTGTAGCCAGAGCGCTCACCCAAGAGGTTTTGCATATCAGATTTGTAGTGGATAACAGACGGGAGCCGGACGGAAACTGACCTCCCGACAGCCTCGATGAGCATATGCTCAAAAACGATGAGGTGAGGCGGGTCTGCCAGGCGATCCCCGAAAACCCTTGACATTTCGTGCATCCACAAGCGTACCATACCAGCTGGACCCTGTACACTGTGATGCTTTACCAGCAAAATCCCCTGTTTTGCAATGGGGATCGATGCAAGGAACGATCAGCGAAGTTGACGGAGCAGGAGGCAAAAAACTGCCTGTGAAATGAACGAAGAGCTCATACGATCCATACATGTACATGTACATTCTGTGAAATACGCTCGTACGGGCTACCTTGAGAAGCGTTTCAAAATGTCGGGCAGACATTTTATCCGGACACCACACTCCTGTGCTATGCCTACCCACCAGGGCACCCAAGTACGGCACTGCGCACTCGCCTGCACCACTTTGCTGATGTCACGCAAGTTAAAAGTGTAGTGTGGCCTCGAAGGCGTCGGCAACATCTCCCGTTCGACCTTGCCGTATACTTCCAGGGTAGCTGAAACGAGGCCGTCACTGAGGTTTGCTACTGTTGTCGAGAAACCCTTCGCCAAGAACCCCTTTAGAATTGACCTAAGGGGGATAATAGGCGCGACAGAGTGTGACAAGTACGACAAGTGGCACATGGGCGTTCAAGACTTTAGTAGAATCCCAGTGAACTTGTGGGTAATACAAAACGGACCAACCTTCATGTGGGAAAACGACCAACCGTCCCTCTCGGTAGATTGACCAAGGTTCTTATTCAGATGCCGACCTTCTCGTACTCATGTATCGGCATTTCTTACCCGAATATGGCCGTGTTGGACGCCGTGCACTGAGTGGGGAGGCACATCACGCTGAATAAGCGAGAAAATCGTGCCGGGGGTGCACTGCGAGCACCACCCGGCGGCGCAGCTGCAACGGTAACAACCGTATCCCGAACCTTCCGCCAGAACAGTCTTTCTCGGTCGTAGAAACCACCTTCGGACACCTGAGCAAAGTACACACATGCACACAACGACCGTAGACGTTTGGAGCACCTGCCACTGCAAGGCAGCGATGCGCATGTCTCAAGACTGCGCATACTTTCTTGTGAGTGTTGGGAACATTCTCGAGAAAGCCCCACGTCCCTGTCACCAACGTGTCGTCTCGTCATTTCCAGGTAAGGCATGTCGTACAAAACCTAACAAAATTACCAACTCTTATATACTGACCAGCTGGCGTAAAAGTTCCACAGGTGGTTGCGAATCAAACGCATCCCGGGCAGGTAGATTTACATCATCCACGAAAATGACGTTTGTTTTTCCTTCTGGCGCGCTCAGTAGATCTTTGTGCACAGACACCATCTTTGACTCGAGCGCCATCTGGACCCCCTTGGAGGTACTCCTGGCACTCATGTTCACCACCACGGGCTACGCGACCATAGCACGATGATGGGAGTTAAGAAGTGGATCGGAACAGACGCCAGGGATGGGGAGATCCAAACGGCCAGGTTAAGGTGTGCACAATCACACTTTTGCTTGATATCAAATATAACACCCAAACATTTGCGAGGAAAAAAGAAACTCGCTAGTACATGAAAGCATGTGAGGAGTGTCTTAAGGCACCTTCGAAGGTCCAGAACATTGGGATAGAACATCACCACGTGCGTCGAAAGCCGTCAACTCCTGAATATGCAGGTACTTAACTTTCAAACAGATGCACATTCTGCATAGCACGATCACAGTAAGTAATACGATTGTCATTGATCTTGGCCTCTTGTGCAATGATAAACTTTCTTCCGCAAGTGTGACTGCCGCGAATAGTACAACCACTTTGGTTGAAAGTTGAGCGTCCACCGCGAATGGGTTGGTCGGCAATGATTCCTACGTATGTCACACCTGAACGCTGAAGTGCAGAAGCTCCGGTGACCTCCACTCGAGACACAAAGTAGGGTCTTCATCTAAGGCCGAGGGCCTGTGCCGAGCTACCATTGAAGAGGGTAGCTTCGTTGACCCTTGCGCCACCGCCGGTGCGGTTGGAGAGGGTTGAAGGTGCGAATGCCGCTGGAACAACTACGGCACAAAACGGGGTAACGCAGGCCGTTGGAGTGTCCAAAGCGCAAATTGACGGTTATACCTAGTGTCTCTACCGTTCTTGTGTGGAAAAGCATCGTTCACAGTGACGTCTCGTAGTTCAACGCCGTTTCGTACCATTTTGACGTTCTCCGTCAAGGACACAGCTTCACGTTGTCGTTGGACAGGGAATGCGGTGAGGAACGATGTTTCAGCTTGAGTCTCACGCAAGGCCGTTACCCATGCCACACACTAGATCACCATCTGCTGATTGTTCCAGCGTTGTTGCGAAGTTTACACAATCTCACATGAGCTGCGAGCATGGTCTTGCCAGTACCACTTGCGCCCGCCAGAAACGTTGGGCGGCCGGCTTCCAGATTAGTTTCCAAGAGGAATGAGTAACATTCGGTCTTGGCCGTGGGCACCATCATTTCGTACACAGGTACGTTCGGTTGGTATCTGGTGAGTAGCGAGACGGGGAAAACAACGCACAGAGAACACAAAGATTCAGAGATTCACCACCCGCAAAGAGACGTGGCGAGACTGGTACGGTCTGTATAAAGGTGTTAAGCGTTAATTGCACCGGCCAAATCTAAAGGCCACAATACGCAACACCACACCCTCACTCGAAAGAAGGGACGTCCACAGTCCATGAGCGCCATTCGTACGGCCGAGCTCCACCCTGTCCTGGTGGATAGAAGTGCGCGTAGTACTCGAATACACTGCCAGTTCGAGGTAGACTGAGAGTATTGTAGAGTCCAGAGGTCTTCAATCAACGGGCGTGATCAAAACAATAGGACAAAAGGCAGGAACGCGAAGGTTAGCTAAAGAACCCTGACCATGAGATCAATCTTATTAAGTGAAGAGGGTGGCGGGCAGTAGTCAAAGACACTTCTTGGGCGCTGTTGCACGACAATGCAAGCAGTATCTCCGCGATTTCCTCGATCACCGAAAACAAAAGCACGCACCTGAACTATATCTCTGACGTATACGTCAAAAGCAAGAGCCGGGTCTCCAGTCAGCCCCCCACCGAGGCCCCATATCATTGCAAAAAGAAACGTCTGATCAATTTCGCCGTGCGAAGGAGCGAATCCACCAACGGCTGCTTTAGCACCACCAACATTGCCCTCGAGAGCGTCGTCCCCAGAGTCTTCTGTCGCACTGACAGGACCCGTAGCACCTTTCCGGGGGAAGGAGGGGGAGTCCATCGCTGCTTGGTTTGCCATGAAATCGGCAGCGCGAGCGTGTAGCTCTCGTTGGCGAGCAATGAAGCCCTCGAAGAGAGCACACAAGGACTGCACTCGCTGAACCTGGACGATGGGCATCAGGATAGACACAACTTGTTTCTGCCGGTATTTGTTGGCCGTGAATCGTGAATGACGGAACAAAGGGCTATACTCTATGGAGCATTCCAATTTCGATATATCCCATCGAATTCATGTGGCAGGGTGGGCAAAGGGACAAGCAACAAGCCTGCAAACCCCTAGACGCCTTTTGGCCGTACAAGCTTGACCTGAACATATGCGATCTTGTGCTTTGCCCACCTGTAGTGTGACCACCTCCTCTCGGAACACTGCATCGCCCCGTCCTGCCATATACGCTAGTGTCGGCCACATGAGCTTTTGTGCAAGCTCCGAAAGCCTAGCTCTAATGTTGTTGGCGCGGGAAACACCGATGCCATCGAGGAGTTCGCCGAGCTCGGGACCATCCAACCATGTCCGGAACGCCGCACAGGGGGGAACACATCTTCGCGGGACATACACCACGCCTAGTCGACTGGACAATGCAAATGGCACAATTAAGGAGATAATAACAGTTTAACATGGCGGTGGACATACACCATGTGTGAAGTCGTTCGAAAGCCATGGCCAGTAGCATTCATGTGATATGCATGCATTGCGACGTTGTGAACCAACCAAATGTCACATCGTGAGCACTTGTGGTCACGGTTGCAAGTGTTTGGTACTGAACCGGATTCACCTGACGGTCGCAGGAGAAGCTTGAACCAAGTCCTCGACTTCAAAAAGGAGACGCATGCTGTCGACGTTGAGTTTCACACGTTCACCGGACGCTAGACACAACGTACGGTTGTCATCTAACGCGGTGTTCATGGCCTCGATCCACACAACGTCGATGGGGCCATCGAACACGATCCAGTATTCCGCACTCATCTAACATTGACGCGAAGACGAAAAGGTAACGAATATCAACGTATTATTCTTGTCGTTCTGCTGGGGCAAGCCAAATCAGTGAATTCTGACTGCGAGGGCACAGAGAATCCATCGAGACTAAACAGACCTTGCCGCTGGCGAAAAAGGAAATACTCGGGTTGTGTCTTCACATGATGATGGCATACGGGCATTACTCTGCTGTTTAGCCAATACAACCAACACGATACCTTTGAGCCCAAAGTTGCAGCACGGCGCATGAGGCTAGATCCCACTCCATCCCTCCATTCCATTGTAAACGGGTTGAACTGCCCGTAAAGCTCACCGATGCTGATAGCCTTGGGATTCACCACACCTATCTTAATCTGCAAAACCAGCGGAGAGACAGCGCGCGCAGGAAAGGATGCACTGACTACTGGTTGTTAGGCATGAGCTCGCCAAGTGCCAAAATGTGCCGCTATTGCGACCTTGGATCCTTGTTTCAGAATTTTCGATGTACCCTGACTGGTACACGAGCGCAACGTGCTCAATATGGTTGGATTTTTCATGCTGTCGATCCACCTGTGGCCATGCTGTTGGAATCTTGTCCTCCAGGTCTTGCTCGCTTTGCCCCTCGGAACTTTCCTCGTCCTTCATGTTGTCTCGAGCTGGCGGGAGCCAGGTCGTATTGTTGGCCACCGCAATATTGGTACCGCTTGTAGCATGGGCCTCAGTGACTCCTTTTTCGAGCCCTTGGTTGCCGTTTGAAATCTGCTCGGTCGATAGTCAAGGACGTTAGCAAATAGCCAGTCGGTCTGCTGCTATTGCCTGTGATAGTTATTAACCACGCGCGCTGCACAACACAACAACCAGTAGGGCACTGTCCGTTGCAAGACCTCGATAGACATCTCAAGAACTTGGGATGGGGCAACGACGTAAATGCGCCGGAGACAAAAGGCTCGCCTGTTGCAGTTCCTCGCCCCTGAGCCAAGTGGATCCTTCCGCTAGTAGTCGAAGTAGTGCACTTTTACCAGCGCCCGCATGCCCCACAAGAGCCACTCCGAAGCGAACCTTGCACAGTTCAAAACAAAGGGCATTCTACTTGGTTGTGTAGTCCAGTAATTGATTGAAGCATAACGCGGCAAGGGAGTTCCTGACCCGTTGGTGCTTGTGCAATGCTTCCGCAAATCGATGTCGCATCAAAGAGACGAAGTCTGAAAGACACGGCAACCTTGATTCTCAAACCTCAAACCAGATAGTACCTCCATCGTCTCATGAAGTTGATCAATTTTTGTCATCTGTTCCTCCAATGGTTGTAGACCCATTTCCTTGGCCGCTGCAGCAACTCCTCGGTGGAGAATGTCGTGCGAGGGAAGAGGCAGTGCCTTGCGGGGAAACAAGTCTCCTAGTATCGCGATGAAAAGAGGAGTATCGCGTTCCAGCAGCTTCGGCAAGTTGCTGCTACAAAGCGCCTGCACGGGTGGCAGATCGTACTAACATTTAAGACGTATGCATACAAGTCGTGAGAAACTTCTCGCAGTCATGGGTAAGCGATATTTTTTTGCACGGGCATCACAAACATGAGGATCATTCCAATGTGCAAAGGCAATCTCGTTTCCCAAACGACCGACATCGACGAGCTATGACGATCCTTCACACTCTGCTAGTTACAATATCTTGCCTGTATGAGCACATCCTCTTCAGGTTGCATTGCGCCATGCGTCTGTTGTCGCTTGGCTTGACCGGCAAACACAAGGATTGATTTCACTGCGCGCATGCCAAAGTCGTAGTGAGGCTGCTGGCTCAGCTGCTCTGAGCATAGGTGCGCCAGCGTGGAAACCTTTGCGCTCAACTCCTGCATGACAACCGCAAAGAAAGAACAAGTGGCATCTCTTGTTCACGATTGCACAGTGCAATAAGGTGCTCTCAGTCGATAACGTTCTGGACGTTCTAGCACATCAGGATTTGACGTTCTCTCTTGTTCAACGAAAGAATCAATGCGCGGACCCTGCTGGACGACACAATAGCAATAGTGAGAGGCGGGGTCCTTGACTAAGATGGACCCCACCAACAATCGTACCTTCGCGTGAGCAAAGCCTTCGCTGTAGAGGATAATCTCGGAGATGAGCGAGTAGTCCGGGACCATCATCGCTACAGGACGAAAGCACGTCTGGTGAAACGTTGACACGACATAGAAAGAGGTTCGTGAGTGTAGCCCGCCGTGTAGACAATAAGCTAGATCTTCAACATATTGTTCGAGGCAGTAGAGATTTCCTGGAAAGAAGAATATATTGCCGCTAGGACCGACTTTGACCACCGACACCACCACCACCACCACCACCTGCACAAACACTTCTGAGCCTTCGCGCGCGGGAACAACGTAAAGTCTCTCAGCGAACAATATCTACTTCTTTTTCTTGGACGTCGAATTGTATAATGTTCAAACCTGGAGATTGTTGGGAAGCTCTGTTCGACCGGAGTATCCTGGATTCATCGTGACCACCACATGATGGTCCTTCAGAGGAAGTGCACGCCCTTCGAACATGACCTTTGTTGCCCCCGCCAAGCGGGCGTTCCGCAACACCATCAACTGCACGAAAACGCACAAAAGGCCGAAGTTTTACAACCCAGAATGTACTGGTGCTCTTCTCTTTCCGTGTGACAAAAGGAAATCTCGTCGAGATCGTGGGGTATCGCTGAGTAGCAAATCGGGGAGACCTTGGTTTATGAGCGAATCCCGCGATACCGAAAGAGCCATATGTACATACACAGGGAAAAGGATACATTGTACCTGCTCCGCGATGACGGAAAGCACTTCGATGTTGATGCGGTTGAACTCGTCCAAGCAAGTCCATGCCCCGGTTTGCGCCAGCCCGGCCAACAGCCTTGCAGGCATTGTGTGGTCGATCTGATCTGAACAGTTGAACACGATACACTACCGTGGAAGAACACACGCGAGGTGCAAGCTGGTGAGCGCGCAGAAGAATATTGTTGCTTATTGGCATCACTGCTTGGTCCCGTTTCAGTTCACCTATCTGAGGTGCGCGCGCATCGCTTGGGTTCCCGGACCTTAGTATGCTATGCATGCAATGAAATGCGCAACCAATAAAGCCTCTGTGATTTCTGTCTCAAACCAAGAGCGACCTCAGAAATTTGTCACCTGCGTGCCAAGGCCCTTCGCCAAGTCCTTTGTAGACTCCGTCTTGCCCGTTCCCGCCGGACCAAGAGGGTTTGCGCCCAGTTTCAAGTCGAACGCGCCCGTTATCGTCATCCAGCACCGTTCAGTGAGTGGCGTAATGACCAACCGAGTGCTGGCACCCTGATACTCAAAGCCATATCGCATTATGGCCGTGCTTTGCCGAATTTTGACGGTGTCAGCATCCCAATAGAACCTGCAGGGACGAATTAATTGCCGCGCGTTCAGAACACCGCTACCATGGGAGCTACATAGTATTGTCGCGCGCAAGACCTGCCGATACTTCCTTCCTTCAACATGGAACAACAGTCAGTGATTTTACTACAACCACGCCGTTGAGAACAAGACGCCCCCGCCACGTGGTACACCCCAAGTGGTTCTGACATGTGCGCACAGAGTGTCTTCACTCGAACCGGGATTGTTTTCTCACGTTGTCCCCAAATTCGCGTTGGTAACCATCGATTCGTGTACACACAATAAGTCGTCTTCACTTTAGACGAGGGAAAGGAACGGCTATAGCCACGGCCGATTCCTTCGCTCGATAAAATTACAGCAAAAATTCCACACAAGGACGGTGGAAAGGCGAAAATTGGTTTTGTGGCCTTGCCCCTGTGTGACCCCTGCTGGTGCGTTCAAAACGTGGCGTCCAGAACAAATGGGACAACACACACACTGTCGTCAACAATAGTCTTCGTCGGGGATCTAACTGGGAAAATCAAATAAAAATGTAGTAACACATAGTCCAAATCGCACTCATTAAACATGCTAGGTGAAAATCTAGAGTTACGCGGACGCACCGGAGCTGTGCCTGCCACAGAAAGTTCTGGGGATCGCTCACGTCCTTGTTTACCAATACCTCCACCACGTCCCGATTGTGCACTTCAGCGGTCACCAAGGCCACAGCCAGAGTTCGTTGAAGTGGGGTCATTTCTTCCTGAGGAAGTGTACCGAACGCAAGCATCACACAGGGAACCTTCAGCAGGTCTACACTTAGGTAGGAGTCTACAATTGTCGCAAGAGAACGGTGGTGGTGGGGGGGGGGGTGCAAGGGTGTCGGATAGGTAGAGACGTTGGGAAAAATGCGCGCACCCCTTGTAAGGTGAAAAACAACGTGTAGGCTGTTCTAGGCGTATTGTGACACTGCTTGGCATGCCTGAATCCGTGCAACGAGCGCATGAAGACCGGTGATGCTTGTTTCAAGCCATGCTCCCATCACTTGAGACTCCCCTTGCAGCTCCCTGCACATCGCGTTCTCCGTGGCCCTAGAAATGACATGAACGAGACGGGATGAGTGCACACCTCGGAAAACGCTATGCCGGATTGAACCTTCATGCAGCGAGTGCGGTCAGGTTGATGATGGCATGCCTAACCACAAGGAAAACACGAGGAAGCAAAGTCGAAGCGTGTTAAGATCGGGGCATCACTCTGCCCCCCGCGGCTTACCTCGCCCAACATATTTGAAAAACCGTCGCTACCACCTGAGCAGGTTGCCCTTCCAGAGCCCACGCCACTCTCGCATCGGCATTGTTTTGCACATTCCGAGAAGGCCTCTTGTTGCGGACACGGCCAATACCTGTGTCCATGACGGCACAAAGAAGTATGTGAACCGCACGGTGGTACATGTTCCATACATTACTGGTAAAGCTCCACGGCTGAAAACGAAACGTGCATTCCCGAGAGCCGATGCATATTCTTCCATTGGCTCACATTTCAAACCACCGCACAGGCTCGATAGGAAAATAAGGCGCAATACATTAGCCCACGAGCCTTCTTGCCTCCATCGAAGTTGATGCCCTCGAGTTCGGTCAAGGCAACCTTGATGAAGCGATGAAGAACCTTGCGCATGTTTTCCTCCATCGCCGTGAGCCAGTCCTCCAGCGCGCCCCGGGCCTTGAGGTTTGGTCCCAAGGCCAGGCTTTCCCCTTCCCGACTTACCTAAGAACGGGGGAACTGATCTAAGTATGATTGCCATGTTGTGGTAAGGTGCAGCTCTCAGATTTGGAATTCCCATGTCGTAATAACACGGGTTGGACAAATCCGGCAAGAGCGTTCTTGCCTTTCAATGATCGTGAGCATAAGTAGTGGTGGCTCGGGGCTCCACGCATGTACCCTACAGTTATTTATCGCCCATGGCGTTCAGATCTCTAAACAACGAGATGCTCCTCCTGTCCTTAGGCGTTGGAATATGTGAGGATCTCGTTGACTGTACTAGTAGACGTTGTACGTCGCGTTGCGATCTTTTAGGAGTAGAGCAAGGAACTAACGTGACGCTGAACTTGATTGCAACCTTTTTGCATGTATTCACCATAGCATTGATGGTGTTAGAGCCAGGTCCGTCCCCAAAGTCGAGAGAATGGACCGCATCAAAGCATTTTCGCAAGTGTGGCTGGACAGCGTTCGTATCGCGACAGCGACTTAGTAGCTCCAGTAGCTCGTCATCCGCAAGGAAGTAGAAACGAGGAAACGCCTGCCGTTTCACCTGGGCACAGCATCAGAGATTGAACAACATCGTTGAACAACGTGGACGATGTCAACATCAGCCACTCGAGTGCAACATATCTACAACACTGCCTTTCATTGTAATGATTATATGGCGGCCTGTTATGAGAGAAGTGCAGGCGAAGTGCGGAGTGTCCTAGCCCTACTTCCTGCAGTCTCGATACGCTCTGTCGGACAAGTTTGTCGATGAAGTCGCGCGGTCATGATGAACTACCCATTTGGCCTTCCACGACGTGGACGTGTAATACAAGTAAAAACTGACCTCGAGAAACGCGTCCAAGCCTTTTGCGATTCCTTCCAGAATCTCGTTGTTTCTCTTGAACTTGTCTAATAAACCCGGTGCAATCCCGGCTGTGAGACAGTGGGGATGCTCCGCGATCTTCTTCATAGTGTCCTTGAAAAACGTATCGACCGCCCTGTGCCGTCGACAACAGGTGCCACCGGTTATAGCATAGCAGCGAAGATGATCACAGGCAAAATAACGCGGATCTACCTGCCTCTTCAGGCCTCGCCAAATGGGAGATGTCGCATCTGGCCTACCCACCAAGTAGGAGGTTGCCGGGGCAACCGCCGCCAGACGTGGGGGAGAAGATAGTACTGGGAACAGTTTGGGTACAGAGTAGGACTACCAGGCCGGGACAGGAGGCATGATCCGTTCCACAACTAACATCAAGTGATCAGACATCTTGCAGAAGAACGCTGCTGTTTCATTCACGCACCACCAGTAAACGGGGAAGAGGGAAATTCCTTTGTTGCTCGTCAAAGCAAATACATATTGATCTGCCGTACCACCAAGAGGCGCACGGGTGCTTTGACACACCTACCAAGCGCTATATGTCAGCAAACTCTTAAAGAAATTTCCCACCTGAAAGCTCTGGCCTCCCCAAGAAGCTGTTTCTGTATATCAGGTGCGGCAAAAATTGACGAGATGTACCCCCACATGCGCTGGAGAACCAACCACTCTTCCAGCGTAGCCTGCTCCGAGATCGTCATGTGGGGAGAGGTTACTTCAGACCCGCAAACCAATATCTGGTTCGGATAGGTGACTGCTACAGACCATCAACTATGCCCCTTTCATCCTCAAGTCTCCGTTCCGTACCTGCAGCAGGTTTAGCTTGCCCCCGAACTCTTCCGCTTCAGAGCGGATCGGGCCGACGTGAGGCGATGCTAGGATATTGCCCATGGTAACGACACAGTCGTCTACACGAGCTGTGAGGTCGTCCGTGTCGCTCAGAATCAACACATCTTTTTTCTCCTTGTGCGCCTTCAATTCGAACGTCGCATCAGCCCAGGCGCATTGAACCTGGTACAGGACCATTGGAATTTGCCAAATCCATGCAGACATGGTGCGAGATGGTGGGCCCTCTCTGGGGGTCAGCTTGTTAAGGATTGACTGGAACATGGCTAGGCTGGTTGCTTTTAATGTGCAAACGGGTGCCATGGTTTTGGTGTGCCGCCAAAACACGAAATGGCACACTTGTTTGACAGCATCCGTGGCACAAAATATCAAGAGCACTCCTCAACGAAATACTGAAAGCTGTGAATGTATTACTGAACCACTTGCATGCAAAGCGAATTGGTCAAAAACCCTGTGTGCGAGTCACCTTTTGCAGCAGTTGGGAGAGGAAGGACTCTTGCTCGGCGTTGGTGACAACGGAATTGACTTGGTCTGACACGTTCTTGAGGTTAGCCTTTGGAGGAAATTAAGCGGAGGGCATGAACAAGTAGTAAGTTTACCCGCGTTCGTAACAGAGTGCGAAAATTTCAACTTGTGAGGTGTTCTGCGTGCACTATGCCCTTGAAGAGCTCAGGGATTCATCCGAAAAGACGCGAGGAAAACCTAATAGTGAAACAGCATTTAACATAGCTTCCTGCAGGAGACACGCAGGGCCATTCTTTCTGACAACCTATCACAACCATGGGTGGGTGTACTTCGTTATAATCAAGACGTCACCTTCATCATTTGTTCAAAGGTCACTGATCCTTGCCCTCGGATATCCATGCCCAAAACGCCATCGAGTTCCTCCCAGTGTCTGTCCATCAATGTTCCGCTGCGGAGGTCAGCCACCACTGGAACCGTGAGCTTTACCTCGTCGACCATATGCTTGAGTCGTCCAACAGCAGGGTTAGTAGGGAGCTGCTTTTCGGAGAGCTGCACTATCCGCCAGAATCTGTAGATGCCGATAGATAATATAGAGCAGAGGAGGGGCGGCGGAGATATGACCTTTAATACCACATCATCATCGTGTTCGAGCTCGACTTGATATCCTGTTGTGTGGTCGTGCACATGAATACCTGCACCTCGACTTCAACGGATGGCGGCAGAGCGTATCGCATATGAGAATGAGGCCCTAGTGCACTCGCACGGAGCCAAAATACTTCAGGCGATGTTGTGTGCGATCCATGTCAATCAAAGCCGAACACAAAGGTGCTTTGAACTCTCCTGGAACGGGTGCGTTCATCGCGTGCTGCATACCTGACAATTTCTGTTTCCATTGCCTCGATATCAAGAGCTTCGAAGGAAGTGTTTCCCCAACTCTCTAGACACTCTTCAAAGGTTTGGATGCCCCGCCACAGACGTGTCTTTTGACTCATTTCCGACTCGATTTCTTCCAGCTCGTCCCGATCGAAGGACCCGGTCTGCAAAATGGTCTGTTTGGTAGCGCCGGTCAACGAACACAGAGAGAGAGAGAGAGAGAGAGAGAGAGAGGTGTCACCGACTTCGTGCACGAAACCGGTTGGAGTGGTATATTTCAGCATTCAGCAGTGCAGGGTAGGTCTCAAAATAACGGGATATGGTGTGCCCACACTCGATTATTTTCGGGAGCGACGTACGCCGACTTGAGGAAAGACTGTCTAAAACTAAGCGTTACCCTCCGGGCTTGGCAAAAAATCGATGCCATCGTATGGTACTTGCCTGCCAACTGATGAGGCAATCTGCCAGTGTGTAGAGGCTTGCCAGAGTCTTTTCGCACGTGACGAGGTACTCGACAACTTCTGTCACCTCTGCTGCTGGATTCTGTATCATGCCATGCCCAAGATCCATCCTCAGGGCCTGAAAACACGCACAGAACCTTGTCAGATGCGCGAAGCATGCGTCGTGCACAAAACTCAGCACGTTTCGTAGTGCTTGACACGACCTTGCGTGGGCAAGTCGGGCTTCCCCAGCGTGTTGCATGCCTGCCGCCGTTTCGCTGCCTGGGCCGGGATGCATCGTCATCCAGTGCTAGATGATCTACCCACACACAGCAAACCTGTATTCTTGGAGTCAGACTTGCTGCTTGCTTGGCTAGCTCCGAGCTGAACTTCTGGTGTTCTTGGTCATAAAGGCTTTCCACCATCTCGATTTTTGCATGGAGCTGTTTTCGTAGCTGCCGGAGAGCAACGACATGTAGGACATCACGTGGACCTCTGAGGCGGGAAAATTCACACATCGATATCTTTGAGCAGCGAATCGTCGCCGGTTCAACGCTGTAAAACAAACTTGGTCGCACTTTGTACTCTACTTTTGACCAGCAAGAATGACGTGCTTCCAGCAGAAATAGTTTCTGGGTTTAGCGTTTTCATCGTGACTTTAGCAAATCATGTTTCCGGGCGGCATTGACCGTTACCTTGACGATCATGTTCGCTGCTGTTCGAGTATCGTCAGTGATGGTGACGCCGTTCCCTTCCATAACCTCGTACAAGGACGCAAGAAATGTATATCTCTCTTGCATTTCTCCGGCTCGTTCTTTCGCGCCCCTGGTATGAACGAAAAGCTTTGTCAGTACTTGTTGGCGAGGTACGACACGTGTCTTCAAACAAAATGTTACGCACAAGCGCAACACGGTGGACTTCCTCAGCTCACTTTGGTAAGTAGGAGCAACGGCGCAGCCCTCAATAGAAAAAAAAGTGGATGTGTTGGCATCTCGGAGCCGCGCAAGTGCTAAAAAGATCTTCGCAAATATTTGGCGGGCGCAGTACTCGCACTACAAGCGTGCAAGAGCAATTCAACTCCGTTTACAGTGTAGTCCCGGTTAAGAGGTTCAAATTTTCAACACTAGAAAACGACCGGTTTTCAGAGCATCCTGTAGGTGTAGCGGCCACTGGAGGTCTCTCAACGGCGGTTCGGGGAGTTTTAAACGTGGTTGATTTTCCCGTAATTTCTACTTCCAAAAATTGGAAGTGACCAGTAGCTTCCAAATCATTGGAAAGTCTACGGTTTTTTTGGCCTCCGAACTCGCTTCGCAAAGTTCTCTACTTTGGAAACATTCCAAAACTTTTGAAAAAAGCGCTTTTGTTTAACATGCCCTTACTAAATACTTTGCCAGGGTAAAAGGCCCATGCTTGTGGCAGAGGGCAGTTTTGCAGAGAACGTTTTGATAGGCCAGGAGTGTTTCTTATTGCAGCGGCAACAAGAGCGCAGACAAAAACGTACGCTAGATCTAAAGCATAGGAGCACAGGAGTACAGCGCATCCCTGCACGAATATCAAAAACAAACGTGTTTTTCTGCCCGCCGGGCTCCTTTAGACACTGCTCAGCAGTGCGCAAATGCCGTTTGCGTCTTACTGCGGAACTCACGATCATGATTAAGATATGTCATATTCCAGAATCACAAAGATCAACAAGACGGGGGCGGTAAAATAGATGCCAACGAGATTTCGGGCGTGCGAGGTCCTAGGGTTGTTTTTCTGGTACTGCGTTCAGTGAATGAACATCGTTCACCGATGCCAATCCTCGTACAAACGAAACCCGTTCTCATTTGCTCATGGTACAAATGTTCGAGAAAAAGACCACCGCTTACGATCGACAAGTTCCTCAACTAAGTGAGTCAAGGACAACCACATGTGCAAAACAGCGTAGACGTCGAAAGCTAGGCTCATCGCTCAAACTCGCAAGTTCAGTCATTAAAAATAAAACAGTACACTACCGGTGGAGGAGTACACAACAATATCATCGCCACCAACAACGACAAACTCCCTAGAATAGAGGTTATCTTCCTACCCCTACTGTACGAAGGCAGGAGTATTCGTTGTCGGATACTCTCACCAGCCAGGCCAACCCCCCTCCTGCGCTTTCTCGGGGGGTGAGGAGGGCCTTCCAAACGAAACAAAAACGCAACGACTCATGACAGCCAAGACGACACTGTTGTAGGCACGACCTGGTTCAGAGATTTTACCACCGCCAAACCGGGATGAGGGGGTGTCACGCGACAATGTATCCACTGCAAGGGCACCCAGTCTAAACATACAACCGCGAAACCAGGACTCTCACTGGATATGCTCAAGTGGATGATCATATCGAGCAATTCTCTCCCTTTCGGCGGGTCCAACTGCTATCGCCAAAGAGGGTGAGCGTTACTCTTCCACCAATTGAAGAGGCCAGTATCACATGCTCATACTTTGCTCACCTGTATTGTAAAATGAGATTGGCGAAATCTTCCACGCTCCTGGATTTCTTGCTCATGGCATCCAGCGATTGGCTCAGCTCATTCAGAAGGAGTTCGTGGTTGTTTTTGTACAGCTGCGGTACAACTCGATGCACAATGTCCAGGCACCTGAGTGGGTGCAAGTATCATCGAGCCATCACTTGTCTCCCGGAGCAGCTTCAAGTGAAGGTGACACTTTGAACATACTCCTCATCGGACGAGAGCTACCAGGACAACACAATGCCGTGATATCACCAAAACAGCGCACTTCGTGACATCGCCAACAGGGCAACGACGATGAGCAGGAAATACCTTTCGGGGCTAGGACGAAGCATCGCTTCGAGCTTCGCACTTCCGACGCGGATAAGGCCAACATCCTGCCAAGTCTTGATACGCTTAAACCGTGTCGTCTGGTCGTCGTAGTTGAAAAGCAGGGTCTTCAGCTGCTCGACATTTGCATTGGCATAGTAGCTGCGACATCGAATAAATCATATCAAACAGACGTACAATGGCAACCAAGGAACATGCGGAGACATCGGTTTTAACAATCAAGAGGAGCTGTTGCGTCGCATGAATCCAAAGACGACACAAGGTCATTGATGTTACGACGCTTCGACCGGCAAAGCAGCGGAAGAAACTGAAAGTTGTATTTGCAAAACGCGACACGACTAGGTAACACGCGACTTAGACCTCGTGCATAGAGAATATCAACAGTGCCTGTCATACCTGACAGAAACTTCTCGAGCAAATTTTGCGTTCTCCAAGTAGCAATGTGTGAGTGGGTCGAAGGAGGAGGTATATGTATCGGTGCGCCTGAAGGAATGGGCGATATTCCGATGGATGCCATCCAGCATATCTTGGAAGTCAGAGTCCTGAAACAAGTGAAAGCGAGAGATACCCAATGGTCAGTCCCAAACACAAACACCTTACATGGTCCATACACAAACGGTGAAACGTCATGCCATACAACAAAAGTGCACACAGCAAGCACGACGAGACGTGTAGTTTTTCATTCTCGCGTTCACAAACCTCCATAATCACGGCCTCCAGATCTTGTCCCTCACCAAACGTCCCACGCTCATCCACAATGGGGCTCACGAACGCTTTGAAGCTGGGTTCGCTCAAAAGGCGGCGGGGGGTTGCCACGACAGTTAACCCGTCGAACAGCATTACCTACGGGGGTCAGGGCGACATGCACCTGGTTTCAGCAAACAGCTTGTATCATTTCGACAGGTTGGCCGGCTGCCAGAAACAGTCGCGCACGCCGACATACCTCTTCTGACTTTTTCGGTGATACGGCCAACGTTTTGATGCCTCCGAGGTTTGTGCAAGCACTCATATTGCTTTGGAACGTCCGCATTCTACTCTGACGTTCGCTCTTCGACGATGGGCATACCTCCAGACGTTTATGGAACTCGTTCTCGGAAGGGTGGCATACGATGAGATCGGATGGATCCGCGCACGCGCTCTTCTTCGACGAAGTTGCCATTTCCTCCATGCCTTCAGCGTATGCTAATTCGACAACAAACAGAGGTAGTCGTGTGCTTCTCGACACTCCGGTACTACGAGACGAGGCCGATTCCTGAAACGTTCCAAATATCGTTGTGGCGTGTGGGATTATTCAGCAACAAGTTCCGTTTCTCGCACTCTCTCTTACGCGAACCAATGCTCTGTCCCTGCAAGAAAAAGGAGACACTGTTTGACGTCGAGTTTGTGTGCCCATTGATGCAAAGCAACTTTCGAAACAACCACTATTGATGTAGTTTGGCTAGAAAGGTGACGCAAGTGTGCACCTTGAACACGTTTCATAGGAAGTTAGCTCTGAACACGTCCGCGACAGGGAAAGGAGCCTTATTTCTATGGAAAAAAGTGGAATTACTCCATGCTCCATGTTGATAACTGCAAGATACGTGTATTTCGCACGGATCCGCGCTCAGTAGTCAGAACCGCTTACTCGAAGCCTTTGGGAGGACTGGTTGCTTTCTTCCTTTAGCGATTGGAGGTCCATCACTTCCGTGTCCGATGTCGAGTCCGCAGCACGCTTGAGAATAAAGCACCACACGAGGAGGGTATTTCAAGAACAACGCTACGTCAGCGCTAGCCGGCAAAGAAGGGGATCACACAACGCTGGAGCAGTCAAAGGTCGTTTCGTGACCTGGTTGGTGACTGAGTTTACCTGAAGCAGTTATTGGGGTTTCTTCGGTCCATTGACTATTATGTGTCACCCTACGAGGATCGTTAGGAATGAAGCTTTCAGGAAGACCTTCTCCTGTCAAGAGTAGGCCACAAGATTTTTCGTCAAACGAACCTGCATCTCCAGCAGAAGGTCTCTTGTTGATTCCAACGCCACGTCAAGGTAGGTATCCGCAACGAGGAAGTCGGCCACCTGTGTGAAACCATGACGACGGTCGTTTTCGTTGCTTGCGCGCCAATCGCGTATCCCGAGACGACGATCAGTTTCTGCTGAGCTACCAGGTGACAGCCCAGTTTCGGGAGGTATATACACCACCCACGTTTCTACGTGAAGTGATGGAGATTCCTTCGCCCAGATTAGTTGGCTTACTCTCTAGACCAGACATCGAGGGCCAACATTTGATTCTCGTCCTGTCGATGCCCTTGTCAGTCTACCCTAAGAAACGGTGAGGGTACTCTTTGCTCACAACCCTGAACTTCCCTGCATACCTATAGTATCCGCCGATGAGGTAAACGGCATCTAAGACGAACGTGGGACTGACGAGCTCGTCGCACCTTCATGAATTTCGCCAGCTTCCGACATTGGGTCCTCATGGCAGCACGTTCAGTGAACGATATTTCGGACGGGTTAACTTCCTCCATTGTTTTCATCAACAGCTCGCGTGCTTCTTCTGGTGTAGATGCCTGAAAAAGAACGAGGATCTCGTGTGACAAAGGATAGCATGCTGTATTGAGCGTATTGGCCGCGAAATCAACACAGCACCACGTTTCCCCCTGTGCATTGAGGAAGTGTTCCCTGCGTCTTACCTTGACGTTAAATCCAGCCCTATGCAAAAAATTATACAACGTATCCTCGCACGACTTCATGACAGCCTCGCGAACGTTGACCGAGAACTGCTGAAGCACCAAGTCGAGATGGTCACGTTGTGTAGATTGTGCCTTGCAAAAGTTTTCCAGAGTCTGTCGTTGAAGCAAGCATCGGGTTCGTGGACATAACAATCAGAAACAGCACATCGTGGATTCGGCAATGGTGCCTCGGGGGTGGGGGAACACGTCCTGCGGCAAAAATGACAATGAAGGCGTTCCTCACAGAAGGTGCTCGACGTGGAAGTCTAATAGCAGCATATGTAGAGAGGAAGCACGTAGTCGGTCATATGGCGTAGGGTAGAGCAATAGTTTTGAACATCCGGTTACAGCAAGACCTCACATGCGTTCCGAAGTCCACTTTGAACGCACGGTGGGTGCTCAGCTCGTAACACAACTCTTTCAGCCGACGAATGCCTGCACGGACAAGTCGGAGTAGGGTTGGGTCGCAACTGAGATACGTTTTTTTAATTCGCTCAGCAAGAGCTTCGTGGTATTTTGCAAACAACCATGTAGGCATTCCAGTGGGGGCAACTCGGTTGAACAGATGTCGAACCACGAATTGATCCACGATCCTGACTGGTGGAAATATCAGAGTATGTGAATCGTCAAGTGTAGAGCAACCCATGGCTAACTGCGGGACTCTCACCGATTCTTAGCCACGGATGAAGAGAGAATAAATCCTCTTCCAGCACAGCGCGGCACTTGGCCCGTTTTCGAATATGCACGAAACTCTTCCACTCCGCAAAAGACTTCCATTGACTGTACTGTCTGAAGAATGGTAGGGCTGCTATCCGATGGTATTGCCTGGTGAGCAAAGGAAGCAAAACAGTAGCGTTACGTTCTTCAATGCCTTAAGCCCGAGCATGTAAACCGCAGCGAAAAGGCGAGAAGGTCGCGGGGAAAATCATCAGTGCCGACACCATGTTCTGGGCATCGAACAAGCCCATGTCACGGCTACCCATAGTTCGTCATATGCCTCGTTGATGAAAAGAGCGAGATGCAACCCGGGGTATGGTAGACCACGCAGGCGACCATGCAAATAGGATACGACGAGCGGTAACGCAATACTACCCTGTTTGAAATCCTCCAGCGTTTTGGTGCCCAAGTTTAGCATGCTGAGCAGCTCACATATACTGGCGCTCGAACTGCTCCACCGTGACGAACTCAGTACGATCTCTGGTTGAACACACCAGACCGTTCATACTCAGAGTGTAGAATTTGTCCGAAGAAGGCTCCATCGAGTCCACAATGGTCAACTTGTACGGATTTTCAGCATCCGCCTGCTTTTAATAATTTTGATCGGAACGTCACGCGGCAAGATAGACACATGGCCGTCTCTTGTTAGCTTATTAGTCAACACCTCACCCTAACGAAACGTTAATGGCTCTTCTTGCAAAACACGCGGACTCATGCTGACCATTTTGGCCTTCGAGTAGTGCGACGACCCGGTTGGCCATATGCAACTGAAGGATCACGTCCACGCCAGATCAATGCCAACTCAAGCCCTTGCCTGCTACAAGCCTCACCTTGAGGTACAGAAACACGTTGGGATTGCGAAACGGGTCCTTCCACAAGGGGCTGGTCTCCAGGCTCTTGATGAAACCGCCATATGGAACAGCATGTGTTCTAGCCGCTGCTCAAAGGTGGTGCACGTTCGACAGGACAAATGAGAACCTGAGCCCAATATATGATTGGAACACCGTATTTTGAGCGAGGTAGCGACCCAACAACGATGATTGGTTGCACATACAAAAATGCTGTGCTCTTCCATTTGACAGGCAGTGTGAGAGTTATTCCTCACAGCATGACATGGTGTGGTAACTTCCAACGGTTCACCAATCAGCGGCTAACGAGTCATTTCTCAAAGCACATTTTCAGTTGTCACTGGCGGCATTCTCGGTGAAGGAAGTCTCACCCGAGGCATCTCTTTGCAAACGACCTCTCGATGCCATGCTTGTGGTATCGGTTCTCCCGCCGTGTGCGGCTCCTGCTGCGTTCACGTCGCCCTTTACCCTGATGTACAGTCGACATTCAGAGCAATAGCACAACCGCTACCATTCATCGTCCGGAAACAGGCGGTACACAATCAGCAAAATCGCCGCTACGGCCTATGAACAGTATTTGAGGGCAACCGCAAGAGGCTCACGCATCATATGTACATGTAGCATTTCGATGTTTTTTTTGCTTCGGTACAATTTTCTCTGGCCGCAGCGAATCTTTTATCACTCTTCCTTCTCAGGGGCACGCACGGGGTACGTCGGTACATTCCCGCGCATGCCCATGGACCGCCAGTCATCCATGGCACGTGTAATCGACACCTAACGTCGCCGCGACTGGCTCTTAAATTGCGGAGTGGTATTCCTAACCAAAACAGCTTTCGTAGGAAATACAATGATATTTCTTTGCACTCAAACAGGAAAACTTTGTACTCCTACGCAATTATGTACACACGTTCACACACACCATGAGCTACACGATGATACAAAAGCACAAGAGGGAGAGTTCAAAAGCAGCGGGTTACAGCTGTAGGATCTGCGGCAAAGACGCCGCTAGCCTACGTCAAGCACACATTCATCACACACGCTAAGAGTGAGAACAAAAACTTACCCCGTAAGATGATGCACTATATTTTCTGCAGTTTGCGTGGAAACGGCGGCACTACCGAAGGTTTAGATAAGACGATACAACGGCGGTGATAACATTGGTCATGTCCTCTTGCATCGCTCCCGGGAGGAAAGTCGCCAAACTCCCGTAGGGGAGCCTTGTATCAGTATCGTTTGGGCAGTTAAGACTGTTCGACCGTCACTGTTGTGCCACTGATCAGCCAAATAACGAAGAGCAAAACGCTTGTTCGAAACAAAACAGCACCAGTAGCTACATCACCAAAGAGATTCGACGTCTGTCCATAACCCCGTCAAGTATCACCGCAAGTACCTTTTGTCCTTCACTGCCACTTCCATATCCAATCGCCCAGGGTGCTGTGGCTTGTCGCGTCTTTTTAACCCGGCCACAAGGCTACTCCGGGCGGCACCACCAGCTGGTCTTCCAGCTGCGCTTTCCGCTTGAAATTGTCCCTTTTGCAACACCAAAGGTATCCAATGGTTCAGGAAGTGTATTCGGTAGTCGAAGCAGAGAGATAGGCCGTAAGGAATCACGATGAAATGTGCGATGAACTTCGTATTTTTTGCCGGGAGATATACCGTCATGTGTGCGGGATGTTCCTCCGACTGGTCCGTGCTGTATCAATGATACGTATACTCTCGAACACAACTCACTAGCGAGGTGAGCCTTGACTGTGACTGATGTAGGGTGCTTGGGTCTCCACCAGCAGCCTGGGTTGTCAGCCGCACGAAAAATAAACGGGTAGCCTGGACGTTAGCAGGCCACAGCCGACATCACGCTTGCGTGTGAAATGCACACAGTAGCGCGGTTGGCCATATCTAGAGCTCATCTGCCACAGTGGAGTATGCAAGCCTATCCTCACGAATACCTTTGGTGTTCTGCACCTCGTTTCTCATGCCGTATAGACTTTCGACCACGTGGACATCGCCGATTGGCCTTTCCAAACGTTGATCAGATACGGCGGGAAAGCTTGTTGTACCCGCATAATTCGAAAATGACCAGTACCGACGCTACTGTTCTTGCCTGAACATCTGCAGACAAATCCCGACTCGCCCTTCTCACTAGCTTCATGCGGGGCGCCATATTTCCTGAAGACATCATGGATCCCGACACCGGCGCAGACGACGGCTCTTCGTGCAGTCTCGTTTGTGCCGAGTAGCCCAGGACGGCGGATGTGCTGGACTTCCCTGCCTTGACGTGTCCTTTTCGCGGGCTGGAGAAGGAACATGACAGAGCAACGTGTGAGGGTGCACATCTACAGCGCGTTTGGCGCGTCCTGTATGTCCGCAGCGCGCACTCCCGGAGATATATTCAAGTACCGTAGGCGCAAAAAATACAAGTGCATACAAACACACGGTTGCAGTACACGCCGCAAAACTTTCCAAGCACACGGTAGTCTCGTATGTTTGCAGGTCCCACTTACAGTGCCTGAAGTGCCGAGGACGGCACTTGAAATGATGTGTGAACTGTAGAGGCCGAGGCATACAACCGGGTGCTGAGATCACGGTGCGACGAGGCCAAGTCTGGTGCACTCGGCCTTGGCGGCGATGTTGGCGGAGACGGAACGATCTGCCGACGACCGTAACCCACGGGACAAATTACGGTCGACGGGCGCTATGCTTTAGCGGCAGCAACGATGTCCTCAGAACCATGGTTGCATCGCTATTTGGGAATTGCGCAACTGAAAGTACTTAACCGTGGGATTGGGAAGGTTCCGAAACGTAGGCAACTATATACTGCAGTCGTGTCGGTTCCTTTCAAACACAGACATGTCCATGTGTCCATCCACGCTCATCAATAGGAGACTATGTAACTTTCACGCGGTGTTATCGCCCTTTGCACGGCAGTATCTGATACCGCAATCAGCTTTGAGCTGCACCTTTCCGAGAGCAGGTCGGATTACGGTCACTACTTTGGTATGGGCAAGTGGATCTGGATTCCGTTAAAAGGAAAGCACGCACACACCTCGTGCCAGAACCCTGGGAGGTGTGTGTTGGTGTTGGATGTTTGGGGGCGGGTTATCACATTTCAAACCCACTTGTATGATACATCGAAGCACATGTAATTACCGCGAGTATAGACTTAAAGTGTTCATTCAGGTCGTGCAATCATCGTCACCGTTGTCTTCTACGAGATTGCCAAGAATCAGTTCTACGCAATGACACAGCCAGCAAGGGACCTGTTATGCATACCGGAAGGGTGCGGGGCTTGGGACATGTCGGGATCTTGGCAAGCGGGTGTGGAACTAAAGAACCAATTGATTTAGATACATGCGTTCGATTGTCGCACAGGTATGTATCACGGTCAACCCACAGGGGTGCGACGACCACGGGAAATACGGCATCAGAGCGTGAGGTTGAGTGCTATGACGAGTGGTTTGTTGGGGGTGATGGGCTCCATTCTGTAGTAATGGTACCGTTGGCGATATGTACGAGTGGTGGAAATGGAAATGAAGGCAGAATATTCCGCCCGCCAATAAACCTACCGTTTGCAGACGGAAACGCAAGAGAGGGAAACGCAAGCAGCAACCAAGGATAAGGCCGCCAAGCAAAATATAACTCTCGTAGGAAACCATGTCATCCCTTGTTCGCGGCACGTAACCAAACTCCACTACAGTACAACGTAGCTGGTCTGGCTGGAGGCTACTGTACATACCCGGTACTGGGACTATTACAGCGGACATTTGTTTCTCCTGCCCAAAGCACGCTCTTACCTCATGGAATCCCAGTTGATCGACACTCTCTTGAATACCTAGCTCACGCATTGCAGCTACTTCTTGCTGTCCTGTGACGATTGCGTGGACATGGATATGCCGCATACACCGCAGCAGCACATGTAACGACAATCACGCCGCGCTGTGTATCTACGGGAGGCGGAGATGCAGGTATGCATACACTGCTGTGCGATCTACTATACCATCTGCGTGCGCCCCGGTCTAGCATGCAGCTGGCTCTCCTGCCGTTGTTGACGCTCGCTCATCCTCCTAACTCTCGCTCTCCTTTCCTGTTTCTCACGAAACGCACGCTCCTCAACTACCCATATTGAAGAGCTGTTGTGAAGTGTCGTCAGTTGGTGAAGGCCTGGTTGGCTGGGCTGCGGCTATCACATAACAGGAAACTACTGCTGTAGCATGAAGTTCAACGGAGCTGCAGCGCTTGCGGCTGTGGTAGGGTTGTGCTCCGTTCATGCGTTTAATGTGAGTGTCTCCAAGGACTCCCTTCCTTAATAGCTGCAAAGTATATTTGCTGCCCTGACTAGTGTTGTGTTGGATGGTTACTCTCACTCAAATGGTGCAGTCCAGGTGGGCATCTCTCGTTTGGCAAAAGTTTGTATGCACGCCTCCCCCGCCCTCTCTCGCTCCTGCTTCGCTTTTGTATTCTGTCCTTGACAATCTCACACTGACAGGAAGGAGCAGGATCGAACACATCTTCCCGTGTCGACGTTGTGTCCCCTCCCTTGTCTTCACCTCACCAATTGCTGGGGATATCCATCCGATACCCCGGTTTTTCCCGCATCCTTACTAAGTCCGACCTACCTTTGGCCACAGCTTGAAAACAGAAAACAGCAGTTTGTTTCATGCAACAACGCACACGAAGTGACGACGGACGGTAGGCAATTTTGTACATATGCGGTAGGTTTGAGTACATACATCAGCCGCCAGTACCAGTGCGTCGAAGTATATTCGAACAAGGGTTCATCCTTTGGGTTGAGATATATGTTATTTACCACAAAATGTAGTTTAGAGGTCAGTTCACCATATCTTCTGCTATTAGTTGCAACAATACCGTATAGGTTGCATGAGATACCACACCCCCTTGCACCAACGTTGGGTCATATTTAGAAAATAAAAAATACTCATATTTGTAGCCAGGCCCAGTGCTCTAGTGCTGCACAACGAAGCGAATCCCAATAATCTAATGACACGTAACGGAGGGCTCTCCACGCTAAGGTTTTAACTCCGCCATTATTGGCGCCGGACTCTCTGAAGAGTGCAACTAATCGAGCTTTGAAAGTCGATCCAACGGGTTATGTTTGGTGTATTCTGCAACCTATTCTACGGTGTTTACTTTTTTGGAAAGTTGGGCGCGACGCGTAAGCCCACTACAACAGTCCCCACCAGGTCTTGTCCACATTTTACTGCTGTGAAGACTTCAACACATGCTTCGATTGGGATTGGGATATTGTCTGGAACGGGTATGCACACTATTTTCTGTGATTGATTTGTCCAATAACGTAGCAATGTAGCATACCTGGAGCTATTCAGTGTATGGCCTTATCTTCACCGTTGTTTCGGGCATTTTTTTGTCTCTCTGAGGGGGGGGTGTCTGCAAGGGAGAAATAATTCAGATCCGAGCGACCTTCTTACGGTTCCTCGAGGCACATTTTTTTGCCGGCGGAAAAGAAGGCCGATTCACGTTTTTATGGGTCACAACATGCTTCAGTTCACGGTTTCGGCTCGTGTGCGACCACGAAGACAGAGCACCCTGTTTTTGGGACGCGGGGTACATGTATGTGTTGACCACACCCCATTGGCTGCAGTTTGTGGATGTCGTCGGCCCTAAGCCTCTCTCTCTCTCTCTGGCGTGCATTTTTGGCTGGTGACACATGCAGCAGGCACAAAATCGGCTCTTTTCGACCGAAAGGCAAGAACATCAGCAGAGCAATGTGGCAGAGGGTTGACGTTTTAGGCTCGTGTGCGGCCAACTGGACGCAGAACGCCGTGATTATTTTATGCCTGCAAACGGTTTGTTCTTGACGTCACGATACTGGCCTGTTTTGCCAGCAGACGTTGTAGTTGTTCGCACACGAGCCGAAACCGTGAACTGAAGCATGTTGTGACCCACAGGGTTCAACAAGAGGGTTTGAGTGTAGAGCAACAACTACTTTTTTAGGTGCGTGTTCTACCTATGACCATGATATTTTCTCAAAGTTTGGCCGCACGTCCTACTTGTACGCTGTTCACCACTCTTGCAGATTGGAACCCCTCTCGGGATGCCGTCGCGACAAGCAAGCACGGGGCGTGCCCGATCGGTGTCTATGTTGGACAAGCCAAACACCCCAGCTGCTGCGGCTGCACCGATGTGAGCGAAGGAATTTTTTTTTTGCCTAATATACCAATAGATTGCCGTGTGCCCACGGCTGCTTCCCCATTTTTTTGCTGAATGAAGTTCTCGTAGTCGATTCGAGAACAACGCCGGCACTGCATACAGGAGTAACAACAGCAGTAGTTGCTGCAGTATTAGTAGAGTGTGGTATAATGAAAAAGAAACCATTCATTCATTCATCTACCACGTCGAAAGGACGAGGTAAGGACATATTGCGGGAAGCCCGAAGCCCGCGAATAAAACCTGGAAAAAGGAATGCACGCACGCAAGCGTGGTGCGAAAAAAAAACAGATAAATATCTCGAACCAACCGCAAAAATACGACAAAAAGAAAAATAGGCAAATGGAAAAACCGAGTTGCATGAAAAGAACCCCTAAAAATCAGAATCAATCGTAAAGGAAGACGATAACAACAGGGAAACGTACATACTACAAAGGAATGAGACCACGCCGTAAAGAAGGGGAGGCAGCTATATAAGACGGCTGGTAAACAAACCGGGAAAAAAGCGCGCACGCACGGACGCACGCGTGGCGCGGAGTGTAAAAAAACCCTAGCAATATCCGAACCGATAATAAGAAAGGCCGTGTGGCGTGGCATAGGGGGTGCTAAAAAACAATACACCAGCAAAAAATATCCTACTACAATTGTAGTCGAAATGCAAAAAAAAGCAACAGATGAGTCGGCGACGTGTGGAGCTTCTTGCTCTCCCGTTTCTGTATGGTGGCGGGCTGGCACGACTGCAGGTTGTCCGTGCGGTGGAGCAGGAAGCACAGGGTGGTTTTCTCGTCCTTACTACTTTCGGCGCTGAAGAAGTTGCGGGTTCCTTCCTTGTCGTTCCTGCCACAAATTGTCCTGACTTTCTTCTTAGGGGGCATTGCAAGGGAAAGAGACACGGTCGACGCGGCACACCATAATATGTCGTGATATGGATGTGCTGGGCGGTGACATACAAACACGATCGTGCGTAATTTGCGTAACGCTTTCTTTGTTCGCGTGCCCCCTCACATGTTGGTTGGGGTTGTTTCGCTCCTTGCTGACACCAGCGTGTCGACACCCCAGTGCTTTTTATTAAATTCTTTTCTTTTTAGTGTCAGTCAGTGTGTGAGCACACAGCAGTGTGGGAGCACACAGCACACACAGCTGTACATTAGTGTGCAATGTTACACCCCAAAGCACAGCACATAACAGTGGACACAGTGGACACACGCAGCAGTAGTGTGGAATGTTGTGTCTGGGGCCGGTGCTGCTGTTGTTTTGTCCGAAAAGAGGAAAAACGCGAGAAATGACGCTTTTGTGCATGTTGGCCCAGAACAGGTGAGTTTAGAACGCGTGACACACATGAAGGCCGTTGTTGGTGTTTCGCTCCTTGCTGACACCAGCGTGTCGACACCCCAGTGTGTGGCAGCACACAGCAGTCAGTGTGTGAGCACACAGCAGTGTGTGAGCACACAGCACACACAGCTGTCCATTAGTGTGCAATGTTGTTTGTTGTCTGGTGGCGGAGGCGCTGGGGTCGCTGCCATCATCGCGACAAGCTTTCATCCAGACCCACGCCTGCATACAGCAGTACTGCTGTGTTTGTTGCAGCGAGATTGCACGCTACATGGTGGGAGACAGCAGTCAGTGTAGGACGCACGACATCTTGTGGGAGCACATAGCAGTGGACACACGCAGCAGTAGTGGTGAATGTTGTGTCTGGGGCCGGTGCTGCTGTAGTTTTGTCCGAAAAGATTGTGCATGTTGGCGCAGACCAAACGGTGAGTTTAGAACGCGTGACACACATGAAGGCCGTTGTTGGTGTTGTTTCGCTCCTTGCTGACACCAGCGTGTCGACACCCCAGTGTGTGGCAGCACACAGCGGTCAGTGTGTGAGCACACAGCAGTGTGGGAGCACACAGCACACACAGCTGTACAGTAGTGTGCAATGTTGTTTGTTGTCTGGTGGCGGAGGCGCTGGGGTCGCTGCCATCATCGCGACAAGCTTTCATCCAGACCCACGCCTGCATACAGCAGTACTGCTGTGTTGCAGCGAGAGTGTGACATTTCTGACTTGATTTAACTATCGGATGTGATCACAAGCTTTCACTTGTTAAATGCGTCGGTCTCGATCACACGTTTCACTTGAATACAGTATGGATCTCGATCAGTTTTTCGACTTGATTAAGTATGGAGATTTGTCAGTTTTTAAGCTCGATTGAAGTATCGAAATTTCGGACAGGATTTCTTTACTGCTTTTTTCGGGATTGCGCTGGCTGAAACCCCAATTTGCAATTGGGGATATCCATGTCTATCCATAGAAAAGGGTCTAGGATAAATTGGTATTGAATTCTAGCGTTGGGGGGGTGCTACCTGTGCTACTACGATTCCCTAAGCAGTCGAAGTACATGACAGGTGACGACCTTGCATCGTCCGAGCCCAGACAATCGTTGTATTATTTCTGCCAGACACGCTCGTGTCAGAATTTATTTCTTGACTTCACGATCACTAACTGCGCGCTAATTCGCAAAGAATACTGCTCGATATATTGTATTGCGCTTGTTTTATTTTCACACCTTCAACGCTCACAAAACCTTCTTTTTTTGGTCCTTGACGTTCACTTTGTATGTTTTCGTGGGTATCAGTACCCACAAACCGTGCAACACACCTACAACATTTGGTCTCCCAGGTGTCACTTCTATTGCTGCGTCCACTCGTCCAGAGCCTTGCAGGTACGGCGGGCTCTCTATCATGCTGTTCCACGACAGTGTTGTGTCCTAACGAGGAATGACGTGCCCTTCCGCACAATGCCGTTTCCGCCCGTCGCCACACAGAAAAAAGAAGCGATCAATCACCGTTCAGTTCGTGCAAGAGACCCCCGCTGGCTACATTAGTGTTGTGGATGTCAAGAACTTCAAGGCGACCACAAACCACCGGATAGTGGTAAGCCTGCGACCGAATGCGATGGGGGTTATCATTACCCATAGGGTACTGACTGAAACCAGAGAGGTATCGACCGGTCTACATGCCTGTGTTGCAGTTGAGAGCGTTACTCGTGATCATCGACACCCGAAGCGTGAGCGTTCAATCTGACGGGCACGTAAAGAACCAGAGTGTTGAAGGATTGTTCCACCGCCCGTCTTCTTTTTTTTTACAGATGTCCAAGGAACAGCTGGCGCAGTATTCGGAGCTTGCAGGAAAGAAGGTCGAAGTTGGGGACTTGATGGGGTACGTCATGAAGTACATGTTGGACAAGGGGATCAAGCTGGACAACACCGAGGGAATGATCGAGGCCTCCGTGTTTCCTGTAAATTACTTCACCCTCAAGCAGGTGCGAGCAGTTGATCGCTCGGCAGGGGTTTCCAAATGTGTGCACGACTATTTGTCACTCGGAGCGAAAGTAGAAAGCGGTCCGTGGACACCGCGAGGGATGGGTCGAAGGACATGCCTAGATGAGGGTCTGTCAGTGGCGAGAAGAATACCTCGTTGTCTCGGTTGTCGCATGTGTTACCTGGACTTGACGAAGAAAACATAGACAAAGCACCACAATCTTGCGTTTACTGGCAGACTTGTTGTACATCTCAAGCGTGCACCCGTGCCACGAATATGTCTATTTCATCAGCATCGCTGGTAGGACCCTGCAGGCGGTGTGTTGAGGGTATGATTGTTACGGTTCTCTTTGACACTAGGTTACAGCAACATGGTGATCAACGCACCCCTTTTCCGTCGTGACCCACCCGCCACCGCGTTGCCGTTACCTCTGCAGCTGAGTTACTTCCACGACGACGTGGAAGAGAAGATCGTGGCGCTGTGCAAAGAGGCTCCCGACTTGTCGGAGTTGTAAACCCTCATGAGCCGTACCAGAGGAGGCAGCCATATCGCGGTCTCGCCGTGGTTGCTCAGGGTTGACTCAGTAGATAAAAGACGCAAGACCCAAGTTTTGTTGCTCTGCGTCTGGCGTGTTTTTTATGCGTTGGGAAGATCTGTGTGGACGAAAACATGTCGACATTCCAGAGGCTTCCCAATTCGCCCAGAGCAGTGATTCGACCAAATATGACCATGAACTGCACACGGGTCTAAGGTTGTGGAATCGGGCGATTGGCAACTGGTAGGTTTTGGTACGCCTGTGTCGAACATGGGGAGATTTGATGAACTTCGTTTGCACCACAGGGATATTTGATGGACTCGGTTATACCGAACTACCTGCAACCCGAGCTGATGCTTTCGGGCCAGATATGTCGTACCGTACAAGTTTTACATATCTCGGGTAGACAGCAATTCACCATCCCACCATTTGCACACAACTCTGGACACATTTTCACGAATCCAGAAAATATCGTCCGGTATCCGCCATACACGCTAGCGTTCAGCCAGTTTCGCATATTGCACATCTGTTCCATTGTGGCCACAACAGCTTCACTGAATGGAACACGAGGAGCCATTCTCTGACCGATTCCCTCGTGCAGCATCGGCTGGGCGTCCCCTGAGATTGGGGCAAAGATAAACGAGATGGGCCAACATGAGGTCGGCTCTGTGGTTGACATGCGAAGTGTTGGTTCTGTGGTTGACATGCGAAGTGTTGGTTGCTGTCGGATAAAGGGTGCAACATGTTCGACTACGGAAGAAACACGATGCTGTACCACGCATTTGTCATCAGGTTGTATTACAGAGAAGATATCGAGGAAAGCCTGGCCATATTCGACACATGCGGCCACGTTTAACGTGAAGACTGAACCGTTGCCGGCGATGATGGTAGTCCTGATGATCTTGCCTGCCTATGTTCACACCAACACAGTAAATTCTACAAACCTGTCTCGTTCTTCTCTCGATGGCGCTCCTTCCCCTCCCACCGCAACAGTTTGAGCAGGATTGCGCCCTCCTAGTCGTTGCTCCAGCAGAATCCGCTCCTCCTGGTGTAACGCCATAGCCACCGCTTCGTCACCCGAAAGGCCTGATTGTTCAGACGATGCTGCTCGAGGGATCGGCCGTCCTGACGTACCTTCTTGCTGCAGCGCCAACGCAAGCATGTAGTCTGCGTCGCTGCATGACACAAACAGCCCATTCTCTTGTCAAGCTAAAGAACATTGCTCAGCAAGGAAAACACGAGAACTCGGGCTAAGCAAATCTATATTAAAAAATGCGATGTTGACACGTGAAGCTTCGATTCCAGGACGAGACCTCCCACATCCCTGTACTGGCTACCTCCACATCCGTACAGTTGATCGTTAAACCTCATGTTTTTATCGTTATTTGCCCGAGTTTCCGGACGCGACCATTGCGCGCCACGAACAGAAGCAAAACAGTTGTTTCTTAACCCTTAGGTGACTGGGTTGATTTGACTTTTTTTTTTTCCGGCTCACACAGCAAATCGACCCCACGATAATACTATCTCAAAAAATGGATAAAATCACGGCAAATTATAGAATTCCATACAGTACTAAAGATAGAGAGGGGTTATTGTGCATGCTATCGTGCATGTAGTCCCGAAAACCCTTTCCCTTGAGCACAAATTGCACACAGCACACGAACCTCCTTCACCCCCAATATTCTGGACCACACACACCGCAGTCATGACCGCATCAGGCACCGAGGCAGTACGTTAGCATCGGCTCCGGTGTGCGTTATCTCTGCTCTCCATCGCGCAAGTGGGACCCTGGGTTGATCACATGTTGAGGGTGCTGGATGTACCCTCCCGTGGTATTTACCGTTTGGATCTTACAGCAGTAGGCACTAGATTGGATCTGGAAAGAAAGGATATATCTGCCCCACATAAGAGACATGACTGTCGTACAAATGGTAGTACTGCGTGTACCCCTGCGCACATTGCCCATGTGCGTGCTTGTGTGTTGGGCTCCTCTTGGTCTCTCTGCTGGCCTTTACGGCGCAGGTGTTTTTCTCCTTGGCGACGCACGCCAGCGAATTTTCGGCACACAAAGTTATCGTACTGCTATCGTGCATGTAGTCACATAAGGGTTAAAAGCGCAGGGTCAAACTGTAATCTGTACAATGGAGTGTTTGCATTGTGTTAGCAGCCGCTCTGTCCTTACCTTTGTGGATCCCCGCTAGCAAGACTGCAACGAGAGCTTGGGCCGAAATCGCTGTCCGCATATTCGGTGTTTCCGTCGATTTGATCCAGCTTCTCCCATACTACGCTGCATAAGTGCCAACGTCGCGGCCACGAGAACGGTTAGCGAGAGCATTTTTTAGTACATAGTGGCAGAGGGTCGTGACAAGTCAATTAGACTCTCGTAGAGCCGGCCTTCTCTTAAAAACCGGTGAGAGAGAACAATCCCTTAAACTGACCAACGATCAAAGAGAAACTTATTTCAACAACCGTTAAGGACCCACGGAAAAGTCGATGTTGGTGTGATTTCTATTTTAAAACGAACGAAATGAGTCTGCTGATTGGACGATGTGGCCCATTTCAGACCTGGCTGCAGGAGGGAAAACAGCTTCCCCACCTGAGACGTCTCTTGTCTAAATGCAATATGTCCTCTCGAAAATTGATAAATCCTCCTGAGAGAACCAAGACCTCGACGTCCAAGCTCTAGTTTGCCCGGCAAAAAAGAGAACGATGTCGGCAGCTGTGAGCTCTTGCAATGTGCGGATGTTTTGCTCAGGGTTCGGTTCAAGAGAAACTTCTCAACATAAAAAAAAAAACGATATCTACCTCGCACATTTCTACGTATGCATACATCGGTGGTGCTGGCTCAACTGAAGCGGACACTTTGCTACTCACAACAGCTACGTGAATGACACAGTATACGAGAGCATAAAAAAACACACACACAAACGTGCATGCCGAAAGAAAAATAGAGTCATCTGATCTTATCACGGGGTGCATTCTCTCCATTGCCTGTCAGCCTCGATCTTCGGTATTTTCACATGCAAAGGCGCAAACCTTCTCTTACTGATTCTGCTCTTTATTCGGTGGTATATTATGTATACCCATGCAGTGTGAGGCCCTTCCATACCTGTCTGAGTTCCGCTGCTGCTTAGTCTCGGTGCCCAAATGGAGTCATTTGAGCTCAACCGCTTGCTACTACCAAAGTCGATACCCCGATCTCGCGACCACCGCCACCCGTACTGGTACCTGCCAATACGTCATTACTGGGTGGTCTTTTCGTGATCTAAGCGTACTGGCGGACCTCAAATGAATCCTCACCTGCTCTCTCTTGCGTATCCCAAGTCCGTGATGAGAAGGTAGAGTTTACCCTCGTACTTGAACATCGTGGAGAAATGATTATTGCGAAAAAAAACGCACAGCTGGCGCTCGCGAACCTTTGGGCAAATATGTACCACACGAGTTCGTGAACGTTGTTTGTCAGATACGGCACAGGTGCAGCTGAACAGGTTTTCAAATCGAAACAGGTTCAGTGCCGAATACGGAGGTGCGCTCACGACGGTTCTCTCATGATTCAAAACCAACGTCACGGGATGATGGCAATGCATGCCGCAGCAGCATCGTGCGGAGGCCAAAACTTCACTTCAAATCAGCGCTCACAGCACTAGTGCCGTTTACTCCAACCCGTGGTCACACAGAAGGGTCCCTCTCTGCCCTCCCCTCGTGCGGTACGTTGCCTTCGATTTTTAATGAGAGAAGAGTTCAGTACTCTCTTCCCTCTGTGTACACACGAACTAGCGCTATCCACTAGGCCAGGAGCGGGAGCGAGAGAAAAACTCACTTTGCAAGAAAAACTCGCTTACGCCGGGATTCGAACCCCTGACCTGACCTCTAGACGGTTTCGAGGATATTACTAGACCACCGGGGCGACCGGCTATGGACAGGCTTCAAGGCTGCCGGCGGCTTCTGCCACTGCGCGTATTGAAGCGGTTTCAAGATGCAGCTGTTATTACAGCTCTACAACGAAGCGACCAACCAGTTGTCAGACGTTTTCCACGTGGGCATGGTTAATATAATGGTTTCTGTAACGCGAGGAAAGTGTTTTTGCCAGTTGGTTGGATAGCGTGGGAACACTGAAAAAATGATGTATTTCACCCGCAATTACGGCATCACATGGTCCGGGTTAAACAAGTTGGAAATGTGTCGATCACTGACTTTCACGACACAACGACAAAACCAAGATGACAGCGTATCACGTGGAGAACTGGACGCAAAAAATATGACAACAGACATGTTCCGCTTCACGACGAACCGATAGACAACCGTAACTGACTCACGAAGACAGGAACATTATGGTTGACGACTGACGACCATAGGACACGGAATGAGAGAAGAGAAAATGAGAGAGACAACATACATTATGCGAAACTCCTATGCAAGCGCATGACTGCGTACTTCATGTATGCATGCGTGTGCTAACAAATGGGATTCCATGGAGGGCATGACTGCGGGATGTGACCAAGGAATGGCACCGAGCGACTGCTGCATACAACAGCTAGAAGTAGTAGAGAGAGGGGGTGGGGGGGAGGGACACCACGGTGCACGGCCAACTTGTTATTTATTGGGTATGGAGTCGAACGAAAGGGTCTTCTTGCGGGAATCTTGCGCGCGGATGACTGCAGACGATACAAGGCCACTTCGCGGAAACCGCTTTCGGCCGTCGCCGCTGTGCTCGTAGGTTGCATGGCGACGGCAAGAGTGTGCGGGTTGAATTTGTGAAAGGAGAGAAACGAGAGTTAAGTGTTGTTTTGTTGTGAAAAGTTGTTTCTGCTGATGAACATCGACTGCAAGCTACAAATGTGGAAGACGCGTACGGACGGCGGAATCTATCTGGGATAGACATGACAGACAGCGAAAGCTACATATAAAAACCGAAAACCGAAAACGAAGAAGTACACCTCCACACACAATAATCGAGGTACGCGTAGAAAAACGTGTGTGTGCGTGTTCGTCCCATCTATTATAGCGCCGGTATACAGGCCTTTCAGCTTAGAAGTATATATGAAAGTACGAAGAAGAAAAGACCCTGGTAACGTAAATGTGTCCACACCCGTTGACGCGAAATCGCCAACACTACAACGATCCACCCCGATAAGGTGAGACATCAGAAGGAAAAGACGCAAAGGAAATCTATGTACACACGGCGACATTGATTGGCACATTTTCGCTACCGCAACTTGAGTCATCGTGTATGTAGTCTACAGTATCTTGTAAACGTTTTTGTGCTCATTTATTTGTTCGATTAAAAAAAGTAATGAATTAATCAAGTAAAGCGACAGACTCAACATTAGCCCAATTTCCAGCCGGATTCCCTCCACTCACGGAAAATACTTCAGCATATACATCCCCTTCGACTGTGGGCATATATCTCAGTGTTCGTCGTCTTTAACGTTAGTTGTAAGCATACAGAGACCGTGCACCGAAATGGACGTTTATGTTTTTTTTTTTTTTCTCCCATCATTGGATTCTGTCGTCTGCCCCTCTGGCCCCTATCCTCCACTTCTACTAGCTAGACAACCCTACCGGGGTCACATAGGAGGGGGGGGTTGGATCCCCTCCTGCGGTTCCTGCCTGAGATATTTTTATCGCGAGAAGGGTACAGTAATCCCTTCCCTCGCGACTTATGAAGTCGATCGAGTTTACTAACAACGAGCTTCGCAGCGCGTCACTTCCAACTTAGACCGGGATTTATTTAGTGAGAAAAATACTCACTTTGCCGGGACTCGAACCCATGACCTGGCCCTTAGTAGGCTGCGAGGTTACCTACTAGACCACCGGAGCGACCATGTATGTGTCGCCCCGAAACACTACCGGAAAATATTTGTCGTATTTAGCCTGTACGTGTGGGGTTACATTACAACCAATACGAAGTAGTTCGGTGCATCATCTCTTCTGCTTCACCATCCCACCCATAAACTACCACACACAGCATGTATGTGTACTTTGAAGTAGTATTTGATGTGCCATGGTATCAGGAGGGCGATAACCCACAGCACGTACACGTCCCACCGCAGTAGTACTGCTATACTGTATGCTCTGCCAGAGGGAAAAATGAGGACCGACCCCCTATGAGGCGGCGGAGGACGATATTTACCCCCCGATGGATGCAACGCTTCTACACCGTGTAAACTATTGATTTCTGGTTCCGAACCGTGCACCTGATGTACGCATTTTTTTGCACTGTTCCAAACCTACAGGATATAGCCCTATCCCTGACCAAACCCAGCGACCAACCCGACCCAAAGCTATACAATGGTAAGCCTCAAGCCGCAGCAACCCGCGGGGGTAAAAGGTAGGTTGCTGTGTACGCGGCTGCCCCCGTGTAGGTTGCTGTGCACTGCTGCTGTGCACGGGCTGCACCTGACCCAAGGAATGTTCCAAGAAATGGTATTCCAACATGGAGACCGCCACTTACGCTCGACTAAGCCGTGATGAGCTCTACTTGAAGTGTAAATAGTTTGCAGATTGCTGCGGGCACGACACCAGCCGCAACCCCCCCCCCGCTTGTCGTCGGGATCGAAAGGGAGACGCACTACAGTAGTAGGGCGCTTTGTGCCATGTCATGCGGAGACGTGGTTGCTTGGTTGCGCGTGTGGCGAGGGTGAGGTGCACCACCTCAGCGGCTTGCCGAATCTATGAAGCATGCCGAATCTATGAATGGCCTGCACGTCAATTGAACGGGCCGTGATTGGTGGCGTCATTGTTGATCTCGGAGACGCGACGTTCTGCCCTCGCTAGCGCTGCACGCAGTCCGCCTCCGAGAGCGTGCGGCACGGCGGCAGGGCCCTCTCAACACAGGGGGCTATTGGTAGGTGCAAGTCTCGCTGCGAGGCAAGGTCTACGGGTGCAGAAACCGCGAAAAAAACGCTCTAGGCTGACGAGAGCATCAGGATTGCCTTTCCTGCAATCTCGTGAACCCTCAGCCGGGGGGAGATTAGTCGATAGGTCTTCATGGTTGATCGCCGGGATTGGATCCCAGCGAGCCACTGACGGTGTATCTCGCTTGCGCGCGGGCATGACTGCTATTGTAAATGGATTGATGCGAACGAGAATGCGAGGTGCAAGACAAAGAAGCGAGTGTGCAGCCCCAGCGGGAGCACTAGACAAATACAGACCGGCAGCCTGGTGTCCAATGGGTCGCAGCGGACACGTACTCTAAAGTGCAAGTGATTCTGGCCTGTCGTGCGTAGAGAGAGACATGCTAGAGCAAAGGATAGCACGAACGACCAATCTTACCCAGTCTACATCCAAGTGACATCAATGCTGGCCAGTGGCGCGCCGACAGATCAATCCGCTGCGATGTGAGAAAGACGGCGTGTACAAAAAATCATATGGTAGACTGGTTTGGTGTGTTGTTGATGTAATCGGTTTTGAGTGAATGTGAGTGGCATCGTCACTCGCTTCGCTCGCAGACACTTAACGGGGTTTTGGGCGTGGTGCAGTATGCGGTCACAGTACCGGGTGACTCGGCTGGCTCGGTGCACCGAGAGAGGAAGCAATTGCTGCGATCTGAGAAGAAGACAACGTGTTGATATATTTTGAGCCTCACAGTTACAAGGGCCCCGGGGTCATCACGTGATCACTACCGTGTTAAGCGCTCAAGAGACGATTCTCCTACCCAATTTCCGATTACTATGCCAAGTTTCCTAAGCGAAGTGAATAATCATCCGTATTGACTAGAGGACGACATCTCTCTCTCAACATCGCAAGCGTCTATGCGCCTTGATTTTTGCCCAAGAGAACAGCGGTAACATACGCAACATAACTACTACTGTAGTCACGTACCTCCTGGTGCAACTGTGACAGGCCGTAGTATGTGAGCTGGCTCGCCGTCTCTCGAAAGAACTCCTCTGCCACTTGCCCCTCGTTCAAAGCAGTCGCCATCTTGTCAGACTCTGTTTCCGAGGTAACACTTGAAGCACGTGCACATTTGTCTGTGGGAAGCCCCTCTTCACGATGCAAGATGGACTCGGAACCCTGCTGACGCGTGATCGTCGATGCCGAAGAAAGTCCCTCCTGACCAGTATCCTCTTCGCTTCTTCTCACTGGGGTTGGAGCATTCTCTCCCAAAGGCTCACTTGCATCGTCGACTACCACCGCGCCAACGCTTTGAGCTGTTTGTAATGGTTTGGTCACGAGTTGCGCTTGGGTTCCAGCATCTTCTTCCCCCGCAGTCTTCGCGAAATTCGTCGATCCTGCCTCCTGGTGGTCGTTGCTTTCGGATTTGTCGCTCGGGACATTTTGCCTGGCTCCCACGTTATCAAAGTCTTGCTTCCTGGGGCCCGATGCTTCAACCGTCAAAGATCGGAATTCTAGTAACTTTTCAACTAGCTTGTTGTATGACATCCCTTCGATGACGCTTCCCTACGATGGCAGCAGAGATGGGCAAATGCACGCGGACAGAGTATCCAAGTCAAGCAAGTAAATTGGAAGTAACGTGCTGTGGCCAGGGGTATCTTCAACTATCGATAACATACTCCCTCACCGTGTGCTTGTCCTCTGGGTCTAAGATCCACCCGTGCAGCAGAGTAACACCGCTCATGTCGAACGCCGCCATCTCCTCAGTGAATTCGAAGCCGCGGACACTATTGAAGCGTACGTTGACATCAAGCCCATACTGGAGCCGAGGTAGCAGCTTGATAACTGTGTCCAGCTGAGGTCGTGGGGAAGGTTGTGTTGGGGTCAGCGATCCTGCCAAACTACAGCAACTGAATATTTAGAGTTGCTAGGATCCGGAGGGTTGCCCCGCCCGCGCCAAACAAATAGGCCAGCGCGCAGGAAGAAATCGAGTTAGCCCAGGGGCTACAACAATTCGAGGTAGGGAAGCTCCTGCAGAGCTGACGGAAGTTATTTGGGCATGCACGTTGTCATCAAAGCGAATACGTTGCCTTGCAACGCCTCGAAATCTGCAGAAACGGAAACTTCGCAACGCGTGCATTCAAACTGCCATGTCCTGTCTGAGCTTGTTAAAGTTGCGCGTGGAATGGCGATGTTGGATTGGCCACATATCGTGAGTGACACTGGTTTCTTACCGTCGCCGGGGGCACTTTATACCTAATGACGACCTCCTCCTGCTACAATTGGGCCCCAGTCGTATTTACTACATGAAATTTGATGAATCTCCAAGGCCTTTAGTACATATTAGCGAGGCAAAGTGCGCACAACAACTGCCGTATGCTTCAACACGTTACGTTTCGCTGGGCTTTTTCAGACGACTACCGTGCTTTCGTGTAAAACTACTTGTTTTGGGAGGGACCATCGCAGCTCGCAATGAGGTGGCTTTTCGGAAAGAAAACGTTGCGTAAGATATTCCCCGGAAACACGGGCAGAGGCGTGCGCCTGCGTGCGAAAAACAAAGCTACTTCCAGTGCGTGCGAAATTCGACCATGTATACGTTCGTGGTGGATCTTTGAGCAGTGGACTCAAGCCGATCCCACCAGCACGGCAACAAAAATTAGAGCCAATATTTGTGCACTGGACATTTGCCTAAAAGTGACCTATCACAACTGCTCCCGCTCAAAACGTGTTGGTTGTGCTTGAAGAACAAAGCTGTGAGTAGACAGAGGAACACCACACACCCACTGCTACAGCACACACACAACACTGATGATGATGTAGCACAGCTGCTGCTGTGATGCTGTACACCTCCCTACCCTTGAGTGTGCGATTCTTCCCTTCCCTGGTCCACTTTGTCTGAACGACGGGGGCAGGTATTCCGCGCGCGGGTTTGAATCACCCCCTCCCCAAACCCCACCCGGCTCAAAATAGACGTGCCACCCTTGTTGCAAGTCCCCACAAAAGCCATTCATTATTTCGTAATACCACAAGGCATCGTTGACGCGGAGCCCCCACAGCCGCCGTTTTCCTACAAGGACGGGCCGCAAATTCGCCACAACTCCGGCTGCAGTGGCGATCCAAAATATGGCCAACCCTCAAAAGGAACCTTTGGCAAGTCTCTACAGCGTGATACCATAAAAAAAATTGGACTGGATCATTTTTTTTAGGTGTATACACATGTAGAGCGCTGAAGGTCAAATTTCGGAGGATGTTGCCGGAGAAATCCAAACAAAATTGGAGGTCGACGCGCGGGGCGTGTTTGCTCGAGATAGGCGATAGAGTGCTTCACTGGAACGACCCACGTAGTGGATATATCCTAACAATACCTATTCCTATGTAATCCACTCAGGCGAAGTCTCGAGCGAGTTCGTCAACTCCTTCGCAGGTATATAGCAGCGTGAAGTTTGGTGCTGAGAGCTGCGAAACGGGCTTGAATCAACAACTTATTAATTTTTGATAGCACGGCATTTGCCAGGTTCAGAGCGAAACCAGGGCGTACCAAATGTCTTCGCATGTAAACGTAACAAGCTAGAGGTATCCGGCTGGTTTAGCACGTCGCTATCGGTGGGAGTACCAGCGGTGACAAAGGTGCGCACCAGATGGTGTCACAGGGCAACACATCTTGGGGGCTCAAGTGGGGTACCATCGAGTTTCGCGGAGCCCGTTAGTCATACTTTTGTAGCTTCCTGCAACACGGGTGGGAGTAGATTGCTGCAGGGATATATTTTTCACATAAAAAAAACTCGCACAATCTAGTAAACGTAACAATGTTAGCGATACACGAGCATAGAGATAACCAAATACCTGTGTCTGCTGGTTGACGTTTATCCGTTCATCCTCATGGGGAGGATTGGAGTCGAGCAAAAAGCCGGCAACGAGTTGCGTCAGTTCGCTGAAGGAAATCTCGGACAAGTCCTGGGTCGCAAACACAGCAGCAAGAACGCGAACATGTAGTTAACCGCAAATCACGTTCATGGATGCCCGCCTACGCGTTGACTCCGCTCACTGCACTGCATGCCATAAGAGAAGTGTGCGCACGCTACTAAACCCTATGAAAGAGGTCAAAGCTCGCCCATTGCCCTACAAAAGGAAATATAAAATTAGGCTTGGCCCTGCAGCAACGAGCAACATCTCTCACTTCAGGTTATCAGAGACGCCAAACAACAACAACAACAGCAGCACTTACGGCTACCCAAGGTTCCTAACAAAAACAAGCGTTGCAAAAAGGAAACGACGTTTCGCAAACCAAACGAAACAACTGGGATTTAGAGTAAGGGATTTGAACAAAAGAAGCGTTACAGGGGGGGGACTAAAAATAGACCGAAAAAGCACCTATTTAAGGAGTACTTACGTTTTGCGCCGTAGATCGAAAAGTCAAACTGTGCCAAAATCAAAGCCCTTACATGTTTATTGCAGTATGAGAAAAACCGGTGAACCAACTACATTCGCGTTCAATCCGTTTGATGATCGGGCATACACACGTGGAGAACAGCGGCGGCGCGTCAAACGACCCAGAAGATCCGGCATTTTGGCCAAATTTCGGGCTGCTGTATGCAACTACATACAGTTCACGAGAACACCTCTAGAATCGTTTCTGGTTGTCTGCTGCTGCTGTCAAGTCATGCGACGGCACTCACACACCATATCGGTAGGCTCTGGCAGTTTCAAGCAGTGTAGTTGCTGGTGGCGTGCTATAGCTGTCTGCAATTGCAGCACATTTGCTGCGCTGAATCGCCCAAAATCTCGGCGCGAAGATTGTGCTGAAATCGCAAAACTTCAAGCACCTCGATCTCGCGCTACAAGGCCTAAACAGATAAACGGCACAGTTTTGATCGACGGGGTTGCTCAAGCTGGTATGATTTCTCCAAAAACATGGTAGAGGTTTGAGTCTCCTGGGGCTAACCGCCAGAGGGCACAATTGAGATACCTACAGCAGTCGGCGGGGGCACCGCTCGGGATTTTTATAATTAGCCGCGGAGAGCGCGAAGCGTGACATTTTTTCTCTTCATCCTCAAGCGGTTTCTAATGGATGTTTTTTATGTCAGTAAAAAAGTGCAATTTCTGCTTCCGAACATTTTTTTATTTCATGTTTTCAAGCGGTCATGCGTTCGGAAATGATTACTTTTTTTTATCGGATGGCGCGTATGTTTTTTGCGTTTGGAAATGCACACACCACACGGACAAAACCATCGATTGCGCATCAAGTACTGGTCGTAGCGAGCTCATCAAGGGCCCCGAGCAACCCTCGCAGGAGCACTGTGCTGCCATCCCAGCCGTTGATATGTGGTTGCCATGTGGCCAGGTGCGCTCGCTCAAATCAAAATGTTGGCCGACACCGCTCGTTCAGACCCGCAACGACCAGAACCGCAAAGAGACGCAGCATCATCTAAAAACATTTGCCATTACAGCAACAGCAGCACTACAAGTGCATTCGCGTGAGATACCACTGTTCATTCTTGTCTCAGTACCGTTCGGTGCCGTTTGGCGGTACTGCTGTAGAAGAGGCGAGACAACAGTGTGTGTTCCTCCGCCGTTGATGTGAAACACTTTCAACAAACTTCCAGCGGGAGCGGGTGCATTACGTGGAAGATCCGTTCGAAATATATTCCGCAAGTAATGAATTGCGCGTTGCGTCGCCTGGAAGCATTGTGTCTCACACCTTGCACACAGCATCGCAGATAGACTACCGCAAGGTATTAGGTCGTCACCCGCGGCTCATCCCCCCCCCCTACTAGTATAGCAGTTTGACCTGTGAGAAATTTATATATATATATGGTTGGCGGGGAAACACCATCACGGAGCCCCAGGGACACAGGGGACGGCGAGAAACCTAGCCTTTGAAGTTTCGTACTGGAGTTAGACTTTGGAAAACTGACATATGCAGGCGTTTGCTGGATTTTGGAATAGGAGACCTGCGGTTCCCAGTGCGCCCTTAAACGAAGACCTAACGACCACACACGAAGAATTCGTGTTGGAGGTACCTGCAGCAGTACTCGGTGTCATATCGTGTCATCGCTGTTGAATATTATCAACGGGTTACGTTCATATGGGTTTCAACGGCGTTTGACATCGCACAGTAATGCAGATAGACAGACTACTTGCTGTGAGGTATTGAATTGTACCCCGCGGCTCATGTACACGGCCTTAGCCACATTGTATAATATGATAATATGTGTGTCAACATTACGTGTATCGACCTCTGGTACGACCTACCGTCCGTGGCTTCCTAATACGAGATTGCCGGTGCTGATGTCCTACGACAGGCTGCCAGGAACATCGACAGAGGTATACTACCACTAGATACACTTCGTACACGTACAACGCATTAATGGAAATCTGATTAGTACTGCTGTAAATGTACTGACAGTATCTCGAACTCTCCATCCACATTTGAATGAAATTCAACTTCTACAACATACTTTGCATCACCACTCACAGGATGGATCGAAATATTACTTTGAAGGAGGAGGATGTTCCCTATTGCGAGGAGCGGGCAAGGTCCATTCAAGTTTTGGCATAATATGGGAACCTGCAGGGATGCGGGCACGTTGGAGAGCGGGAGAGCAGCGTGTGTCAGATGGTGTATGGACAGTGAACTTCGTGCTACAGCAGTACACATGGTACATGGAAGTCTAGGCGGCGGAAAAACTACATCAGTACCTTCATCAAATCACTTACCATACACTTGACCAACACTGCCCGGGTGAGGTCAAGGAAGCAAGGACCCACCTTTCGACCGAAGAATCGCACCCTCTTGATGCGGTATGTATCAACAGCAGACATTTTGCGAGGGTCTCCACGGCTGCTGGTGTAGCTCGGTTACTGTTGTTTTGCTTTTCTGCGCTTGTCATGTGCGTGTGGCGCGCCGTGGGTTCCGCCCTTTGGAAAATACCCCCCCACTTTTCATCCGACGGATCCCCAGAGATTTGATTTGTGTGTGACAGAGTTTCTGAGCAGTGCTGAGTGGTGCTGAGGTAAGTGGTCTTGGCAAACCATCAGCAAGACGACCAGCCGGAGAAGCTTGCCTTAGGAGTCAATAATGGCGATGTCTGCTGCTTTTGCTGGCTTCGCGAAGCGATACAGCGCCAAGTACATTCAAACTGGAAGGTGATTTGATCGATAATATTGTGGAGGCTATCGATTAGGGGGGGGGCTCTTCTTCATCGTGTAGCCCACGCTATATCTGGGGATGCTCGATTCCCGGAGCGATAGCGTTGTACGGGGGTTGCTCCTTCGCCTCGCGCCAATCTCTCTGTGTTTGTTTTCTTCAGGTCTTTTTCAAGAATTTGTGCGTCCGCTACTGCTGTCGGTCTCTAATCTACGGTAGCACCTTGTGCGCTTCTCGGTATGATGCACGTATGCCCACAGAGCGGAATTCTTGTAAAATACTACTGCTGTTCTTCAGCAGAGTGTTTTTAGTCTGCATCAACAAGACCCGTTCGAGATTTCAACCACGACAGCAGTTCTTTAACTCCTTTGCTGTGTTTTGCACACACCAAATCAGTGGGATTTCACCGCACAGACGGTTTGTATTTTACTGCATCTGCTTGTTTGTAACAATACAACTGCCTACACTCGTCAGCTTCGCCGTTACAACTTTTCAGCTGTAGAAACGGGGGCAAAAGTTCCGGTTCTTTACCTGACCCCTCCACGTCTCCAGGCACCCAGATGCCGCAGGAGGGTAAGCTACACATTGGGTGTAGACAATGTTGGAGCTACAAGAGCCAACATCATCAACGGTGCACAACATGACAGAGGTAGCACGTAGTGGAACGCCTACAGCAGTACAGGGTTTCGTACATCTTGAGAAAGTTCAGACAGCGCTGGCCTCCCAACAACCAAGGAACCGCGCTGCTGCACGCAAATAAAATACCACAATGCTACAGAGTATGCATACAGCAGTCAGTATAGGTACAATCCTCCACTTTCGTGTGCACAGTTGTCTTGCAAAATAGAGGCTGCTATCGGAAGCAGGGAGTGGTTTCTCAACCCCTCCCAGTCATTCGTTCGTCCCCCTTCTCCTGCGTACATAACCATCACTTGATTTTCACCGTGCTTCACGGAGACCGTTGTTAAGCCTAATAGCAGAAGCTGACGGTCCACACCTTCACGCGAGGTTAGGCGGTCGTTTACTCGTAACTAAGGTTATGAAGTTGCGCGAAGTTTTATTTGTTCCGGTGATCCCGCAGATTTATGATGACGGTGCACATTGTTACATAGCTGCATCACCTCGGGGACTAAGCATTTCTCAGGCGGACCTCCCTCAAGGGAAAGGGGGGAGCATGGCAAGTGTTGGGGCAATGGAACCTCACAGTGAAGGAGTTTGGTGCTTGTCGCTTTTGGTTTTTCGAATTGGGAAAACACACACTCATCTTCATCTCCGTCAAACAAACTACCGCTGCCGATCGGAGTGCACGCGAGAGCGTGGTCGGTTTGCCCCCGGGCGATAGCTGGTTTAGACCTAGAGGAGTAGCGGAGAATACATTTTAAATTTCAGTTGTGGGGACGCAATATGATGTCGGTCCACACAAGAGTTTTTCTCCACCTTCCTTCTGCAGATGCTTGCCTCGCCAACCGTCAGGTCGATTATTTTGCGTACACACGAATGTATTGCTTTCCAGAGGGTTGGGCATGTGTGAGAAAAATCCCAGTTAGTGTGACGGCACCGAGATTCGAACCCACGTTCCAAACGTCAGAAGGTTGCAAGGAAGCCTACCTACTGAACCGCTCAATGATCAGTGTTGTGTGACCGAGGATACAGCTCGAAATACGGCATTGTCCGTTGAATAGTCTTCGGCACGCCCGTCTCAAGCCGAATTTGACACGTTCAGCGCAGCCCGAGGGAGAAACGTAGCCGCTCAGCGGTTGCGACGGGCGCAACGTCCCTGGGTGGCATAATTTTACGATTTTGGACCGCCATCACGCGGATCACAAACGCTCCACGGCTATTAATATTGAGTAGTAAGCAGCAGATGGTTCAAGACTTGGAAGCAAAACCCTTAATCTATGTGTGTCTTTATTATTCGCATCGACTGGGCTAACCCGCTGACCAATGAAAATACGTCAATCTCTGCGGTTGAAAACACAAAACACTTCTAAATGCCATGAACTGGGACTTCGTGAGGTGTGTGTGTGGGTGTTCTTCCCATCTATTCTGGCGCGGGTTTACAGGCCTTTCTTTGGGCGTATGTACCTGACGTATCAGCCGGCAAGCTGGCATCGAAGAATCGGAAGCGTTGGTGGGGCTCCAAAGAAGCCCCATCCGCTCCGCCACTAGTGTAGCATTCTGCTGTAAATACTCCATATCGTTTGGAATCTCAACTCTATTGGGAGATACAACGAAACCAAGGGCGGTTCCTCCGGGAACATTTATTGGGTTGTACTTTGAAAGAACCAAGAAGCAAGAGCTTGTTGCAATGTGCTGCTACAATGGTGTTGAGCGCGAAATTTGCATACTGATCAGGGTGAACACTGATAAATAGCAGAGATGAAGTTGGTGATGTAGGCAACCCCTCATTCATAAAACTGATGTAGCTGCTTTGTGCCCGCTGTGGTCGTCGCTCGACTAGGGTCGATCGTTCCGCGGAGGTTGTGGCCGGCAAGTGTGCGGGACTTCAATAGCTTGCACTATGAAACATCGCATCCTGTGGATATTGTTTTTTCGTCAACCTTGACGCACGTGCAGCAGGGCGGATATGACAACGTGTTTGCTTTGCACCAGTATCTTGCTGGATACGAAAAGTTCGATCGTTGCAGGTCTCTTCAGGTGTTGCACCCATGAGACATCGTGCGCAGGCAAATGCTGCTTTCATGTGACCGCACACTGCACATAGCCCTACCGCATGAAATGATGAAACTACCGTACCTTCTCAAGTTACACATAAATTTCTGCCTTTTCGGCACCATCGGCCTGATACTTCTTCATTCTTGGCTCTCCACGTCCCGTTCCTTCCCCTACTGCTGTCCGTCTCCAGCTTTTCACCAGTTCTTCATTTTATGGGAGTCAGTGCGCTGACCCACCTGTCGATCAAGTACGTCGTCGTTGGGCAACACAAAAGCGCGCAAAAGTAAGTTCTGTATTTGTGTGATTTGCTCCTGTCCTTCGCTGCACGAAACGATTCTGCAGACGCTGGTGACGTTCACAACCGAAAGCGTATTGCTACTTGTGTACGTCACTACCAGGCTCTTGGTGCTTGGTGCGTGCCCAGACGATTATTTTGCGTTTGTGCGAATAACTTTCAATGCCGGCAAGAGGTGTGGTAGCCACTGCTGCCAGTCAACTATCAAGACAAGAGGGCCCTCCATGTGGAAACCATGGAAACCCCCCAGATTGCGTGTCAATCTTGGTCGCGGAGGGGCCTACCCAAAGAAGGGTACGATATGACTCTCAGAATGCGGATCGAAAGCCGATACAATGAAGAGTATAGTGGTTTTACTATGGACACACTAATTCCTATACAGTAGACTGCTGCAAGTGAGCCGCTCAATGTGGCTATCCTGCGTGTCAATCTTGGTCCGGGGGGGGAGGGTTAGATACGAGTACCCGTTCTCACGCGTTGGTTCAGGATGCGCTTTTTGCCGTTTGCTGGACACCATACCGACGAGCTACGTGTTGATCAGTTTTTACAGATCGAGATGAAACACCTGTCTAGGCCCTTAAATAGATATGCTCCATGCATCACTGGAGATATCATCCCTGCGGTAACATTTTAGCGTTGAAAAGTCATCAGGGAAGTGTACTGTTCCCAAGGGTGTGTGATAGTACGAACGACCCCCTTACGCGAATCACCGGCAAAGATTAGTATTCATTTGTCCGCAAGTTGGGGGACATACCGTATATGACACAAGATAACACACCCCGGTGATAACATTTTGGAGTTTGAAAATATTATCACCGGGTGTGGTATCCTGTGGGGGGGGTGTTATCTTGTGTACCCCGGGTGATAAAGTGCAGCTCGCAGGGGCCCTTAAGGGGGTGTGATAAAACAGGTGGTGTGATAGCGCGTCCGAACACCCACAGCGTGTGTTTGGGGGCGGAGAGGTGTGCGCGGGCTCAAAGAAGGAGGTGATCTGCTGTGGCGCCTGCGCTGCTGCAGTCGAAGCAGTTGTCGAAGGAGCGGAGGTACTTGCGGCTGCATTCTGCTCTGCCTGCACGTTCATGTTGTTGGGGGTCTCCATGCGGGGTGTTTCCCCGCACACAGCTGACGTGGTTGTGTGTGTGATTGCCCAGGGCAGATGCTGTCACCCCGGTGATAAAGAAGGAGGGGCCCCGTGACTATATGCGGCGTAACTACAAGATCACTGGGGTGTGTTATCTTATGTACCCCTGTGATAAAAATCGATGGTTTGTCAGAAGCGCCCAAAACTATCACCGGGGTGTCGTATTCTGTGGGGGGTGTGCTTTCTTATGTAGGTGTGTTATCTTGTGTCATATACGGTATAGATATAATCAGGGAATCGATCCGCAAGGCGGTGCCGGTTCTGTACTGTATATCTGTATATCCTCTTTTTTCAAATTATATTCAGTGCCCAAACCTCTCTCTACATTCCAATGCAGACATTTGAATGGCGTTTGTAGAACGTATACGGAGCTTTTTCTGCAGAAATCGCGGCTCTTCGCTGTGTACCTCTCTCGCACAACACATTCTCTCACCCGCGCCATCAATCAGTCGATCCCTGTGCAGTTTACGAAGTATATTTCGCGGTTTGTATTACCTACGGGGTCTAATGTCCCACGTAGGCGTATACTTCTGTCGCTTAAGTTTGACTCTTTTCCGATCCGAATTTCTTGTGTGCAGGAAGGAGGAGGCGAAGAAGATCCGCGACTTTTACAATGCCCACCACGTCGGGGCCCACCACTGATGCTCTCAACCGCGTTGTACCGCTACGTAGGGGGAGTTCAGTGTGGGCGGGAGGGGGGAGGGGGGATAAGAGTGGGGGCTGACTTCGGCCAGAGGGCTGAGGAATGCTGCCTGTGTGAGGTCCTACGTTCTTCGCATGAAGTCCTGTCATGTGTATTCAGCAGAGGACTGGGCTATGAATAGGCTTGTCAGCGAGTTCGCGAATGAACAGGTTATATCTGTGACGGTTTGGTATTTCATTTTGGGGGGCAGAGTGTGTCGGTGATGGCGGGGTGGCGCACTGGAGTATGGCCTCGATCGAATGGCGATCGGCCTCGGCATGTTTCCATTCGACGCAGGCATGCAATGTACATTGCTGAGTCATGGACCTACAGGTGCACTGCTTGTTGTCCAGCAAGCAAGCAGATTAAAGAAAGCGTGCGCAGCAATTACATGCTCATCAGCAAGGACCAATCTCTCGTCATAGCTGGCTCATCCTGCATTCGTGACTGCCAGTCATGAGCAGCACATTTTCCCTTTTGACATATATCCCGACTCCTTCCGTATCATACACCAGACGGAGTTTCTTCGCTTTTCCTCCTGTGGTGCTTGCCCTCAATTTTTTGCGCAAGGGGTCTGTCTACTCAATACTAGCGCTTTACAAGATGTGGAGTTACTTCACTCCCCGAGGCGCTTTCGCATGTACGATTGGTCATCCGTTTGGTCACGTCTGTCAACCACTTCTAACCAGCGAGGACGGGACGTTTTGAATGCCATGTACTGGGTTCTTCTGTGTGATGATCCTTTTCGGAACATTTCTGTGATGTTGAGGCGCAACGCTTCTCATTCGCAAACCGAAAATATAGATCTAACCACACGCCTTCCGGTCCAATCTCTGCTACAAGTACCGTATGAGGCGGAGAGATGGCACCGGGTGCGCTCGTTTGTTTGTTTTTGCGCACCCCCGCGCCTGGTCATTCACCGACCAGTGCCATCGGTTGAAAAATAATTGGGTTTTTGTATTTTTTTTTCTCTCCCCGACACCACGGTGCGATCTCTCCGATCGGTGCCATGTGTCCGCCTGTTTGGTACCTCCTGTACTTTAGAACATCCGTTCTGGCGCAACACTGACGCGGACAGCCGTGATACTCTCAAGTACACCGGGGGACCAATGCATATGTATGAAAAATCCTTGCTTGTGGTTACAGAATATATATCTCGAACAGGTACATCTCCTGAAACATCCACGAAAGGATGCGCTCAAAGTCCTGTGTTTTTTTAGAAAATACGAGGTGTAGACTACAGTACCAATTCAAGGGATGTTACTTTTTCGATGCTGCTGTGCGACCTCGGCTTGGCGTCGAACATGTACCCAAAGGGCGAAGACTCGCATCCAAATAATAGATAGGCAACGCCGGTATTTTCTAGGAGTAAGCGTTTGATGGAGGACGAAACACACTGACTACATGCAATGATGCTATGTAATTTTTTGGTGGTCTGAACATCAAGAACGTCGTCTGGTTCTATATTATATTGGGGAAAAGCGCAATGATTCTGATTCATACGTCAAGTAAACTATGGTCACTCAATCAGTAGACAGTAGAGTCACACCCTATGCCACAATAGCAGTAAACAGAGCAGTGAAACACGCACACCAGGAGCAAATGGAAACAAACCACTGGATGGAATCAAAGGTAACCTTTGTGTGTCAGCAGTCGTCTATGTAATAAACGAGGTCGGGGCTTATGATTCACGCAGTATTGTGTTCAAACAACGCCTCTTCGTATTTTTTTCGTGCTTCACGCGAAATTAATATAATTCGCCCCCGCTTTGCGCTGCCCTGGTCGCTGAGCCACAAATTGAACTACTTCCTGTACCGCCGTACTATCCCACGAGGATATATGCGGAGCAGCTACAGCTCATTGCAGTGCTGTAGACAGCAGGTCCTCTGTCATAACATTTGCGGAATACCTGCGCCCATCGGTGACAGCTAGAAGAAGGATTGCAGTTGCAGAAAGAGCTGGCTGGGGGTATGTTACACATCAGCCGCCACGTTCGAGGCTTGCAACAGGCAGTTGTGGCTGGGAGCCGGCCAGCTGCAAGACATCGCCAGACGATGTGGAGGTGAGTTCCTGAGTGTGTACAAAGGGGTGAGTGGGAGGTGTCTGGTAACGAAAGTTGTTATCAAGGGTTAATTACATGGAGGGATGGTGACTTTTGCGTTTGTCCAATTATCATTGATGCTGCCTTGCTGCCCTTGTACGTAATTAGAGTTTGTGCATGCCCAGACAACCCGCGGGTCAACGTTATGTAGCCAAGCAGACCAACGTTGGGCACTGACAGCAAGTGTCGATCACGCAGTTGATCTTTTTGTGGTGGGCTCTTTCACAGGCCAGTGGGGTGCTTTTGTACCAAAACCTGTCGTGACGATAGAGAGAGATCATCTGTAAGCGCTCCGACAGGCAAGATCCTGGGTCGTACGCATAGCATACGTGTTGTATGGAACTGCTGTAAGTAGGTATGCAACGAGACTCACCAAAGCTAGATTTACGATCACGATACATACAGTCCCATGCATAGCCATTACATCCTACATACTCGTATCACACCACTCCCGGGCCTCTGGAGCATACTTTCGCTTGGCCGACATGCCTTCTTCAGCAGAGCACCGAATCGCGAAGAAAAATCTGTGCAGTGCATGTAGGCGAACCTATGTAGCAAGTGGTTTCGAGAAGACTTCTCTGTTTGGTCGTATGTGGTCTGTTGCGGTCTGGTGGAGTTTAAATCTCGATGCCGTCATATCTCGCCGACGTCGACAGATAGTGGTGGACCGCAAATCTGTCACGAGGTAATGCTAGCTACAGCAATAGTGGCTACGGTTTTCTTCACATGTAGGTGCAGAGAAAATCGCGTCCGCTCATTGGGAGAGGCTGTACGGTCCCGAGGGCCGAAGGCTGACTTGGGTTCAGTATGTGAAGTGTCACCAAATGCACCGGGGACACTTTCTATTCTGAACCCCAAATTTCTCCAGACTGAGCTATGTACAGTGTTACCAACAAGGGGACTCGCGGCTTTGGAGATTGTGTACAGCAAGTCAGAGGCCCAGGAGAGGCACACAGTGTACCTCACACAAGCATGCTAGACCAAGGTTTCCCACGCAAGTTTCATGCAGCGGAGCATAGTGACGACCACGGTGCGGTTACAAGCTTTTGAGTGCTGTGTCCCCAAAGTGTCCCCATTTGGGCTTCCTCTTCTACGAGGGTTCCTAACAGAAGAGACCTTACATCCGATCACTGAGTGAGCATCTGTCGAGTACACGGCGCCACAAGCCATAACAACTGCCGTATGACAGTTACCGGGCCTGCTATGTGAAAATGATTCCCCGGTTGTGCGCACAAGCCAAATTCATACGGTGTTGGTAGTGAGACTTAAGGCTACGCCTTGTTTCAACCAACCAACAAGGCGTTATATGCATACATGTACAAGGGAATGGACTTTCGCAAACAAAACGAAGCAACTTGAATGTAGAGTAAGGGCTTTGCACAAAAGCAGCTTCACGACGAAGCGTCTTTTAAATACTGTTTTGGGCCGTAGATCGAAAATCAATCAGTCCCCAAACCTAACCACTATTTTTTAGCAGAGGAGAACGCCCAGTGCACCAGCTTGATTCGCGTGCAACCCGTTTGTTTACTGGGCATGCGCACGCAGAGAACGGCGGCGACGCGTCAAAGTACCCCGATTATCCGCCAGTTTGGTCAATATCTTCCGGCTGCTGCATGCAACTACATGCAGTTCACAAGAACACCTCTGGAATTGCTTCTGGTTGTCTGCTGGTGCTGTCAAGGCATGCGACGCCACTCACACACCACACCGGTAGGCTGTGGCACTTCCGAACAGTGTGGTTGCTTCTGGCGTGCTGTAGCTGTCGGCAGTTGAAGCTCACGTTTCTGCGTTTGTTCACCAAAATCTCTGCGGGACGACAGTCCTCCATTCGCAAAATTTCAAGCACCTCGATCTCGCTCTAAAAGGCCTAAACTGATAAGCAGCACAATTTTAATGGACGGGGTTGCTCAAGCTGGTGTGATTTCTCCACATGGATGTAGGGGTTTGTGCCTCCTAGTAGGGCTAAGCGGGAGACGGGGGAATATGGAGTGTACAGCTTTCGGCGGGGGCACCACTCGGGATTTTTTATAGACAGTTTGACCTGTGAAAAAAAAAAGTATGCATACGTATGATTGGAGGAAAAGCAGCTCACAAGAGCCCCTGGGACACAGGGGACGATAGGGAGGCTGGCGTCGCCTTAGTGGGGCCACATTGGACAGAAAATCGCGAGCGTAGATTCCTGGTACTTCGTCTGTGAAAAAGAAATTGAACCACATGTGGGAGAACCACGCACATACCAGCACATGTAATATTTCAACGCCAGTCATATTCAACAGCGACGCCCAGTCACCATCTGTTGGTTTTGTGTGATTTTCTTTCTTCGGCGATGTGCAACGGTGCATGGTGTTGATGTGGGGGTGGTGGCACATACGCACAGGCACGCGCGGTGCGTGCGTACATGCGGTGTTTCGCCAATTTTGGTTCTGGTTCGCCCAAAGCTGGATTTGATGGTCTGTGTCTACAGGCAGGAGTCTAGCATTAAATCGCAACGGATTATTGGTGTTTCTACTGATCCTCGAGCAACAGGCTGTGATGCCTTCCCTATGGTTATATTTCTCTTTGAATTATTCCGGTTCGCGCCAGACAATCCGTCCTGGATGTAAAGGGTGGACGGGCCGGGAATCATGTCAAGTTTCAGTCTTAAAATCAAGTTGCTGTGTTGGCTCCGATCGAAGAGATTCTGAGGTGTTTTTTTTCCCTGAATGTCAGCGGCGGTTTGTCGAAGTTGGCTGAAAACGCTCCACATGCAACACGCTGCGCGTGCGAGTAGACCGCGTTTTACGGGCTGTAGTTCCGGTTCGCCCACCACGTGATGTGAACGGTCATATTTCTTTCTTTCTCGTACCGACTTGAGCCATAGGGTTTTGTTCAGAGGTGGGAATAGTGGCCGGGCAGGGTTACATTTTCCACCAATCATTACATGATTTTTTTTATCTTGTCTTGAACTCGATTCTGAACGTGCTCTCAGCATTCGGTCTGTCTGACAAGGGACAGTAATGTCTGAGACCACGACGTGAATTTGTGCATGTGTAACGCTGTTGTATCCGAGCTGGCATCGGCCAGAATGTGTGTTGGTTCATTTCGTTCTCGCCAGCCCACTGTCCGCGTGTGAACTGGTGCCAGGTGTGACCTTGGCGCCCGCAAACTCTCCGAGGCAAAGTACAGTAAGTAGGCGTACGCCCTCAACTTTACGAAGCTTTGGAAGGGTTGAAGGTAGATTTTGCAGACTATCCAGAGCCCATGCAAGCCGACGATTTCACGCTTTCTTGTAGGACGACAACACGACGTTCGCTCTCTGTCTTTCTCTCTCCCTTTCTCTCACTTGGATCGCTCGCCGCACCCTTCCCACGACGCAGATCCCTCTCAGCTCAACCATCGGAGACGATAGAAGGACGTACGTCTCCGGCTGGGCACATCGCAAAAACGAGAAACATTGGCATATCTGCCCATATTGATAGCGGCAAGACTACGCTTACGGAACGTATCCTGTACTACACTGGGAGAATCAACTCTATCCATGACGTCCGGGGAAAGGTGCTGCTTTGAGTGACGCGACCTTGGAGAAAGTATATCACTACCAGTTGTTGACTCTGCCCACGCCGCCGCCGAGCGTGAGGGCTGTGTATCGTACCCTGGGTACATTTTGCATTTGGGAGCATGATTTTCCTCATTGAATATTGTCGGCGCTCTCAACACTGTATCCCCTCGAGCTTCCAGCAAGCGGCACCGTCCTCTCACATGTTCTGTTTCGCGCCTTTCCTCACGAACATGTTGTTAATTCTGTACGTTCTGACGTTCCCACCTTTTCCCTACTCGTTTCTTTTATCAAGGATGGCGTTGGGGCAAAGATGGACTCGATGGACCTCGAAAGAGAAAAGGGCATCACCATCCAATCTGCGGCTACCTTTTGTGAATGGGATAACCACCACATCAACATCATTGACACGCCAGGACACGTTGATTTCACAATCGAGGTATGGTATTCACAGAAGCAGAAGCAAGGTTGGTGGAAAATGAGTTTCATGGTAACGGTGAAAAACTGTCTACGTGGGGCACCAGGAATAGCGACAATGTCATGTCGTTGTCGTGGGCGGCTAGAGCTTCTCGAAAGGCATTCCCCGCTTGTGCTCATATTCCTCACGTGGAGCCCCCGCATCTTCGTTTCCCCCAACTTTCTTGGGCGCGTTATTGCTCTGCGCCGATAGGTCGAACGAGCCCTCCGCGTTCTCGATGGCGCCGTCTTGGTGCTGTGCGGCGTATCTGGGGTCCAGTCTCAATCTCTTACCGTCGACCGCCAGATGAAGCGATATTCTGTACCTCGAGTAGCGTTCATCAACAAGCTGGATCGAGCCGGAGCGAACCCGCAAAGAGTGATCAACGATATGCGCAGCCAACTCAAGGTATGCACCTCTGCGGTATCTACATTGGCCTTGTTGAGTTGTCATTGCGGAATTCTGGTAGGAATCAAGGGTGTTCGCGAACGAACATTTCGGATACGTGAGACCCTCCCCCCCTCCCTCCGGGCGGTGGGAATTTGGACAAGTTTTCATGAATCGCCGACAAGATACGACCCATTCGGTTAGGGTTTGTGACCTTCGGACGCTCGTGTTCTGTTGCTTCGACACTACATCTTACATTCCCCGCGACGAAGAGGTTGTGTGTAGGCACATGTGGGCATAATCCAAGAGGGTGTATGCAAGCGTGCACCTGCAGATTGTACTGCTGCTGTTGATAGCTAAAAGCTGCTCCAGAAGGATATTCGAGGTATGCTTGCGCAGCTTCAGAAGACGAGCATGGGGGTCGCGGGTGATGTCCGCCACCTTTCGGGGGTCTTCAAGCCCGGATGGCATTCACACACACAGAGAAGCAGCAGCAGCAGCCTCAGCGAATATCTCTGCATATATCCCGGGGATTTTCGGTACATGTCCCCGCCTCAGCCAAAACGCCTCCGCATAAACCTGGAGATATATACCTGTGAAAATGTCGCCCCCCCTCCCCCCCAACCACCCACAGACCCAGATTGTCGATTCGTGGGCTTGCGTGTGTTGAAAATATTTTCCGCGCACACCCTTGATGGTACGGATTATTTCTTCAGTGTGATGCTCTCAATTCCCGCGCTTGACGTTCTTTTCAGCTGAACACTGCTGCCGTCCAACTGCCCATCGGCTTGGAAGATGGGCACGCGGGAGTTGTCGACCTCGTCTGCGGAAGGGCATTCCAGTTTTCGGGTGTGAAAGGGGAAAACGTGGAGGAGATTGCCGTGCCTGAGAGTATGAAGGTACGTACTCGCGGTTGACACCACGCTAGATTCATTTTGGCTTCCACGCGTCAGTTCCGGCCTCCGCACAATAGTTCACTCGTAGTAAACCACACCATTACTCTTAGTTCAACTTCGGGAGCACGTGTTTGTTCTCAAACTTCGGTGCTAGTTGTTTGGCAACCTTGCGCGCGGCTAAGGTTTCGCATGTGGTACGGTAGATGTAGCCGTTTATCAGTGCCCGCAAAAAATGAAGGCTGCCGCCTTCCCGGCATAAGTAGGAGCTAGGGCGAGCCCAAAATCATAAATCAAAATCATAAATAAAACACGAACAAGTCTCGAGTACACACAAACAGGGAAGGCACTCCTCTCGCATGAAAAGTGGAAGGCAAGCACCGCAGGAGGAAAGTTGTAGACTGGCGCCCGGAATTGGTGGGACAAAGGAAGAAAAAAGAGTGCAAGATGTACATGCAGAAGAGCAACAGGAACGTGGCCCCGGCCAACATTGAACAGGCGGCGTGGGGAAGAGTTCGATCCGCAACCTGTTGTTTTTGGTTTTGCCTTTGTGACAAATATTGATTGCTCTCATTAGCGCTTTTAGTTTTAGTGTGTGTTTGGCGTTGCACTTACAGCTCTCGTCTCATGGTTCTCTTCCGTCCAGGATGATGTGGTAGCTGGACGGGCGCTGCTCGTCGAAATGATGGCAGATCTGGATGAGGACGTGGCAGAACTGTTCCTGATGGAAGAAGAGGTATCTACGAGTATTATGTCCGAAAGGTTAGGTGGGATTTGTTCATGTCTGGGACTTGTTGGGATATCAAACCCCACGCTTGAGGTGCCTGTTTAATTGTTGTCCAGGTGCAACTCGAACGTAACGATGTCGCCGCGCGCATGGAAGTCACCACTGCTGTCTGCTGTCCCGGTTTGCTCGACTTGTACCTCCAGGTAGATGATGCCACGCTAAAGGCGGCGATGCGACGAGCGACGGTGTCTCTCAAGTTCGTCCCAGTGTTTATGGGATCAGCTTACAAGAATAAGGTAAGCTAGCAGGACATCGGTCACTTGCGCTCATCCGAGGTCGGAGGGGACCGAATAATCTTCACCTAGCTCTCGGGTGCTGGAACCCTCTCACACCTTGAACGGTCTACTTCGTATTCGGCGGGGTATGGTCTCCAACGCTCGGGACCAATGTCCGAACTCACCTCCGAGAAGTTGGATAATCGTGCGCGGAAATCCTGACTGCATGGCCCATCATGCACGGGCGGTCATGTTCGTTCGCTCTCTAAGTTGGAACCCAAGGCCATACCAGGGTGTGCATGTTTGATGTTTCGGTGAACGCGAACATTGTTTCCAAGTTTCGTCCTATTGATAGGCCACCTTCTGTCTGTTCTAGCCCTTCACCAATCCTCGTTTTTCCTGCATGGCCTTCAGGGAGTGCAACTGCTGCTCGACGGTGTGGTCGACTACTTGCCGAACCCGTTGGAGGTGCCCAACTTCGCGCTGGATACAACAAATGACGAGAAGAAGGTGACGAATGTGTCCCATTCACAAGGTTTGGACCAAGGGCAATGCTAAGTTTGCTCCAGCGCAGCATTGTGATCACACCTACTCAGCAGTAGTTGTTTTATTTGCCGGTTACTCTCGCAGGTGCTTGTTGAGTGCTGCCCGGACTCTCCTACTCTCGCCCTGGCCTTCAAGTTGGAAGAAGGAAAGTTCGGCCAGCTCACGTACATGCGCCTTTATCAGGTACGTTCAGCCGCTGGTAAATTGGGTAGGATTGACTCGGTGCTCGAGCGTGGGGCATTATAGGAGTGATTATTCGCAGGCTTGAATTACTCTGCTCTCACCGTACATGTAGGACGCGTGAATCACACATCTGTGACCCCAGCCGCGATATTTACACATTTTTTTGCAGGGAAGCATCTCCAAGGGGGACATGTTGTTCAACCTCAATAGCGGGAAGAAGTTGAAGGTGCCACGTCTTGTGCGCATGCACTCATCCGAAATGCAGGTATGTTCCGTAGAAAGTTGTCCGTTTGTCAAGAGCACAGTGTGTTATGTGTGTGTTTTCGTCCTATTTATTATGGCGACAGTCCCCCCATTTTTCGTGGTGAGACGTGTACTACATTCTCTCCAGTGTATTAGAGTACTACACTTCATGGATTTAGAGTACAACTATAACCGTCCAGGGTCACTCAGGAGGGGGTAAACCAGGGCTTTTTCCCTTTTTTTAAAATTTATTTTTTGTGTCTCACGTTCCTCCTGCGGTGCGTGCTGAAGTTTGTTTTTATCGCGAGAAGGGTCCAGCCGTCCCTTTCCCTCGTCAACGGTGCTGACGTCGAAGTTTGATACTCGCGAGAGCTGTTTCAGCTATATTTTGGTTTCACCCGCAAATTGCGTGATTTTTCACCCCATGGGGATTCGCGATCACGACCTTTGCGACTAGCGGTTTTCGAGAATACAACTAGACCACCGGGGCGACCGATGAGTGGTTCTTTTTTTTCTCGGAATTGTTTCGAGCGCTCTTGATATGCCACTTCTGTGCGACATAAACAGGACGTCGATACAGTGGCGGCAGGAGATGTGGTGGCGATGTTTGGCGTCGACTGCTCCTCCATGGACACCTTTACCGACGGAAGGTAACGATCGCGCTGTTTGTGGCTTTTTTCGCATGCTAAAGCAACCGAGGTAGGCGAAGCCTTCAAGTACGTGATCAACTACCAACAGGCACGATCCACTGTAGGCATTTATTCATCAGGCAGTTTCTTGCCACCCTGATGTCGTTTGGCACCAGAGCATTATTGGTGCAGACTGAGACCTGACATTTTCTGCGCATGTAGCTGCTTGAGGCTGGCAAACGGTGTTAATCCGCGCCGTTCCTGCGGACGGATGCGAGAGCAGAAAACAACCGCTGCTGTTGCGGCCGTTCGAGTGTTGACCCTTTCCAGCACGACGCTTGCGGACAAGATATTGCCGTAGGTCGTTCGGATAGGAGTGTAGCTCCGCTTAATTGAGCTCGATACCCACTTCCTGCACACGCCCGGCCTTCAATCCAGGACGCAGCTGGCGATGACTTCTATGTTCGTGCCGGAACCTGTGATGTCTTTAGCGATCACTCCTAAGAAAAGCAAGAAAGGTGGAGGAAGCGACACCGCAGACAAATTCAGCAAGGTCAGTGGCATCATCCCACTTGGTAGCTATTAGTCCTGTCTGGCCGTTGGTGAGAAGCGATGCTCGACGGACGGGTGGCTCCAAATACGCCGAAAACTTGTCAAGCACCCCAGGAGGACGTGTTATGACGAAGAAAGATACCGTACTCCGTACAGAATGCCATGCCGTATGTGTTAAAGCCGAACTACAATCGCCGCTGTGTGGTTTACCTAAGGGCATTCGGTGTCGCTGTGTGGATGATGCAAGTGATCTTTGGTTTCAACAGCTTCCATTCCTTCAGAATGTCCAACTGAATTCAGCTATGGGCGCCAAACTGCGTCCGTTTCTAGGCGTTTGCCCGCTTCACCAAGGAGGACCCTACGCTCCGGGTACACACTGACGACGACAGCAAGCAAACAATCGTGAGCGGTATGGGCGAGCTGCATCTGGAGGTGTATGTAGAGCGACTGAGGTACGCTATGTTGGTGTATGTACTGTAGGCATTCATTCTGATTGCTTGCCCACCACCACTAGTGTAAAAAAAAAATCTGAATAGTTTGTTGCTGCCCCTGCTACAGAAATTCTCCTCTCAGGCGTGAATTAAGTAACCACCTTGTTTCTCGCAGGATTCGAAAACCTTGCAAGAGTCGATGCGATTGTTTTCGATTGAATACCTATGGACCGACCCCCTTTCATGCGCGCTGATACGATCGGTTTTCCTTTCTCCCGGAGAAAACCTGTTTCGTTCCGATCCTGACGAAGCACCTCTCGATGTGGAGTCCTTCTCGTGCCAAAATGACTGAGAGCCTGCCCGTCAGGCAGGAGAAATAAAAAACAATTTCAACTTTCAACACAGCACGCAACGGCTCTGGTGATCGTTCGGCCTGTAGTTGAGGCATCGACCGACAACCCTTCTGGAACTTGCGCTCCAGTACTCTGACGAAGCGTGCATGCCAGTCAATGAAGCAGTCAGTGGCAAGAATATGGTGCCAGAGTTGTCGGCGCTCCATTTTTGACGTGGGTTCCGATCGGAGGCTCTTGTAAAAGTTGTGGGCGATTGCCGAGATTAAGATCGTGTCCAAAGTTCGAATAAACGGCCGGACCATTTTGCGACCACACGTTTGTAATGACACACCCAGACACAATTCCCGCGTCCTTTGTCAAAACACTACTTAGAGCACATTCTCCAGCAAATAATAGTGTCGGTTGATGCCCCAGAGGCCAGATGATCAGTGGCGTTGTTGCGTGCGTTTGTTTACTTGCTCGAGCCGGGTGGACCGTGCTGGCAGGCTCACTCCGGCGTGCTGAAGGTTTCATCGCCATTTTAGCCATTTGGGCAAAAATTTCCAGAGATGGTTTATTATTCCGTAGTCGGATATCGGCTTCCTGGGCCACTTCTTCCCTTTCGTAGGACGCGACGCGACATCGCTGACCTCGGGCTTGTTCATACTGTTGCGATTGAGAAGCCACAGATCGAAAGGTGACTTTCTCGTTTAAAAGACCACGTCTACTTCACGAATACTTGTATAATAGCTCAATCTGCAAAGATTCATCTCCTGGCGCTCACAACGCACTCACCAATGCACCCCTTCTTGGCGGGCGTGCTGCTACCTGTGCGACCTTTTGCGTCAGACGCGAGTACGATGTTGAAACCACGGTCGGCCAGCCACAAGTAAACTACCGGGAGACGATTACGAAGAAGGTGCCGTTCCACTACCTGCACAAGAAGCAGACGGGAGGATCAGGGCAATTTGCGCGCGTCATGGGCTTCGTCGAACCTATCCCTGACGAGACGCGCGATGACAACAACGATCCTGTACAGTTCGAGTTCCAAAATCGGACAGTGGGATCGAACATCCCGCCGGAATACATCTCGTCGGTGGAAAAAGGTAGACCAGACACTATAGCACATATTGCTCTACTAGTTCCGTCACATTTTGCTGGCAAGGTAGTCGCCTGACCTGCTTTCTGTGCCTCGTGTGTACCATGATTGGATGACACAACTTACTAAACAGACTGCTGCTGATTTCCTTGAGAATTCACGACGGCTCTGTCCGAAGCCCAATGACGCCTCCTTGCAAATTCTGTTAACTTCTCGGCCACCGAGATCGTTGTGCCAAAGGTAAAGGTGTGTACTCCTCCAAGCGTTTTGTCTGCTGTCCTTCATGTTTTCTGTCTCCAACACAGGCGCGAAGGAAGCGATGGAGAAGGGGGCCTTAATTGGGCATCCAGTTCAGGGGGTTCGGGTGGTTCTCGAAGATGGGCAGACTCACACAGTAGATTCCAGCGACATGGCGTTCCGTTTCGCGGCATTGATGGCTGTTCGAGAGTCCATCTTGAAGGCGGGAGCGCAAGTACTGGAACCCATCATGTCTGTGGAGGTGGGCAAGGGCGTCTGCAGAAGGCTTGGACAACTTGGCGATTTTGGTTGGCGTGATGTTTTGTCCGTCTTCTTGCTATCGTGAGCTGCAGCCATTGAGATTGACCTGCGCCAACCGGTTGTTTCCTCGATGTTTCTTGTCCGAAAATAATATAGTGATCGGCGCCAGCTTGCCGTCTAGTTGACTAATCTCGTGGAAGTTCCCCGGCTTACGGAGGTCGGGACGGTTCATTTCACTCACATGAAGAATTCTTCACAGTGCCAATTCGCAGGTGGAGTTGGTGTGGAGTTACGTGTTTTATTTTTGTCTCTTTTTTTCGGATGAAATTACAGCAGCTACGATACGCCGCCTTCCGACTGGGTTCGTATTAAAGTGCCCAGCGGGTTGACTTGTGGGATGTTCTCGCGATGTGTCGGAGTATTCGTACATTGGTACCCCGTGCAAATACGTAGCGATGTGTCTGCGTCCACGCTGCCCCACGCGTCGCGAGCTCAACACTCATTTCACGGCTACTTAGGTGATGGCACCAAATGACTTCCAAGGATCTGTGATCGGGGGCATCAATAAACGGTCAGGGATCATCCAAAACACCGACATGAGTGACGATGGGTCTGGTTGTGTGATCCAGGCTGACGTTCCTTTGGCTCAGGTGAGATTTGGGTGTGAGTTGTAACTTTTTTCGGAGGTCTCGATGTCCTGATGTCTTCCCCCAAACCACACATGATTTGTTGTCGTCCGTTGTCGTCCTTCGAAAAATATTTTTGTTTTGTTGTGGGTTTGCGGGAGAAGTCATGGACGTCGGATAAAACTGTCCAAGAAAATATTAACATGCTCTATCACACACTGCCCGGTGTGCCTGTGGTGGGTTTCGTGCTAAATGCTCAGAAAGCACGAAAAGAACATGCCAGGGCTTCCTGTGTTTGTCTGAATCTAATCCGGTTGGTGGGACCTTGTGTGTGCGTGTGGTATCGCTTGGACTGTACCGTGCGTGCCAAAATGTACCCTGTTCATGTGGACACGAGAACCCCGGAATAACAGGCTGTTCCAACAGCCTTGCGACCTTGAGTTGGGTGGCAACTACGCGTCACGTCACGAAATGATCGTTAGAGCATAGTGTATCCCACTATTTTTACTTTTTCCCACCAGATGTTTGGTTACTCCACGGACCTGCGATCGTCGACTCAAGGAAAAGGGGAATTCACCATGGAATACAACGAGCACAGTCCCGTGAGCAGGTAAAGGGCATGGTCCGGCCGGGCGGCGTTGACTTGTTTTTTTCAGCATAGTTCATTTGTTCCCTATTCACAACCTGCTGTGCATGCTTGCCCAGTTGTCAGACGTGTCGGAAATAGCATCGGCTGGAGCGCGCATCGTTGGATGTATTTCTCCCGTATGTGAGTGCCCCCCCTCGCCACGCATGACTCGTGCATCCCAAGCATGCTTGAGAGTCGGCCTCAGATACGTTGGTCCCCGTTCGCACGATGCCAACCATACTTGACCAGTACCAGGACATGAATCGCTATATCGTGTGCGCCCCACGCTATTCCTGTTACACCTGCCTCAATTTTCGCCATTCTTCGGCCTGCCGTAGCACCGGCCGCGGCGAGTAACGCAATATCCGTTATGAACGCCCCCCGCCATGGGACCCCCCACTCCCCCCCCAAAAAAAACACAAAAAATACACGGATGATGCACAAAGCTTTGAACGCGCCCCCAGGATTGCATCATTTTTTTGTTTTCGGTCCTCTTGCGCCTGTTTTCGCCTAATTTTGTGTGCACGCACAGGACAATCCAACTCACTGGGATTTCCTCTCGTTGTGGCTGTTGTCATCGTCATGACTGCCGTTGTTGTTCAATGTCCTGTTCATTATCCTAAAATCGAGGGCCACCTCCCCGGTACTCCTACCGATCAACGCACGAGCCGCGCTGTCGCAAGTGTGTCGATGCGCAACGCGGAAGTGCTGTATGGTACAGCTTGACTCACTGAGCACAATCCATGCTCCATGTTCCGACCCTTGTTAGCGGAAGTGGTTATGTAGGCGGGGTGTAATTCCCGGGCCTGAACCGCGCAAGCTTTCCCAATCACAATTCTTCTTGAATGGTCTCGTAGATGTTGGTCAGCCCAAGTTGTGGTTTCCAGCGCGATAGACCTGAGGCAAAAATTGTAAGTGTGTTTTTCCAGGGCGAAACGGGACCAACGCCCCCAGGGCCTTTTCGTCTTCGGGTGTTGTTTGTCGCCCCTTTGTTATTTGAGAACGACCTAGGTGGCCAGTGCACAATAAGAAATGCCCCCCCTAGGGCATTCACATGGAGCTACGTGATATACGAGGTCACTATGCATTCGCTTTTCTACGGGTTTCTTGTTGGTAAACAAGGTCATATGATAATGTGCATACTCATCCCTGTACGTGCGTGCACCGGATGAAGTGCACACACCAACAGTTGCTGCCACGCCGCGTCGATCGTTAGGAGCTACAGTAAGATATCGCTAAATCCCGCTGGCCTAGAGTGCTTTTTGTTACGTTTGTAATGTTCGCGCGTATCAAGATCAAACCCCCAAAAGGTTGACACATGCGTTGGTGCGCCTCAAAGTATGTTCCTCTGCAAGTGACTACCGGCATGAATGATTGCATGTCCAGAGTCTCTTCCGTGCGTTAATCTTTTTGTAACAGGGATGCCCAGCAAACAATGATGGCCGAGTACCGTGCACGGCTTGAAGCTGGGGGCAAATAAACGCCAATCGCGAACAGTTCAAGCAGTGTGTTTGGACGTTGGAGGGAACATTGGGTGCCACGCAAGACCGACAGGAGGGAGTCAACTGCTACTTGTCACTCGCGGGGCAGAAGTTTAGCCGGAGGAAGATGCTTTCGTTGTTGGGTTCTATCGACCCTGTCGGAGTTTCGCAAGGAAACCGTCGTCTCTCCCCTTGCTACCGGTGTGTAATCGAGTGGAAGATTCCCGTTTCGTTGGCGTGGATGGGTACAGGAATCACATCATTTTGTGGGTCCACGCCCATGTGCGTTTGTTGGTGGGAGTGCAACCACCTCATTTTGTGGGTTCCACCCACATGAGCGTTTTTTTGTCTAAGTCCATGATCGTTGGTGGTGGGAATGAATGTGTTGTCCTCACATCGACTGAGAATAATCCAGTATCTGCCTAGTATCTTCTGACACCTTTACTGGTCAACTGACCCCTTCCGTGTTCACTGGCGATATAACTAGCTAGAGAGGGCATCCTCATGAAATCAAGAGAAAATCCTGAGGCTTTTAGCAATTTCATCGAGTCCTGTCCGCGGGTGGATGTCTCGTCTCGATTCCCCCACCCTTGGCCAACCGGGTCTCAAGTGCCGATCCCGAGCTATGCCGCAAATGCTGCCACCTCTCAAGCATGGCTCGGTAAGGAATTGTAAATACCAGTTTCATGAGTTTTGCCTCCTGTGGCGGGACAAGATTCGAATTTGTTTGTTTCGCCATCCAAATAATATCGTACCGGGCTCAGGTTCGCCACACACAAGGGGTCGTTCTTGCAGATGGGCATGCGTCTTCATTCTTACTCAGTTGAGCATGGGTGATCTTCTGTGCAGGTGTCCCCAGCAAATTCATCTGCGAATAGTCTACAGGAGCGCATCTCTAGAGGAGCCGGGGCTTTTCTCGCGTTTAGCAATGCGCATCTCCCACGGATAAGTGTTCCTATCTTTTCGTGGTTCACATCGATGGATTCTTGTGCATCGTTCGCCCGCGCCAAGTGTTTTTTTTTGTCAGTGAGAGGCTAACCGTGTTGTATCCGGGTGCTGTATGCATATGTGAGATGGTATGCTGCTGCCCTTGCTGTTGCTGGAGTACGGGTGTGACAGTTTCCGTGGGGCCGCTGCATTTCGGTTGCTTCTGTCCTGAAGGGAGTTACTGTAGATGATGTGTGTAGCCTATGTGCACGACTCTGCGTAGGTGTGAAATGGTCATCATCCCCTCTTGTATCTATCAGTCGTGTGTGCGCTGTGAGGTGTGAGCGAGCGACTCGACAACGCAATGTACTAATTGCAATACGTTCCACAGCAAGAAACGACTCTACGCCATGTCCACGGCGTCGGAAAGGCGCCTCTGCCCTTTTCTTTTTCTTTTCCTCTCTCTCCTTTGTCTATTTTTGGGAGAGGAAGGAACAATGGTTTGCGCTTCTTTCTCCCGCGCTCTTTCTCCGGGTATGAAAACGAGAGCACGTTCTGGGGTCATGTTTAGGTATGATGGTTGTGACATAACACCCGCGGGCACTTGTCGAGACCATACAGAGAACTAGACAAAAGTAAGTGCCGTCTTCCATTCTCTGCTCTGTGCCCCATCATGGTAGACGCTTCTTTTCGGCTTTCGGGAGTCTTTTGTTATGTCCAAGGATAATATACGTCGTACTATCATACTGTAGAAAGGGAGATGGAACGTGTTTGTGGGTTAAACGTGGGAGAGACATCGCACACACCTTAGACTGACTGACTCTCGTAGTGCGATTGGTCCGCGACCGACCTGCTGCCAATAATGGCGGAAGCCGGACAAGGTACCCATATGGTCTTGTTGGAAAATCTTCTTGAGCATAGAAGCCGAAATCAAACCATTAGACTATGCGGCGCTGGCTATTCTAGACTACGTATGGTTTGAGTTCGGCTTCTACGGAGACCGGAAAGGTTTTTAATGTGAAGATAACAACAACAACAACAACAACAACACAAGTTTGTCCGTGTGGGGTTCGTGAGCCCCGGGCACTTTCGCGTCCGAGGAGGGCTACTGTCCGTCCAATCCAATGTTTATTTCGCGTAGTATCACTCGCCACCCACATCCTGCAGAATGTTTTCGGGTCTCAGACGGGTCCTCCTTCCGTCACCCATACTCTGGCCACGTAGGAGTATCCAGTATCCAGAGTCTCAGAAAGAAAAACACTTCAAAGTGTCCAGGCTGGGCCTTGTTGGCTGTAGCTGATATGGTACATAGTCTAGTCTACAGAGGTTCGCGCCGTGATCATCAACGTCACATGTCCGCCCAAGGCAGCCCACAGACCTCGATAATCCATGGAATTGTTTGTCGATTTCTCAAACTTATTTTGTCCCTTTTTTTCTCCTCTCCCATTATGTATCGCACGGAGTGGACGTCGTTAATAACGAACCATGGGCTATGAGTGCAAGCATATGGCCGGTGGCCGGGCACACTTTTTCGCTCGATGGGACACCAACGGAAAAAAACTAAGAACCATTTTCTCCCATTTTCGAAACAGCGCAACAGCAGTCCGCAGTCCACAACTACTGCTGTAGCTCCAGAAAGGAATGGAGGAAAGGAGGTCTTCTTAGTGCTCATCAGCCGAAGTTCGTGCCGATGCTACTACTCGCGTCTGCAGGTAACACTCGCACACACACGTGGTCAAGATGCAGTTTCCAAGCGGTCAATACCCACGTGCTGCGCTGCACAAAGATTCCCAATTTTTGCTCCGCATGTTCGACATAGACGTAAGTGTCCCAACAACTACAACAACCTCGAGCGCGTAGCGCGGGAAAATACCAAGTGTGTGCTGGAAAACACAAGACTGCCAGAACCAGGTAGGAAGTAAAAACTGGGGCTACGTCTGGGGAGCTGGGGATACCTACAGCAGTGGCGGGTGAAAGTTTCATTTTGGTTTGCGACTACTGTATGTGTCCGTTCGGTCCACACCTTTGGTCACCCCGCACGGTTTCGATCCCCACCCTGTTGGATGTTTTGCACTGCACCGTTCAACCGCGTTCAATGTCGCTCCTCGCCCCTCTCTCTCCCTCTTCAACACGACATCACCTTCTGCTCTCTCCCCAGGTATGGGAACACGTACCTTGTAGCTAGACCCGACTCTCCATAGAAGCCAACACCGAAAGAAAAGATACGCTTGCCAGCTTTGGTTCGATGGGTCGATGGTGTTGGGAATTTTGAATGCGTATGTATTTGTATCCATAAAATGTTTTTGCGGCTTACGCCGCCACGGTAAGTGAAGCGAGTCACAAGACGAATGGACGAATGGAATTGGCGTTGGAATGTTGGGATCGTCGACTTAATCGATTTCGTTGTGTGTCGTCGTGTTCACCGAAACAAAAAAGAGCGCTGAAAAGAGCGACCGACAGCGCGGATACTCCAAGCTTTCAAGACATGAGTGTATTTCAGAAATGCACGGCGCGGAGCACGTAGACTACAACAACATAATAAACCACCACCTCCCCTACTTCCTCCTCCCTCGCGTTGTTGTTGAATACTCATCATCTACTAAAATTCGTTCAAAACAGTTGGAACTGCGGGGCGTGTGCGTACATTGCACGAAGGACTACACTTACTTATTTGAACATTAACATTTCACATGTTATGCCGGTCGGAAATTATTCGTTCGAAAGTACTTAGAACTCTGGGGCGTGTGTGCATTGTACACATTGTACGTACATTGCGCTTTACCGTGCAACAGGTTCTACGAACCACAAATCAATGCACAGTCCACGAACCTGTTATATTTTTGGGGTCGGAAACGAGACTGTGAACGGGACTGTGTAGAAGACTGTGTAGAATTTAATTAATCTATACAAACTCAAGTGAATCAGTAATATCCGAGTTTGGGCAGACGCTATAGTATTATATATGGGGGTGTTTGATTAATTAATATATTTATAGGGGTGTTTGATTTAGTTAATTGTTTTTGGGTTTGGGGAGTACATATGCACTTCGGCACTGCTGGTACATGCAAGTAGTTGTTCCGATTATTCCTGGACGAAACAGGAAGAACTTCACAAAAGAGTCTGTGTAAATACTACTACTGCTCTACATATATTTGGATACGTCCGCATGTAGTCCACGAAGTGGACTTCTTGGCGTCGAACAGGATGTTGGTTGGCAGGCGGCGAGCGTTGGAGTTGAGGTGGGAGGTGCAGATGACAAAGCTCGCAGACCCCAACGTACTCGTGCGTGTGTGCATGCATGTTGCAGGGCAAAACCGGAATGAATTCTCGGAGAAAATGGATGGGCCACTGAGCATAACAACACCCATCCATTTCGTGCCACTTGAAAGACCACACTATACTACTGTACATCCAGGTACTCCTCCTGTACACATAAGAATGCATGACACCCCCCCCTACCTAACGATGGGAGTGATGAACGCACCACACACGAAGCGAGATTTCTACTTTTGAGTCTGGGGTCTCAGCGCAATATAGCGCTCGATCAAGAAAAAAAAGTTCGCGGCGCGTGTGTCTATATGCTTCATCTAGGTTTTAGACTACATCTTCATTTTACAGGGCAGACAGCATGTTTTTTTTTTCGGAGCACACAGCAGATTACAGCTGCAGAACACACGCACAGCGGGCACAGCGATACACGCACAGGTCGTTGTTTGTCCAAACCGAGACATTGCATGGTGCCCTCATCTTCGACTGCTGCTGTTGACGCGAGGGGATTTTTGTGTCACACATGACAAACAAACACGGAAACAGTAGAGCAGTAGAATGAGGACAGCAGTATCGTGAGTGTTGGGGGCTCGGGTGCTGCTCTAGAAGGTGTTTGAGAGATGTGGAACACCTCGCCAAACTGCCGTTTGAAAAAATGCGGTGAGATGGCCTGTTTTTGGTCGAAGACAGTCCCACAAATCCACGGCACCACGCAACAGTAGAGCAACATGGGCCTCCGACGCGCCCATTTTTTCGGATTCGTCATGCATATGTTACTGAGCCTCAGCGCCGCCGCCTCTCTAAGATTGTTGAGCACGTCTACCTTTCGACAGGGAGCGGTAGAAAAAGGGGGTCACACGTGGGTCACCACGGGAGAAATGAGCGGAAGTACTTGAGGAAATCGCAGGCAACACCCAGTTTGTGACACTGCTCCCTGCCCCCAGCGCTGACAACAGCAGGCCGGGTGGACTGGGTCTTTGCAAGTGTGCTCTCCTCTATCGGTGCTGATTTTTGTGCTTGTACCACCGCTCTATGGTGAGCATAGCCAATCTGACATGTTGTGTGTCAAGCAAGTCGTGCATTCAGCGATAGGAAACGTTTTCGGCGCCGATTTTTAATTGACCAATCGGGGAATTTTTGTCACCGATTCGTTTTTGTTGGGGTGTCGATAATAGGAATATGCCTCAATAACACGCACTTCCGCCCGTGGACGCACACGTCTGACGACAGTTACATCTATCAGCTGTCGCTCGTTGCAGCGACAGATACTCTATCTTTTCACCCACCACACGGCGGTACAAAAGCACGCACAAGGATATAGAAGTAAAATTACGGAGTGCGGAGATTTCGGCGTGCGGACCGAAAGGGTGCGGCAGTACGTGCCGCAAAGCACTGAAATCGAGCCCTGAGAAAGCGAGCTTGGAGTCTACGAACTGGACGCGCGCCACTGCTTGTCGAGGGGGGGTTACTATATCGTTTGTCGTCGGTGGTGGGCAGGCGAGAACGGATAACAGCCTCTAGCTGTCGACGTGGTAGTTGTTGAAGCACGTCGTCACCTGACGATGGGTGGGTGTACATTGTTATTGCGCAACAGTTTTTTTCGCAACTCACGGCGGCGGCGGCGGCGGCGGTAACACGCTTTGTTTGGGCAAGAATCAGCATTACAGCAAACAACATATCATGTCATATTGCGAAGTGCGGAATGCGGAGAAGAAATGGCCGGCAGTCGTACATACAACTGGGTGGGTGTGTTGGCATGTCGCGGAGCCCTCGTTAGCTGAGAAAATAGTAGTGTGAGTGGGCTGAGAAAGAGAGAGAGAAACAGAGAGAGAGAGAGAGAGAGAGAGAGAGAGAGAGAGAGAGAGAGAGAAGGTAAGAGAGAGAGACAAAGAGAGAGAGAGAGAGAGAAAGAGGGAGAGGAAGAAAGAGAGAGAGGGTCAGAGAGAGATAGACCGATATATATATAGAGAGAGACAAGGGACAGAGAGACAGAGAGAGAGGGAGACAGAGGGGGAGAGAGACAAAGCGCGAGGTAGACAGACAGCGGAGAGCGAGAGACCTCGCCTGACCTCGTACGCACTCTGCTGTGTGTACTGCTCTGTCGGAAAGCACACAGTGTGCATTCAGCTGAGAGAGCGGCGACGGAGCGAGCGTGCGTGTGATTGGGGAAACTGGATAATCGGTAAAACACCGGAAAGACAGGCCGGAATGCTGGAAATAACCTCATACTTTAAATCCAAGTGAAGTATGACGTGAGGAATGGCTGCCTGTGAGAGCCCGAAAATTCGGATTGCTCACCCGTGAGCGGCCCGCTGGAAATGTGGGGCTTGAATGGAGAGCTCCTGGCCGAACACAAAATTGTTTAGGATCTATGCATACATATGCATTTGTAGAGTACATTGCCGAGCGTGGCTAGTCTATTAACCGTAGATAATTTTCAATCTTTCGTTTGATCGTGTCCTGGTTGAGCCAGAAGCGTTTAAACCCAACGTCATCACCTCGCTACAGGAAGAAGGATGCTGGAACGACGTCTACGAACCAGGTGTCGCCTCGTCTGCCTGCCACACACCTACTTACTCTCGTTGGATGTTTTTTTTGCCGCTAGGAGCTAGGAGCAACCAATAACCGTGCTCCATGCCCCGTGCGGTAATTCGCCACCTCGTTTCTGTAATTTCGTGAAATCTCCCTCACAAGCTCTTGCCTGTTCTCTTGATGCCCGTTGTTACAGTAGTTATTCGTTCTGGACAAGTGGTTTTCGCCGCGGGCGGTGCACAATGTACATGAAACTAGTAAAACAATGGTCTTGGTTTCGCTCAGTTGAGCGAGAACGCGCCAGCGAGGCCCTTGTGACACAGTGCCGGCCTGCTCATGCGAGAAACCTGTTTTGAGCGAGGCGCAAAACTTTGTTGTGCAGGTGAAGTGATGTGTTGTCTTCTTTCATCATGTCTGGGTTCTGACCAACAATGACGTATGTTGCCGATGTTTTCATTCCGGCGAAGCAATTTCTCTCATCTCACTGTATTTGAGGTCCTTCCCGGCATGTACAGCACGAGCTTTCTCTACCATTACCGCGTCCTTCTTACTTACACTCATACGCCACATACTCCGTATGCACTCGTTCCACAGTACAGTAGTACTGAAATCTCGAACACAACCCAAAGTCATGATTGATTGAGAAGCAATGCGGATGAAGCCCTAGGTTGGAACGTTCACCGTCCGCTGGTCCATTGGTCCCTACAACCTATATACCCCATCCCGGCTGACCGCTGTTGTGAACAAAGGTCTTGGGGACCCGCGCCCTGATGAGATTCCAGCGTGCCTGTGTGTTCTCGCAACCCTACCCCACCAACACGCCGCTAACGGCGATCGACTCCAGCAACGCCGAAGCATCTACGCTTGCGTTTGCCTCGTCTGCGGTAGGAGCATCTAGAGGCCACTTCACAATGATGGTGCATTGATTGAACGCCGAATTTTGCGCGCGGTAGTCGAAGATAGATGTGGCTAGTTTGCCGGGCCGCTGTCCGGGCTAATCTGCCCCAGGAACATCGCCGAACCACGCCTCGAGAACAACGCTCAATCGGTGCCCGGAATAACGCTGCTAGAGGACACTCCTGAGGACCAAATCCGTTGGGAAGCTGCATCAGAAGAATGCTATCTTCAGGGTCAAGGTCGTCATCAGTAGCAAGCTGCGAGCGTCGGCGTCGGGTGCTGCCGATGAGGATCACGTGGTCTATCGGCGAAAGAGATGCGGGTGTAAACAGCGGATATAAATTAGCGAATTTTCATATAGCAGGCTGCCCGCAGGGTCTCGCTTTGTCACGTTCGGGGGAGTTGGTGACAAATCAACCCACTACAAATTGTCGAACTCACCAACAACGGCGGGGGTAGGTCTCTGGGTCGGATCTTGAGTCACCGTCGGAGCTTGATACCCCACCCCGCCCCTACGGTTGATGCAGTCCTGATACTCCGAGCCGGGCATCTTCTCTTGCTGTGTGTTCCTGTCCATACGTTGGGAGGCCCGACAACATGCTCCGGAGCGATGCGGTCGTCCAGCGGCCCGTCTGCCGTCATTGCTAACCCAGCTTGATGTAGTCGGCATCACCGCTTTGCGACAACCTCTCCAGGTTGCTTATCGATGCGTCTAAGAGCCCCATGTGCCTTCCGATGGCAGTCCAGATGTCGGCATACATGCGAGTCGGGCATGGACCCCACCCTTGTTAACAATTATTTTGAGAACTTGGGGACGGGGGGTACTCCTGGTTGCATGTGCGCTGAACCTGTTTTTGATCTCCCTGGCCAACCCCAGCTCCCTGACCACCCCAGATTCGGCTGTTTGGTGCGTATTAGTTTTCTGCTCCTTTCGTTTTCTGTCCAAACTTCAAGCTCAGGGTGGGTCGTGTCACCAGAGAGTTCCAAATCGAAAATATAAACCGAATTCGGGGTGATTTTTAAATTTCGAATTGCCTCCACTCAAACGCCCGTGGTGATGTATCGAACTCGAAGATGGAAAAAAAACGGAAGACACGAAAAAGGCCTGAAAGTTTCCGTTGCATTGATTCTCACCATGATCATCAGAGCCACAGGGCAGCCCAGACAGCGAGCAATAGTACCGGGTGTCTGTCATGATCAGGCGGGATGGAAAATCGTGGTCTCGCACCGATAGGCTGCGAACTCAGCGAGCAATGCATGGTGGATCGCTCCCGTCTGATGTACATTTCGCGTCGATGACCCTCTCTCTCTCAATTTGGAACAGATCTCGTTCAACGAAAGTATGCTGTGCTCTGCTGGATGCCAGCTTCATGCCTACGTAATGCTCTCATCGCAAGCGGTCTGTAGGCTAGATGAGTAGCGAAATGAATGCATCTCGGATATCCAGAGAGTTTGGCAAGTAAGCGTGATGTTCCCGTTCGCGCGTTCGATTTTAGATTTCGATATTTTCGGTTTTTCGTTTTGATTTTCGATATGGATTACTTTCGAAACACAAACCATCCCACCATATCGAAAATTCCGCCGCGGAACAAGGGTCATTTCTCCAATGAGAGGCATTTTCGATTTTCGATGGAACACACTTGATAGTGACAAGAGCCACCAACGGTATTTTGTTCCTTTTTTCTTTTTTTAATGCTGAAGTTGTGAGTGCCTTCACTCTCGTCGTGCCTCACTTAGCCATTCCACTTAGGACAATCAGTTAATGATTTTTGTGATTGTTGTCAACACTGCTCGTTTCCATTCTCCTCCACTCCCGCTGACCTTTCTCCATCCCTCTCTCCCTGTCTTGGTCATTCACATCAATGTTCAAGCGGTGCTGGTGGGATGTGGCATGAGGATGAGGTCGTCTTGCCCCAGATTAGCGCACAGAATACCTCTGGCGAGGGTGACGCCGTCCCTCCCCTCCAGGAGCAAGGCCGTCGCCAGAGCATAAATCACGAGGTAGAGGTTGCAAAGGCAATTATTCTCAGAGAGGAATACATTTTGCGGGTCAAGGCAAACCTGGACAATCATCAGTCGAAGTTCGGCAAGGACCAAGAAGCTTTCGATGGTCTTATCAGCCTTGTAGATCTACTACGGACTGCAACCGTCGACACAGTGGAAGCAATTGAGCAATGGAGAAGGATCCAAGGAAATCCCGCAGCACCTTTCATCTGGAAGAGTGTTAACTACCTCCTCAAGATCGGGAGCGACCTCGACTTCCTAGATTCTCATGCGGTGAGCTACGCTGTTGTGTAAGTATAGCATTCTGGAATCTCTGCTCGGGACCTGTTGAACAAGCTTGTACGATTTTTTTTCTACTATTCTATAATGTATGTGAACCAATCCCCACCCGGAGCATTGTGCCTGTCGCCTTGCTTGTCTCATTACCTGCTTCATAGCGCTACTACTACAACCGTGGTCCTTAGCCCTTTACACTGCCTATAAGCATTTACTTGCTTCAAGTACGATGGCAAACTCACGTTCAACGGATGCACGAAGTACGAGTATGCGATTGCTTCAACACTTTTAGCGCATGCCGTAGCTGTGGCTATACTATCTAACGCCAGTTCCCATTATGCCCAGCCGTTGCGCATGTGGCTGAGGGTCAGCTTGAGGCGGAACCCGTTTCTTGTTCCCATACCTACGGAAAAGCTTGCTCTGGGAGGCGTCTTGGCATCCCGACCTGGGCACCACGCCTTCTCGGAGGACAAACAAGGTTTTTTTTCGGTGGGCGGATCATATCCTCGTGCGACTACCAGGGATATGCACGAGTGGGATCCAGCACCCAGCAATTTGCGTGTAGGTGGGAGCGCGATAGCTGATGGTGATATGATGCGGATTAGAGGGGCGGCTGCCGTGATTGCGCAAGAAGAGGTCTTGCATGGCAGGTAATCGCTCCTAGGAACGTGTTGAGTGGCCAGCGTGCGCCACTTCACACCTTGCGAAAGTTCTCTACCATGCCCTCTAGTACTGGGCGTATACAAACTCGTTCCAAACGTTTTTGCATGAAAGGTGTTCATATTGTTTCCGTTTCCATACGAAGTAAAATGTCGTCGCTCGCGTTTCGACAGCTGCACAGAGGGCAAAGGTAGGCGCCAACACAGAGATACAGGATGTACCTGATGATGGCACACCAACTAAGCACAGGTGCAAAAGTGTCTGTTCCACGTATCAAGTGTGCTTGTTTGCAGAATGGACTTGAAAAAGGAACACGTTGCACGCTGTTTTATCGTCCATTAGATGGGAAAGCAAGAGTAAAGAAGAGGGACACTCGAGCCACGCGTAAGATAGCGAGTCACAAGCTTTGTCTGGAGTTTGTTGAAACAACCATGAGGAAGACGGGTATATATGTATGTTAAACGAAGCGCGCTGGGGGAGTCAACGCAGACAAGTACCCGAGCAATAGAACACCCGACGCAATAGTCTACGCGAGCCCCGTGTAGCGGATGCATATGCGTCCACTATGTTGACATTGAGGAAACCCGCACAAAACTGTTATTTTACTTTTATTTCCGATAAAAATTGTGGACTTTTAACCACCTTGACTTCAAATTGTACCACGGAATTCTGGACGAACTGCATCAAAGTGTAGCCACGAGGCGGAGCCGACTTTGTTGGCTGAACTGTGCCTCTTGTTTGGCCGCGTTTGACCTGGGCTACTGCGAATATACTTGAGATCGCTTCCAGCAAATGAGACCCAGCGGAAAGGCACATGCTTCCCTTGGAAATCGAACTAGTCAACAGCGCGCGCTCGCTGCTCGACATCTGTTGGTGCTTTCCTCACGCGCTACACTACTCACCTTCATTTTCCGTGATTGTCGCTTTTGCCGTCAGGTACACTGTGGACAGCTCTGCCCGATTGGTTCCTGTAGGCACCGCTGAGAAGTGCAAGTTTTCTCGCCAGCTAGTGCTGGATGACAAAAAAGGAATGCATCTCCCGGCCAGCGTTTCAGCCCCTTTCATAGCCCTTGCTGGTGTAGGTCAAGTACCTGAGGAGAACTCATCCTATAACTTTGGTGGTTTGACTTCAGACATCAGCGACCGACTGGCCAAGCCAAGTTCTATCCCTTCCGCTTCCGGCAAGGCCAGTGCGAAACGGGCGGGTGGAAAGCTTCGTCCAGTCACCGTCCACTCAGCACCTCCACGGAAAAGGCCACCTGTCATCCGAAGGTGCGAGAGTCGGTGGCAACGCTTAGGTCTGTCGAAGGAAGGTACAGTAAGTTTCTTTCAGGGAACAAACTGAAAATGTTGAGCGACAAGAAAGTGTTCTTCCAGTATGTGATGTGGGTTGGGTTTCCGGGCAGGTATCTCTCACAGGCGCTTCATTTGACTGGCTTCGTAGAAAGGCGTTGGTGGGCACGTGTTGCCTGGGTCCAAGTGCTAGAGTGTAAGGATGGGAACGCACTTGAGAATAACACAGAACATGGGGTAGCCAGGGGTGACCTGGGCGAGCAGTACCAAAATATGCCCGCCTACCCGCCTCTTCATTTCCAGGGCTATTGCGCCCTTCGTCCAGGTGCTTCTCAGAGTACCTTCACGAGCTGAAACTGTAGTCAATGGCAAGTCTGAAGAGGGCTAGGTGGATTCCAGCTTACAGTCCATTGTAATGTTCAACCTCGAGTGGTGTTTTTTGTCATACCACAATTTTCTACAACAGTAGACTATTGTCTCTCTCCGTGTGCCACCTTGATAGAGTCGGGGCCACGCAGAAGGCCTCTTCTTTGGGGGACGATATTTTTCGGCGTGTAAGTTATACCACAGAAGCGATTGCACCCTGGGCTTTGTGTCATGTTGACCAGCACCGCCTACACAGACTTAATAAAAATAGCAAACGTGATGTAAAGGATGGCAAAAATACTCTACCTTTTTTATCTGTCTTCGGAGTGTGCAATCAAGAAGCTGATAGGTCTTACTTTTCGTGAAGAAAGGCCCCAAGCTTACATCAGTGGCAGTTGAATGTCTGCGTACACGCACACACGCTTGTCTAGATTTGTTCCTCTTCACCATGCCGTTGCCTGCTTGCAGGTCTGTAGGCGCACTACTCCGCGCCGAGATGATGCACAGAAAACAACAAAATAAACAGTTGCAACAGGAGTTGGAAGATCTTCGACACCATCTGTCGGAGAAGTCTCGGACCCAATCGAGAAGCTCCGAAGTATCACAAGACCAAAACCCGTGCCATGGATTGGTCGGATACACATCAGCAGAAAGAGGGTACACATGTGGAGTTTTGGGGCAGGGTTCTCCAGCGGAAGTTGGCGAGGCCGCGTTGAAAATTCAACGGAAGTGTGACGAAGTTGAACGGAAGACACGCCGACAGGTAGCCTTACAAGAGCAATATGTAGTGTTTCAAACCAACGAGAGGACGTCACAAAACAAGAAGCGAGCACAAGTACTCGAACGGAAGAGGAGATTGCTTGAACAAGATCCCGATCTTCTTGAGCCATCCGAAGATGATGAGTACACTTTAGAAGATGGAGCAGCTACCCAAGTCCAACGCATTACGCGTGGTGTCCAAGGTCGTACACGCGTGAGAAAACTCCGCCCCGTTCTCAACTACGCTGCCACCAAGATCCAGGGCATCATACGTGGCCGCCTTGGCCGGTCGCGAGTTGGGCTTAAGATAGTCGACAAGCGAGCTGTTACTAATATTCAGCGTGTATGGCGCGGTCACCTCGGTCGCTTTGCTTCTATCTCCGACCGCCGGAAGCTGGAGAGAACGATGGCTGCGCGGTCCATTCAGAAGATAGCTAGAGGGCGTAGCGGCCGGCGACGAGTTGACCACAAACGAGGTCTGCGGCAGAGTGCCAGCAGAGGATCAGAAGTGGTGGGGGTTAAACAGCTATTTCACCAAGACATCGTCGAGCTTGCCGACGCAGTGGAGTCGCTCCTTGTGAAGGACAGTGCAGCTGCATTCCCTGGCATCGTCCTCGGGCTTTTGAAAGTGGTCGCGCTAATGCTCGAGGAGGACGCCGAATCGGGAGCAACAACCCGGTACAATGCGTTAGGCGTGAAATCAGTGAATAATTTGCGCCCAGCAGTACAGTTTTCATGGCGTGACGCACTCGTTCTTCTCCGCAGGTCCTGCAAGCTCCTTCGTCGCTTACGCCAAATAGCAGAGGGGCCTTCAAATAGACGACCACGAATGGTGTACTTTTCTCAGGCGGCAGTGCAGGTGTACGCTGCCCTTCGATGCGATCAGGGGTGGAACGTATCGAAGATAGGTCTCGTTGGCCGTGGGGCCAAAGCCTGCCAGCATCTTATGATGTGGGTCGATGCACTGCAGGAGGTGTTCGCGTATCAAAGGGAGTTTCCTGATGAAATTGGCAGCGACCGCATGCCCTGGGTGGCACGTGCTCAACAAAGTGTACGTGGTATGCGCCATCTGGAGCTCTCGCGCATGGTATGGGAACACGCTATCACGTGCGTGCAGCAGGTTCTCCTTGAATCGGGTGAGACGGCGCCAAAACCAAAGGCTATCTCCTCGAGGATGAGGGGAAACCTCCGCCTACGCGTGGCGGAGCGTGCTTTGAAAACGCTTAAGTCGCACGAAGAATGCGCAAGAGATGCCCTTTCCAAGACGAGACAAGAAGAAGAGGATGCCCAGAGAAACGACAAGGCTCGTGAGCAACTAAGGGAGGACACGCTTGTCGATGACCTCAATCGTACTGAAAAGAGTTTGGCAGAAAGCCTGATCCGACTTGAAGAAGCAAAAACAGCAGCTCGAGATGGGATCGAAACTGACCAGGTTCACCTACAGCTTTGTCTTGATGAGCTAACCACATGTGAGGTGGTTCGTCGAGAGCGTTGGGCTTCCGTGGAGATGTTCCGAACACAGAGAAGGCGTAACTCCAAACGCAGAGGTGTAGATGTGGAGGTGTGGGGAGATCTCCGACATCAAGTGCGTGTGGTGGGCGAGTTAGAGGCCGCGTCTACTTTGGCCAGTGAAGATCTGAGCGAATACGACCCGGACAGAGGGGCTACATCCGCAGGTTCTCGCAATCACGATCTGGAGTTGCTCCAGGCAAGGACGAAAGAGGCACAGTCGGCGGCGGCCACAGCACGAACACGACTAGGTTGTATGGCAGAGGAGCAAGAAAACGCCAACGCGCTCGCCAACGAAGCCGAGGTGAGTGATGAGCGTGAGTGCCTGAGTATCCTCATCACAAGAAGTTTTCCATTAAATGAAGTGCACACCTACACGGAAGTTGTCTCATAGCAGAATTGCTCCAATCGCCTGTTTGCAGCTTCAGAAGGAGGAGACGGTCCTGCCTCACGAGTGGGACGACCCATCTGAAGAAGAGCGGGAGGAAGATCTTCGAGAAGACGAGCAATGCGCGAGATACGAAGCACAGGCAGCAACCCAGTTTGTACCACCCGCGACGATTGTTCGACCCTTCCAACGTCCACGCCCCATAGTCATCTGCTTGAGTCGAGACTTGCCGGGATCAGCGAAAACGAAACTCGTACAACAACTTGAAAGCGATCTTCCAGGTTTAACAGTCCACATGGATGAGGAAAGGAACATGGGTCTTCATGTTGGTGACCTACAGCGAGCTCTGTCGATCAGGTGGGGATGCCCTGTGCGTGATTATGACGTTAGTGTCTCTATCATCCGTGAAATTCCAACGGCGCGATTGCTACGCCGATCTCACACTGCCCACGTACTACTGTAGTTCGGCACATGGCACACCTGCTACATAGTATAATTCGACCTTTGATGTGCCACTGCTTCGGTCTCGTCATGATGGTGCAGTGCATGCATCACGTCACGCCTGACATGAAGCTTCGTTCCCACTGTGGCACCAGGTGTAGCGTAGTGTGCAACGTGGACATGGGTATCGGTAAACGATGCAGGAGAGCGTTTCTGCACAAGTTGGCTATCGCCAAAGACGCGCTCATCCCGGCGCCAAAATTCGTTTTGGTGGTTGGCGATAGCAAAAATCGTGCCGGAGGACCGCTCGACGGCTCCGTTGGGTGCAACGACCGTGACTTGTCTGTGATGGGAGATGGAGAAATGAAAAGGAGGCTCGAAATCGTAGCTCGTATAATCAAAGAATTCCAGGATTCCACCTTCATGGAGGCCATGGCGAAAATGGGACAGGCCGTCACCCCACCGTCGCAGTCCCACATGCTTGTGATGGAGGCGTTGATAATTCTGCTTTCTCCAGAAACAGTGTTTCACAACCATATCCCTTTGTCATCTCTGAGGGGAGTAACGTGGACGGAGGCTCGGCACATCTTAGGGAACCCTGACAAGCTGTGCGCTGCGATTGCACGGGTAGATTCTTTCAGTATCCCTCCGGCGAACCTTTCTACGCTGCAGGTGAGAAAGGGAGCTGCTGCTGGCTTTTCATTGATGTTCACCGAGTGACAAGCATGGCCAGCAAGAATCACCGTTGGAGACCCGTGTTGCTCTATGTAGCGTGTCTTTCAACTCTTGCGTGAGTGCGATATCCGCCATGCTGGTCGTCCTGGAAACGTTTATTACCACTGTCAGGCATACATTGGACATGACGGATGGCCTCGCAAAGCTTGCGCACCAGGCAGTGATGGCGGTGTCCTAGACGTCCTGGCGGCCTGGTCGTGCTCAACAATAGAGTTTGCTGCCCTCCTCACCAACGCCGGAGGACGTCCAAAGGCTCTATGCCACTATTCTACAGCCCCTGTTGGCTTGTTGGCAGCCGTGGTGCCGATGTATGACGCGAATATCTGCACCCAGCGGGACCGCAACGTCCATTTCAAACGAGGGTGAGATCTGGAACTTGTCCTCCTCGCAATGGTTTGTTTTGCGACGCACGCACATACGGTGTACTCTTTGTAGGCACCGATAATTCTGTATGCTTCTGGAGTTGGAAACGCCGGCCGCATCACAAGAGCGTGACTGCACGGCATGTGTGTCAAATGTCGTGGCGGCTGGCAGGTGGAGGGCCGCCTATTACCAGACTGTGACTGCTGTCCTGGAGGATGTGCGGGTTTTCCGAGTGGCCAGGCGTATTCGAGGTTCTTCTCGTGCGGGTGTTCACGTCATCGAGGTAGGCAATGGCTCGTGATCACGTTTCTTTGCAGATTCTGATGGCATCCTGGGGCAGGCTGGCTAGCCGCCAAACGTGTTGGGTCATATCCTCCTCTGGTGAAAAACACCTTCTAGGGACACATCCAAGATTCTGACCGAGTACCTTTCCCTGCTTTCTTGCACGCACACCAGATCTACCAGGAATGCGGGCGGCTGTTTTTCCACACCTACGATCCAGAATCCTGTGTCAGCAACTTTTGCGTCATTGAGGAGAGCAAGGTACGCGTGGAACGTATGTGCACGTAGGCTCGTGGTTTCCTTTCGTGGTTGTCTTCACAATGAAATCATTCTCCCCCCTCCCTACTTTTGTCTGTCTTCTTTGGGTACCCTGCAAAATATAGGACAAACATAGGAGACAAGACTTCGTCGTCACAGGTTGATCCGTCACAGGTTGATCCGGGTGTAAGATACAGAGGTACAAGGTGATAGACCTAGGAAAAGTGTTCCGAAACTAGCTCGCAATTAAGAAGCAGATATCTGACGAATCCTAAACAGAGTAAGGTAGCGCAGTATGCCCAAACGGGACCTAAGGCGTTAAAATGCTCATGCTGAACTTCAAAAGCTATTGTTACGCCGCTGCGAATACGGTGAATTATCAATCGAAGTGTTTTTCTTGTCCATCACGCATACATTCTTTCGGTAGAGCGAAGCGAGGCATTCTCGCACGAATTGCCTGATGCTGGATGTTATTCGATCACGTGTTCCTCATCCTTGTGTCGCAGGTTAGCCATCTTCTGGCCCCTGCCTTGGATCAACCACCCGAGTTCGGACCGAGCACCGTGCCTTGCGATCGGCAAGACATGTTTACGCGCCTCGCAACCCTTCTCAGCTTCGAGGCCGCTCCGTTAAATACGGTCAGTTACGTAACCTAACGACAGTATCTAGCAATATGATCTACACGTTAATTTTGAGTGGAGAAAAATATGTGAACTACATGACGGCATCACCAGCAAATACGACTTCCACGACTTTTGTTACAGCCGTCGAGTAATCTTATTGCGGTGTTGGCGAATGACCAAACACGACAAGCAGGTGTGTTGGGGTGTGCCGCACTTGGTGTGTCAGCGGCGCCTCCGATGTCTTCTTCGCGATACTCGATTGATATCTGGATATCGTGCCCAAGTTACCGTGTACGAGGAGGCGAAAGGCGAGCTTCGGTATTGCCTCTATCTTGCAGACCATGCGGCAAGGATCCAGCTCAAAGTGGACGCAAGGTTACTAGAGAAGGTGCTTCAAGACAGCAGCGACGTGACAGGAGAGCGGCAAGCGATCACGAGCGAAGACACTGGTCGCCTTCTTGTTCCGGTTACTGATCGACTCGTCATATCGCCGTCACGAGCAGCTGTTGTCACCATGGGTGCAGGATGTGGTGGCAAGAAGATGACATCGTCCAGTCAAGGTTTCGTCCTTAAAATCCGCTGCAAGGTGCGTGCCGAATAGAATATGATACGCATATGATGATGTAGCACGAACAAGCAATCGCTGACCAGGTATGCCTTGCGACCGATCTGCTACATTGTTTCCTTGCGGTCAAGGGTGGGCCCGGTAGGCGCGTGCTTCGGGCCGTCTGCGTCATATCTGGAGCTCCTCATGTCGTGTCCGTGTGGGAGCTAGGCAGGGGGGGGGGGCTACGTTTGACTGCTTACGATCCAGCGACGAGCATGACGTATGGAATCGGGATTTCAAAGGCTGAACGAGCTTTTTTTGGTTGCAACGGCGACGATCGTAAGTATTGGATCAAGCACCTATGCCCGCGTTTAAGCTTGCGGAGAACAACGGAGACCACCATCATGGAGGGTGCGGAGGCACCGGGAGAGCCACTTCCAGCCAGACGAACAATGCTCCTGGACAAGACAATTTTTTCAACTGCCTGTCGGGTAGCTGCGGGACGGATTGACGCCCGCCTCTTCCGAATGCGGGCAGAACTGGCAGATGCTGGGCAATCTCTCGCACTCGATTTGTATCAAGCTGACACCTCGAAACAGTGCCGCATTCTACTCACTGAAGAGGACCTTGCAGCGCTGGGTCTTGAGCCATGCACGGCCTGCCCGAACGGCTCTCAGACGGATGACTCTAGGACTAGGGCTACCTCCACTACTCGATGTTCTGGACAAAGTGGTGCGATGACCGGCATGCTAATTGGACCTGGAAGCAGAGAAGCCGCTGTGCGTCAGCTCACGCGCCATCTGTGTTTCGCTCCAGACTCCAATAGCGTTATTCTTTCTATCGATGGGGACTCGAGAATCAGTGCAATGGAGTATTCGATCATCGCGCAACAACGACGCCCTCAGAGTACCATGGCGATCGCTTTCTCACAAGCCAGGACAGGATCGTACGCCGTCGGGCGTTGCGGTTTTGTCGCGGGGTTTCTCAAGCAGCGTCATCAGCCGTGCGTTCTACTACATGGACGTTTGTCTCCTCGCATGCGGCAAACCGGCAAGAACCGGATAGTTGACTCCACCCCCAGGTGTGATGTCGGAGCCAGTTGTTACATCAGCGGTTGAGTGACATGGTTTTGTCGCAGGTGTTGCTTGTGCTGTGTTTGAATTACTTCGCCACTTGTCAGGGTCGTGGATGTTCACCGCGTCTGCAAATGACAGTGCACCCTAATGACCGAAAGCAAGCGGGGAAAGAGCAGGATGTGGGAAAACAGTCAAACGCTGTGCATAGCGTTGATCATAGGACAATGTTTGGTTGTCGAAGGCAGATGTCGGCTTCAGATTGCGAAAAAGGAAGCCAACTAACGGTTCATGACTAAAACGCATGAACATCTCGCGTTGTTGATGACAGCATTCTCATCTTACGGTTACGATTGCATTGCAGGGAATCACCAAAACGTAAGAAAGGAAAGCGAAAACGAGACAAATTCCAGAAGCCTGTAAATGAAGGCGGGAGCCCGAGCGCAGGTCTCTCCGAGCTCAGAGACGGAATCATGTTATCTGACAGCATCACCGCCGCGGCAACGGGGGCACGACTGTCACACAAGGCCTGTACCCAGGGAGCGAGTCAATGTACCCAGTGTCCAACCTTGTGTTTGGCATATTTAGAAGCGCTCGTATTTCGACACTTTCATTTGCGTGACCTGATAAGTACCTCCAGTATGTAAAGCTTGTAACTTGCGCCGTGGCGTCCGAACAGATCCATGACCTACCAACATGCGCATGGTGTCATCACTTTGATATTCACCGCAGGATGAGCCTCAGGTGGATCCTATTCGTTCTGTCAGTGGTGGGACTGCACCTATATGCTTGGCGCGAAGTGGCGAACGCAACATCTTTCACGGAGCAATTTCGATACGAAAAAATGACTGGGAAGAGCATCAACCAGTGTGTGATACGGTGGTGACCGTCTTCTCATCTTCTGCTGTCGACGATGAATCGTGCCTGCGTGCGGCGGTGTACTACTCGAAACTTGGGGCGTATGCGGAAGTATCGATCAAAGGTTTCGAAGATCTTCGCCAGGTATCGTAGAGTGTGCAAACAACGCAGATTTGGTTGGACGTTCTGCTTCGTCCTTGAATACTTCAATAAGATATTTTGGAATAGGAATGGCGCTTGGAAGTTCGTGACAATATTCTACATTCTTATCCTTGAAAGGTGTTGGGTGAGCATACATTTGAACATCGGGGATTGGCCAATACCATGGCCTCGTGAGGATGCCCGTGAACTTCAAGGGTTTCTCAGCAAACTTTTGCTTTGTTGGTCGACCGACTCCTCGCTTTCGACACGAAATGCGTTTTGATAGCGTCGTAAGAACTGGTCGGGTTCAGGCCGGCATTTTTGTCGGAAAATGTCAGATTTCGTGCTGGTGCGCTCGAACTGGCGTCCCAGTACCCAATACCGGTACAAAAATTTTATTTTAGTCCATTGAGAAAACCCACGTGCCGTGCAGATGCATTGTGTTTCCTTCTGACCAGGCGTGGTGCCAAAAGTCTTGATACCTAACAAGGTTGCTCCAGTGCCCCCTGGTATTGAGTTACTCACCTGTAGCGGAGGAACCGCCGACAACGTTCTCTCTCAACTATTGTGTAGGTTCCACACCTACCTCCACCTTGTGTCTGTTTTGTTAACAGTAGTTTTTTTTCCAGTGTCCCCGTCTAACTGATTGAAGCTTTCATTGCGCCAAATGATTTGGCATATGCATACACAAAAGAGGGTTTGAGTGTGTGAAGATGTAGCAACTTGTGCCGGTCCAGGGGAAGGGATTCCTTGCTTGCCTTAGGGGCGCCAAACCAAGAAAACCGCCAGGTTTCCAATTTGCCACAACGCCTTACCACAAGCATGATCCGCTTGTTGTACGTAGGTTGTTGGAGCGCTGAACCAATCGCTCGCACACGAGTGGAGGCGTCAACCAGAGGGCGACGGAACGGCTGAAGCTCTGTTTAATTTCATATTTCACGAACGCGCCATGATCGTGGTCGGGAAATGGAATGGTGACTGCGATGGGTATGTTGAGAATGGCAGGGACTTCACGGTAGTACTGAAGCGAAGCAGACTGTACAATTCCTTCAAGCAAACACCCGTCCACCTTTCCGGGGAGAAAGATGCTCAGGCCAACGCCAATCGGCTCATCGATGGCGCCGACCGACGTGGAAAAAAGGTCAGAGATCGCACACGATGCGCATGGCGGTTTATCACGAAGTTTTGGTTTGAACAGGTTTACGCAAGCCATAGCAACTAAATATTCTCTCTCGTCTTGTTCCCCGAGAGACTGGTGTTTGAACACCGTCTTTACTCCGTGTAGGCAAGAGCTTCTTCCGCATTGGTTCTTTGAATATTTGTTGTTTGTACAGTAAAGCACGCAACAGGCGTACGATTCTTTATCATACGAACGTGGAGGTTACAATGCGCCCGTTGCCTTGGCGCTGGATATCCATCCATACAACGAGAGGGGGAAGATCGCTCTTCCCTATGATGTGTGTACTGATCAATTACCCAGCCCGACGGTGAACCACAACGTAGACCAATGTATTTAATGTGATTGTCGTCGCCCACAACAACGATCGTACACTTTGTTGGCCACAGAACGAAATTCTCACCCGCCTCAAAGACGCACCCGTTTAGTTTACACCATTGGCCTGCCTCATCCAGACGTCTATTCTTGTCTGCCCAATGACGACAGGTGTTCCGCTGTGCTGTAAACATCAGCAGCACACTGTTCCAGATGACGGGATACGAATTACCCCCAGAAAAAAGTGCTGATGCAACACCATCTCTCCGATTTATCGCGTATGACCCCAAGACACAGCTTCAGGTGATGCTAGCAAGGGTTGGTGCGGTGTAAGTCAGCTCGAAACTTGTGCTGGATGAAGTAGTGGCAGCATAGTGCGCTTTACGTGAATGGTGATATTTATGGTTTCCCACTCTGTGAACCGCGCTTGGGTTGCAGCTTGTTGCTGTGGCACAGCCTGATGCCGTTCTTGAGCTCGGTGGCGGACAGCATTCACCCTGGATGGCCAGAGATAAACGCGAGGTTTTGGCCGGCATCATCGCACGGGCCCTCCGCCTCAAGGTGAGCACTTACAAAAGTTGTTAGACCTCACTCTACTGCCTCCATCCGTGCCTTCCGGCGACCCGTGTAGGCAGATAGATGGTGCTCGTGAGCCATAATGTTACACGTATGACCATATCAAAGTACATGATGAGGAAAATGCCGACAATGTGTTCGTCTGGATGGATAATAGCAAGTGTGATGATACACAACGATGCAACGAACTCGGCCGGTGAAAACTTGCTTGTTTACCTATCCTTGCAGGTCGCCCACGACGGTTCTCCAACCCTCGTGGTGCCATGGTCCGGTGAGAACCTGGCGATTGTGGATGAGGTTCAACCTGGAGAAACGACCAGACCTCGAAGGGATAAGGTTCTGAAGTTCGCGAAGCGGAAGGGCCTTTCAAAGCTGGAAGTGTTTTCCACTCGGGTAACGGATTTCGAGGTGGGAATGTGTGTTGACACCCTTGTTCATGTCCGCAATGCGTGTTGTTTGCATCAAAAGGCAGCCAGCCTTTCGGTGTATTCATATTAGTTAACCCATACTACACGCACAGCTCGAAGAGGACGTTGTTTATGGAACGGAGAGCCATATGCCCTCAGCTGATCCCCCAGGTGCGGCCTCCCTACGATGTGAGGGGGGAGGCCGAGCCACCAAACCCCTTATATTATTAGACCCCGATTTATGGGAACAAAATCTTGTCGATAAATCTTGATCTTGGCCAAGATCTGCCAGTTTCACGATTTATGGGAGCGAAATCTTCCGATATATCTTGGCCAAGATTTCTCGAGGCCCGAAATCTTCCCTTTCGAACAAATCTTGACCCAAGATCTGTCGAAACGAGCCTTCCGCCTTCCGACAAATCTTGAGGCGGCGTAACAAATCTTGCCTCAGTGCGGCGCGATCACCGAAGGTCAGTCAACCTAATCGTCCATAACGCCATGAAATCTGCACGTGGCACACTCGCAAGGGTCTCTAACGCACCCTGGCGTCACTATGTCGGCGCCACGGGCGCCGACAGCGAACGAAAACAACCAAGGCGCGCGAAAAAAATGCGTATTTTTGCCCTGGCTCGTTCCACGTGCGTCATCACCAGTCTGTGGAGGGACCGTTCAAAGAGTATTTTATTTTGAAGTAGAAAAATAGAGGAGGAGGAACGTGTTGCCAACACTGCTCTGTCGTGTGCGACGCTTCTATCTCTTCATCGAATCACCCCACACCCGACCCGTTTGCACCCGAGCCAATCCGTGAGTGCAGATGACAGCGCCGGAGGTTTGACCTCGGTACGCCTGCTACATCGTGAGATACGTGCATGGGTGTCATCGGCTTCGGGTCGATGCACTTTCTTGTCAGTTGGACAGCAATGGAACAGTTTTGTTTCTCCGCTTGACATGAGCTCGTGGGCAACGAATTCAATTTTGCACCCCAGGTAGGCGCCCATCGCTAGTATCCACCCACAGTGTTGAGGCAATACAGCTGGGGGAGGGATGCCCCTTCTACAACTGCGTCATGCTCACTTTTCGCCACACCTTGGCATTTTCTGTGGACCAAGTGGCCGTTGTGCCTTTTTCAACTTCAAGCAGAAGAGAGGAACAACACGCCGCTTTTTCAACATTCAAGATATTTCCCCCATAAATCGCGATACTGCAAATCTTCGCGGAGATATATTGTGAGCAAATTTTGGGTCAAAATGCCAAGATATAATTGCAAGATTATGTTTCCATAAAGAAGGGTCTTAGGCCAGTTGGAGTGGAAATTTTTCCAAGATGGGAATCCGGGGGATCGGCAGATAATGCTCCACCACCCCATAAAAGTAGGAGGTCTGCGTACTGGGCAGCAAGCAGAGAGCACCAAAGCGCTTTGTCAGTTCGTCCTCGCCTCACAGAGCCCTGTTTGCCATCTAACCGATAAGGCTGTACACCCACTCCACTACTGTGAGCTTCTCGGAGCCAAGTTTGGGCAGCTAGAGTGCAGTGTGCGTAGTGTGCGATGATATGAAAGCAAATTCACGATTCCCAATTTGGAATTCCAACCAATTACAGTTGGGAATTCATGAGGAATTCCCACCAGGATCGTCCAGCAATTCAAATTGGAATTCCTATTTTACCAAGCATGGTGAACACACACTGCACCGCAGCTCCCCAAACTTGGCTCGAAGAGGCTCACAGCAATGCTCTACGCGGTCTCGAAGGTTTGAATGCAAACGGGTCTCTGTGAGGCGAGTACTGAGTGCCAAAGCGCTTTTGTGAGCTTTTCCGACGAAGTACGCAGATCTGTTGCGGCCTCATGGGGGTTTGGATGTAAAAGGCGTAATATCGGGATTCTTTCCATAACAACTGGCTTATTAGACAGGGTAAATAAAGAGGGGTCAATAGAGGCCCTCAAGATGTGACAAGAACCAGCGGGGGTTCAAGGAATGAAATACTGGAAGCACGGCAAACTGGATGGTGGTAGAATACCGTGGTTGTAGGGTGCTTGCAAACGATATATTTATACAAGGTTCCCCTGCGGGAGGTAGGTGATTTGCCTCCCGGGGGCGACGCAAGACATGGCCAATCAATGCCATCGCGATCGCATGGTTGGTCGTCATAACGTCCAGAAGTGCCGACTTGCGTGCAACCTGCATTCTAATAATTTGGCTGGAAGTCGCATCATATGTGCGGGGTATTTTTTTTTCTCCCGCCGTGACTTTCCCTTGTGCGCGAGTGAGTGGTTTTGGCTAGCGGTTTGCTGCAGGTCCTACTGCTGTAATCCGCTGCGTTTGATCACTTTCTCTTCTGGTGTGATCGTGTTTCCCATGGTCTGTGGGACGTTTCACGCATACATCAACAACAACGGATCAAAGAGACGCTGAACGTGCCCAAGAACAGTCACAGATAGATGTAGACTGCTACCGCACCAAATTTCTATGTTTGACTTTTTCGATTTTTCGGAATTGAAATGCAAATCGAAGTACAAATTTGCTACTGCCAGAGGTGTGGGAGAGGAATATTCTGTGTCGCGTGGTGTGTTCCCGAGGGCATCAAGAGTCTTGATCCCCGCTGTGGGTACGCATGCGCCAGTTGCCGTGTGGTGGTTGTGTGCACAACAATCACAGCAGCAGGTGTGTGGGCGCGTGGGCGCGTGGCGCGTGGGCGCGTGGCGTGTGGCGCGTGGCGCGTGGCGCGGGGTAAAAAAAAGTTCTGTTTTCAGCTTTCGTGCCGTTTGAGAAGGCTTTCTTGGTTCGGATTCCCAACCCCTGAAAAAAGAGCCAGTCCCAGCGACTTTAGGCGGCCCTAACGCGCACAACTGGTGTCTCGCGAGCCTCACACGTAACGGGTAATGTACCGACGGGTCCTCTCCGTGCCATGCAGAAGAAAGTGTGAGAAAAAGCGCTGTCCCAGCGGAGAGAAGCGACTGCGAAGAGTAACAAAGTTGTAATCCTACATATGCATATTTCGTATGGTCACGAATGAAATCCTGTTCAGCTCTTGCTAGACGGGTTTTATTTTGCAATACTGATTAAAGTCTATACAATATTCTAAGTCGTTAGTTTAAGAGTAATAGAATAATAAACCCTTGACCAAACTGGATGTAGCACCCAATAAAAACGGGTGGGTGGGTGGGGGGGTGGTGGCAGTGTTGTCAGCCCTGCATTTCGTGAGCCCCCTTGAGCCCAGGTCCACATGTTGAATCACCTGTTCCTCGCAGACCTTGTTTGTCATAGGGTGTTACTTCTATCTTTTCGTTTCTGCATCGGAAACATATTCAAATTGCATGCATGCCCACCTGACAGGTGATTATCACAGTATTCGGGAAGACTGATGCACCCTCATCCGTCCCAGCGGTGACGGCCGATGATGATGATGCCGAAGACGATGAGCGACCGTCGCTAACCTTCAACTTGTACTGCCCTAAGCTGACCGAGAGCGTCGACATCGATCTGCCTTACGCGATGCAGAAAATGATGACTGGTATGTGCTTCTTTTCTTTGTGTGTTTCCATGTTTGCCAACCATGCGTTCCAAATCTAGGCTTTCTGTGCGACCACATTGTTGGGTGCGCTCGTGTATCATGCACGGGAGAATCTGGTAAAGATGGTGTGACTCAGTGTTCCAGGTGGGACATAAGCCTGTAAATAGTCTGTTCGCTTCCAGAGAAAAACATTGCAAAGCGATTGCGCTTCTCATAATCCAATTGATAAAGGATGTCCCGCACTTGTGGAATGTATGTGTGGTTGGCGATTTAACAAGAGACTTCACCTCTCCCTGAATCCCGTGCTCTTGAAGGTCGGAGTATATTCCAAATCCCCAAAGGTGAAGCTCGATCCTCGGCGATAAGGCGAACTGCACGATTTCTATGCGTATCGCTACCACCTTCATCAAAAGGCTTACAAGCAGAGGTACGTGATGGTAGATCACTGCTCCTTTGCGTTTCAGTCACTCCCCGACCATTGCCCGCAGATCTCAGTTTGAGCAGGACAAAGTTGTTAGTGCGAGCGGTGTTCGACCAAGCTGAGTAGTGCTATCAACAATACGGATGTAGGCCCTGAATAAGCCTCACGCTCACAACAATGACGTTTGGCGCGAAGCGTACAATCTTGGCGGTCAAATGTTTGTTCCAGGCCCGTATATGTTTGTATGAGTGTTTCACTCCATCGGCGGTAGCACACGTAGCTCTCAGATTACATCCTTTTCTCGCGGAAATTGTACGGACGATTAAAGACCATGATATATGATAACCAGCCGAAGCTCTCGCCCAACGCTGACTCGTACTCCCTCGCATTGAAACTTGCTCATCAGTTTTTGTTTAAGGCCCAAAAGCCGTGGTTGGTGGCATACAGTGAGCTGGATACGTCTGACTGCCCTCCTTCCCAAAGACCCCGGGGGCAGCCGCTCATCTTTGTTCCGGCGGATACAGATGGTGATCTGATCACATCCAAGGTGATTGCCTGCGAAATGTTTCTCCTAGGTAGTACATATATTTTTAGTGTATTGTCTCTCGTCTCGGTACCCGCTCCGGTCCGTGGTGTAGCTTCGGTCCTCGAGTCCAGTAATGCAAACAACTAGGTAAGCGTTTCGTAGCTGTGTTTTTTGGACTTTGTGGTTCACACGCGTGCTGTCATGAAGACTAAACTACGGGTAAACCCCTGTTGTGACGTGGTTGCACCAAAAGCACGGAAGAATCACCCCCTAGACAACGTTCTGTTAGGAACGGCGGTACTTTGGTTTTTTACCTTCAGTTGTTGCGATGCGAACTTATGCAAACTTGAGCCCGACTGTCTAGTGTGTCACCTGCTTCATAAGTAACACGAACAACTTTTGGTCGGCCTGCCAAGAAATGTCAAAGCACTTGCTTGAGCCTTTGACATTCAGCTTTCATTCAGTTCACTTTTTTGGGGGGGGGTATCCATCTTCGTTGGTATTGATAAATAGAGACCGGTGTTTGAGCGTGAAAATGATGTTTAACGTCATTTTCGCAGGGGATAAGGCTGTTCGCAACCACGTGTCAGGTAATCTGACAAGAGTATCTTTCGTTGCCGGTAGACGTATGGACACCTACCCGTTGTAAGGATGGTCAAGACGAGTGTCGGTACCCCCCCCGAGAACCTCTGCATTGTTTTGCTTGACCTGACTACTCATACTCAACGTTTCGTTGTGTTGTTCTTGTCAGGGAATTTCTCTTGGAGGTCTGAAGGTACTACTTAGCGTGTACACGAAAGAGAGGGGACGACCTGGTAAAGAGGGCCTGGTTTTCGAGATTTACAATCAAGAGACTTCCGCCACGGCCACGTTGCATGTCTCATCACAGCACCTTCTTCATCAGGCAAGTGCTAACGTTGATGCAGCTCTGAAAGGTGTTGAGCAGGGTACCTCACATCCAATCGTTCTTATGGTCAGTTCCTATGGTCAATGTGGACGCATGGCAAGAACAAGTTGCAATGTCATAAAGGGATAGCGAGTGAGATAAAGTGCGTTTCATTGCCTGAAATCGATTAAAATGTTAGGTATCAACGAATATGTTGGGAACACATGGTGACCGTCGTCGTGCTACACACTCCTGTAATGAATGACCTCAGGTAGACGACAAAGTGCATTTGCTGGAAGACGGTCGGCTACTTGGAACAATCTTCCTCTTGACCAAACGTCTACTCCTTAAGAAGTCGGCCGCTGGAGGGTGGGATCTCTTCCTGGACAGGAAACTGGAGTCTTGCCTGTTCATGGGCATGTGACGCAAGGGAATTTGTGAGGATGGAAGCCGAATGCTCCCAAGATACCTAACTCTTTCGGGACCTAAGGTGTTGGGTGGTGCCGAGGCGCACTGCTAGTGTCTACCTCCAATGACGGAGCGCTGGAGATGTTAGCGGAGCGGATAGGTTAATAATCCGTTTAAACGGGTTTTTATCTGCCGGTTGGTGTGGCGTCGACTTTGCATGTAAAATATTTGTGGGGATAGATGTTGGGAGTGGACCATGTGGTGCCCAAATGTCCTTTGAGACCTACCTAGCGAATCGTCGTTCACTGTGTCGTCATTTTTTTGTTTTCGACAACCCCGGCCGTCCGCTGTTTTTCCCAACCCTGGCTTTTTGAGGATCGTGTGCTCCCATCTATGTACATACATGGAGGGCGAGCGAGGCATCAAGCCCGCTGAGCGTCTGTTTCGCGCCTGAAAGAAGGACGATCGTACGTTTATCATGCTTCAGCAGTGAATAGCGAGGGACCTGTCCTCGTTCCTTCGACTGTCCCCCATGTAGAAGCAACAGCTTTTCCGCTTGTGTGTGGGATTGATAAGCATTACAGGCAGTCGAGACGTTCTTTGCACGATGTGCTGACCAATTTATAGATAAAACTGCAAGTCAGCAGCAGAAATGTGCTTTTAGGCGAAAATGCCGGTTTCAATTCTGAATTCTCCTGTAGGCCCCAGTAAAAGCACAAACGTTCAATACACCCAGGGAACGCTAACAGGAGATGAACCCATCGGGCGCGCGCGCCCAGTTGACAGTCAGCCATATACGAACGAGATAGGGAGGGTTCATGAGCCGCGGGTGACGATTCAAGAACTTTCCAGTGTAGTCTGTATGCGAAGCTATGCGATGCTTAAAAGATTGATTGACACAAGTCCAAACTTGAAGACTGTGCGGGAGAGATCAAGAGAAAGCAGCCAAGGAGGAGCCCCGCCCGCAGTAGAGCATGATTGGTAGTGTACACGTGGCGCAGTCCTTTGGCCGACGGACTCGACGGGATGACCTCGCGGCGAGAAGCAGTGCTCGTGTACCACATGTTTTTGCGGGTAAATTCTTCACATTCGGTCAATTTGGCGTTGGTTCTGGCGGTCGATTCCTCTTCAGCGTCTTCTCGCCGTTCCACAGCAGCCGCGTTCTCGCCCAGTTCCCGGCCGTTAGGCCGTGCGAGAAACAGTGCGTTAATCCTTCAATTTTTCATCAAGAAACTTCTTGATTCTTCACACGTCACCCTCCGCACTATGTTGTCTTAGAAGACCGTTCTGTTCTATGATTTGCAACTTGCCTTGCTCTTGCTGCCATTGCTCCCGAATCCTCCAGGGTGTGCTACGTGCATATCTCAAAGTAGAGCCCCATCTCACAGAAACACACATGTAAATGTCTGATCACGTTCAATCGGAAGGCCCGAACCATGCATTTTTTGGTGTCGAACCACTGGGGGTCAAGAAATTACTATCGGCTGTGCTTCGCTGCTTTACAGAAGATTGAGTTTGATTGGTGAGGTCACAATTTTTTGTATGTCGGTGATCGGCCGCCTCACAAAACACGAGCATGCAGAAGGCACTTGCGACCAAAATTGCTCCGATCTCGATCAATTTGCGCGTAAACGTGCCTATTCGCCAAATAATGAAAGCTTGGTAAATCTACAAATGTAAATGATAACTTTGACGCAGGATTGCGCCTAGGTAGCCTGCCAAGGAGAGGGTGCTGCCACCTTCACGCGGGATAACGGTCCATCGCAATTCGACGTCTGCCATTGTTAATATGCGTGAGTGCCTGCATGTTGATGACCTCTTTTTTCTCCTCGGAACACATACGTCCGATCCATCCCAGTTTTCCTCCAAGTAATGTGCATGAACATTCATGTTTTGGGTGCATTTAACAACTGTTACATGGCGGAGGACATAAAGGGAAGGAGATTTTCTCGTTCTCCGAGTCGACGGTAACGATCACGCGCGAGCACTTCAAGTGTCGCAACCCAACGTCGGGAGCTATTTTCAGTTAGACATCGAGATTAGGTTTTGAGGCCAAACAATGTCTAGGTCGTTTGCCGAACAGATTAGATCCAGTGCTAAACAACCAATCAACCCCCTGAAACTGGTCGCTTACGTCACTAACCCTCTTCAAAATACACCTACATTTGTCAACAATACCACGGCGTACCAAGCACACTACACACAACACACACAACCACCGGACCACCAGCAAAGGATCATGTGCACTAGTCTGGCGGATCGGACGCACTAGCATAACCCACCAGTTGGAGGAGCAGCGCATTAATTTGTATGGCCCACAGTAGCAGCAGAGTCGGAACATAAAAAAACATATGAGAGCGGAAAGCAATGGACCGAAAAAAACTTCTAGCCAAAAGAGGCGGTTCTTGGGCGTTCTTTGTGTCCGTTCTGCCACCGCCCACTAGCTGCCATAGGTGATCCTCAGAACACGCGCTGCTAGCCCTGCTCACACTGATTCTTGGAAGGTCTCAAGTTTGCTCGCCCTCGATGAAATAGGCCTCAATAATAATAATTGCACGAGCGTGTTCGCGGAAACGCCTTTAGCTAGAAATTTCTGCCAAGTTACACCCAATTCTGCTGCTGGACAACAATACGCTCAAGCACAACTAATTCATCGAGGACAAGCAAAGTTGAGAGCTTCCGAGAATCAGTGTGAGCAGGGCTAGCGGCACGTGAGCAAAGGATTGCCTGTACCACCTTGTGAGCGGCGGGAGACGCATGGAACTAAGCTCAGATATGTGTGTTATTTTTCGGCATCAATATTTGGTCGATAGTCAAGAGGTATCATTTGCCCCCATTTTGAAGCACCGAATGCGGACAGCGAATCGCCGCGGCGGCCTTTTTGAGTCTCCGAGCTTGGGCTTCGCATTCTAAAAGTACAAAGCACAGTAGCGTTGTCCAATCGTGCTTCCGGTGCGGGAATTGTTGAAAAACGAATTGATGAAAAAAACTTTCGCGCATGATCTTTTTGGGTGGCCATCGCTAGAAACTTTGCCCATGAGAGCCTAAAGGGGACCAGCTGCTCCTCAACGGCACCCAACCCTTTGGATCGGAGTGCGGTTTTATGTGTTGCGTGCGCACAAGCCAAAAAGGTACGAATCACCAGGAACACATTTTCGAGTTTTTGGGAGCAAAAGCGAGAAATGGACAGCAATACTCGAAAAACAAAATGTTCTCGGCCTTCGAGTGTGTGTGTGTGTTTGTCCCATGTATTGTTGCGCCGGTTGACAGGCCTTTCCGCGCATATTCTGACGTATCAGCCGGGAGTCACACAAGAGGAAGGTTACACGGGGAGCTTCTTCGTTTTTATATTTGTTTTATAGCACCTTTCCCCTTGCGATGCTTGCCTTGGTTTTAGGGGAGAAACAATGTCTTCTTAGTTAATCAGATGCCTTAAACCGTGGCCAACTCTCTACCTCGAGTAGCGTGTAATATCGACATCTAACAGTGCACCCGAGGATGCAGGATCGCCCGACGAATCTCAAGAGTTGTCGAGAAAGGACTACGGGAACCTTAGTACGACTCAAGAGAACTTCGAGATCCCTTCGACCCTTGGGCGGTGTGACGCGGCTTTAGTGATGCTATCTATAGACCATTTCAGCTGCCTTAATCTCAGCTTCGACAAAGGCCAAAGGGATGGATGGATGTTAAACATGCAGCCGAAGGCCACCCGTTGCAAGGCGAGGAAGGATTAAAGATGTGCAAAATATATCATAGGGAATTTTTTCCATCCGTTACTCTTTTGGAGTATTTCGAGGAGCAAGTGGATGGATCACCCCCTTGTTGCAGCAGACCTTCGGGATTTATACGGAAATTCGGGTTCCTTTCATTCATGATGAAAATCGATGTACGGTGAGGTAGTGTCCAAAAACAAGGTTTTGGATTGGACCATTGTCCCTATCAATTTTTCTGGAAGTCACAGATAGCGTACCTGGGCTAACTACTCCTGGAAGAATTTGTACAAATTCAAACGGAAAATTGCGTTGTGACCATGGCATCTTTGGCTACAACACTCTATTTGAGCATCTTTACGAACCTGTGACGTCCAGAATATTTCATAGGGACAATGACTGGCCCACTCAATTTCCTTACCCAAAACCCTACTTCACCGTACATCCATTGTCATCATAAACGAAGAATAATCCGATTTATCGTTAACCCCGGGGGACCTTACTAGCTTGCTGCAGGACGATTCGACATCAACCGCAGTGACACGAAGAGTTACTCGAGCGGCTGCCCACAGGGCTTATCGATCACCCTTCAAAGTCACACCATATAAGACTTGGAGCCCTACTCGCAGAGCCCGACAGCCGGAGGAAGCTCAACGACCATCGCCGCGCGAGGAAGGAGTGTCGTACACGACACCGTCCGTCACGACATCATTAACGACATCGACGTCACCATCAGCGTCGACACAGACAAAAACCGACATCGGCCCCGGCATCAGCGTCGACACAGACACCGACACCGGCACCGATATATCGGCGCACCAGCGTCAGCAATGTTTTAATGCTAAAGGAAGAGCTGGAGCGGATGGAGCTTATCTTGCACAACCGCACTCAGCTGAGGGTGGCCCCAAGTGGAGGACCTCATGTTGAAGCCATCAGGGAAACGTTAGAGAAGGGCAAAGGAAGACAACGGAACGATGCACTGGACGACCAAATCATACTTTGGGAGGCACGTCGAGGTATGGTGCGTACCGTGGCACATGTCTATGCCGGGTGTACTGGTTCTGGCGCACGGCACTTTCGGGCACCTATACCTCGTACCACGATCATCATTGCGGACGAATACCACTGGACGACGCTCAAGAGGGGATATACGGGGCTACGTGTTGTCGTCCAGATGCTGTATGCACAAACGGCCGTGGAGTACACAACTCCGCAATTTGCCGGCGCGCTTCCACGCGCCCGTGGGAAGTGCTAGAGATGGATATCTTGGACATGTCGGTAATTTCTCACGGAGGCCACAGGTACTGCTGGTCGTCGTTGATCGAGCTACCAACTTCCTCTTTGCTTTCCAACTGCCGCCTATGAAGGAGACTCATCCTCACCTTCGGTCTACCTCTGTCAATCCGCTGTTGCCTAGAAAGGGACAATTACGTCGACCGTCATGGATCACGGACTGTGCCGCTGGTTCCTTCCGAACACCGAATCAGCGTACCAGCTGCTTGTTGGATGACCATCACGCGCACCGTTGGACCAACTGTCGCCACGTTGGTCGACACTGGACCCTGCATTACCGTTAGAGCCAATGGTGGAGGAGACACGGCGCAAGAGTGTCCAAGTGCTGGAGGCGTTAATAAAGCGATAGGCCATCAAGAATCGCTCGCCATCGAGACCTTCATAACGCACGGGTCACACGGACATTGCCGGGGGCATAGGCGAAGTGCGGACGCAGCGCACCCGGGCAGCAGTAGTCTATGATATGGTAGATTGGGGTTTCTATCTGCCTGGTTGGCATGTTGGCACGTGAGAGATTAGGTTGTTAGGTTGAGAGAGAGACTCGAGTGAATAAACATACTCTGTTTACCATCACCAAGGAGGTGAATCGATCAGCCCCCAGAGGCCAAGGGGGGAGGATTCTGGTGCTAGGCCCTCCCTACTCTCGGGCGTGTCTACAGTTATCGGTAACTCGGGCTGACCGACCAGGGTCAGTCAGGATCAAAATATTTTTCTCGTGACGGCAGTAGTGCAAGCATTTCCTCCGCGTTTCCCCCGCTTCGCTGAGTTCGAGTCTAGGCTGGGAGACGTTGCCCTGATCTCCCGTGGAGGTGCTGTCTTGATCTGCCAAGGCATCGTACGGCGCGATGGCCCAGAGACGCTCCGCTGCTGGCAAAGGGGCACTTGGCTGACAGCAATGTTCTGCTGAAGACATCAGTGAGATCCAGGGTGGCCTTACCAATTTTGTCTCGGGCAATGGGCCAAAACGGCCGTATGGACACACTTTTTTGAGGGCTTCGTCCTTGCGTTTCTATACGCAATACCGCGAGTATGAACGGAGCATGGGTCTCTGCAACAGTGGGCAATCCCTCAAACGCCCGCTGCTCACTGTGTCTCAACTGCTGCGCCAGTCTATCCGGAAACTGCTGCGCACCTACTTTGGTGGCAGCGATTATGAAGATGACCTGTGGGACGCTCTGTTCGAACATGCTGAAAGCTGAACGGACGAACTGAGCCCTCATGGCGGCCGCCGCGGAGTGTCGTATGGTAGCCATGGGGGCTGAGACGATTACTGCAGACCGGACAGACGCTGTTCAAAGACGCCTCGAGCAGCACTTCGAAAACCCGAGTGCTGAACGTGTTTTTCGGGACTCCACTGGTGCGTTCAAGAAGGGTCCGGCCGGTGTTGTGGGGCCTTCTGTCGCTGTGGGTTTCTGCGCCGTCGGGAAGTGTTCGTGCTGCCGCCGTTTACGGCCCCCAGCGAACCTGATGCCGCTATGTGTGGACAGGGCTCGCTAGGGGCCGAGATATGGTAGTTGGAGATGTTCATGGTACCCCCTTACTGTCCCATCCGGGGGGGCCTTGGTTGATATGTGTTCTGTACAAAATGTTCTCTCCTCTCCTGTCTCCCCTTCTACTCCCCTCCATGGGGGCTTGGGGGCCCAGCCTCCCCTCGCACACCCTTGGTAGGCTGCCCTAGGGGGTCCACGGAGGGCATGTGGCTCTCTTGTCGTTTATGCCGTCCAACCAAGTCGTACGTGATGCACAAAACGCGGCGTGGAGTAAGCTCTATGTGCTTGCCGGACCTACCACGTCATTCTCGACGGCGGTGGGGACGGCCGCTCTGGATCGTGAGGGGTTGTTTTGCATAAGAATGAATAGAGGTGACGTGCTTTGGATTCCAGATCAAGCGGGTGCTTTACAGGTGCGGCTGAGGTCTGTGCACACATGAAAGAAGCTGGGCATCGTGGCGCCGCAGCCACCTTGCCGTGGTTGTCCAAGTACCGTTGCTGGTTTGGGCTGAAGAGAACGTCACCGACTTTGTCAAGCAGTGCTCGCATTGTATGGATTCCAAGGCGGGGGGAGACCGCCCACGGCACGCGTACTGGCGAAGTTGTTCATTTTGACTACGCACTGCCAATACCCTTGCAAGAGGTCCAAGCTCCCATAGAACTTGGCCGCACTGAGCTGAGCCATACTGGCTTCAGGGTTCGGCATCACACCAGGCACCTTCTCTACTTGCTTGTTTGCCGCACGAAAGTCACTCACCAGCCGGTATCCCCCTTTCTTCGGAGTCGCCATCGCGGCGCTGGTCCACACGGCCTGCATGTTGAGGAACACCAACCCCAACGCGACCAGCGACGCCATGCACCCCGCCAGCCACGCGGTCTTGGTCGGGTTGTACACCCGCGGTCGTGCTTAAACCGGTCGCGCTCCGGGCTTAAGGGTGACCCGTAGAGGCTCGACGTTGGCGGGAGGGTCACCATGGCGTAAACCACGGCGGAACGCATTCCAGCTTGCTGATGATGCCTCGCAGACGCCCGACATGGGGTTCCTCCAAGCCAGCGGCAGCAGCGGAAGAGACAGCGCTGTCCAACGGTGCAGACCGCGCCGATGCCTCCTCCTCTGGGCTCATGTCCATGTCGGGGCCTCGCGCCACCAAAACGCTCGACCGCGGGATCCAGCTCGACTTGCTCCGGACCCTCGCGCTGCTGCAGTGCATCGACAGCCAGCGTAACTCGGCGGCATTGTTTGTACGCCGCGGTCTCAACACCCGCGACGCTAGCGCGCGAACGCGCACAGGCCCCCAAGCTCTCGTACACATCGATACCCAACGCCTTCAGCGTCGGGTTGCCAAGAATGACCACCTCATCATTGCCAGGCATGACCGCAAACGAGAGCGGGTCCACCGACACCAGCCCCCAGCTGGTGTGCAAAGCGATCCGCACGGGGCATGTTTTCTGTGTGACCGCAAGCACGCGACCGTCCGCGACTTTCAGCTTCCCCGGGTTTTGCATGCCCCCCACGACCTGTACATCAGGAAGAGCAGCTTGCAGCCTACTCGCGATACCGGCTGACATGGTGGTGAGCCCTGATCCAGAATCCAGAATCGCAACGGCATCTATGGCAGTCATATAGGCAGCACCATCTTTCCTGCGAATCAACCGCGATACCTTCAGAATCAAACCCTGACATACCGCCGGGCTGAACCCCACGAAACGCAGGCACGAATGGCCCCTCAGGGCCTGGTGGCACCCCCACACCCTCAGACGGCGCCGGAAAAGATGCGGGGGCAGTGGTAGCGGACGGGAACGGGTCGGGCGGCAGAAAAGGCGTCGGAGCGGCCTGCCCCTGGGATTCCCCGGAAAAAACAGCCCTACCTCCGACATGGCGTTGGTGAAAGTTGGTGGATGATGCCCCCCCGGAGCCTCGTCCCCCTCCTGAAGACGACTGTTGCTGCTGTTGACCGGGAGGGCGCTGTTGCTGCGGCGCTTGCCCCTGGGCGCGGTGCGGCTGCTGCTGCTGCTGCTGCTGCTCGTATCCACGGGCGTCCCCGGTGCCGCAAAAATGCCCCCCATGCCCAGCGTGCTGGGTAGAGGCTTTGGCGGGGAACCGCTGAAGCGGACAGTTCTGCGGGGCGTGGCCGGGCTTCTTGCACCTGAAACATGTGACAAGCTCGGCAGAGTGAGACGCACCTGCACCTCCAGCCCCATCAGGCGCTTTCGCTTTCGCCCCATAACTGTTGCTGAAACGGTTTTTTACGAGCATGAACGCCACCCCCACGCGATTGCCCGCGCTGCCTGTCTGCCAACTCAACCGTGCGCCACTCGACCGCAACATCCCGAACGATCTCAAAGACTAGCTCAGGTTTGTTTTTCCAGCTACCTTGCATGTCGAGCTTGCTTTCCACCTTGACCTTGAACTCGGGCGGAGGCAGACCTGCCACAACTGCTTTGCTGAGGACAGCAGCCGGACCTTTCTTGAACGCGCCACTGGAGTCTCGAAAAATACGCTCCGCACTCGGGTTTTCGAAGTATTGCTCGAGGCGGCTTTGGACAGCGTCTATCCGATCTACAGCAGTAGCCTCAGTCCCCATGACTACCATACGGGACACGGCGGCGGCCGCAATCGAAGGCTCAATGGTATCGTCCGTCCAGCATTCAGCATGTTTGGCCAGGGCCTCGCGCAGGTCAGCTTCTTCAAGTTCAGTGCCATCAAAGTAGGTGCGCGACAAGCATTTCCGGATAGACTGGCGCAGCAGTTGAGACACAGTGAGCAGCGGGCGTCTGATGGATTGCCCACTGTTGCAGAGACCCATGCTCCGCTCAGCGTGTAAAAACGCAAGGACGAAGGTCGTGAAAAAGTACGTCCATACACGGGCGGCTTGGGCCCGTTGCCCAAAACCAAGTCAGTAAGCCCCGCCCCGAGCTCACCAATATCTCCAGCAGGACCTTGCTGTCCGCCAAGCGCCCCCTTCCCAACATTGGAGCGTCTCTGAGCCATGGCGCCGTACGATGCCCGGGCAGATCCAGACAGCAGCTCCACGGGAGATCAGGACAGCAGTTCCAAGACCGCAACCTCGCACTCAGCGAACCCAGAAAAACGCCGAGGAACAGCTCGTCCTGCTGTTGTCACGAAAATGGTTTTTGACCCTGACTGACCCTGGTCGGTCAGCCTGAGTTATTGATAACTGTAGACAAGCCTGAAGTCAGGCAGGGCCTAGGACCAGTATCCTCCACCCGTGGCCTCGGGGGGCTGGTCAATTCACCTCCTTGGTGATGGTAAACACAGTGTATTATTATTGCACACGAGTTTCGTCTCTCTCTCTCCATCTATCTCTCTCTCCTGCCAACATGCCAACCAGGCAGATAGAAACCCCAATCTACCATATCTTTGACATGCATACCTATCCAACGGCAGCTTCCCACCGTGAACTACTGCTACCCACGTGCGCTGCGTCCACAGACCTCATGGCACAAGAAGGAAGAAGAGGCCAGCGGACAACGAGCGCTCAAACAAGACCACAAGCCAACAACCAATGGGGTGCGAGGGGGACAGGACGGACGAGACGGCGAGGGAAGTAAGCAAACGAGAAGAGACGGACCGAGTGGCGCCATACGTGTGGCGAATTGAATTTCTTTTAGCCAATTCCCCCCCCCGCAACGCTGCACCATTACACCAACCCCCCACGAGTGATCAAGTACCATTACAATGTATCGCTGGTTGGCGGCCATGTTTGCGTGTTTGCCTGTTCGTTAGTGGTTTCCCCACAGAGTGCCTTTTTCTGTCTCTTATTTCTTGTTTTCGGCCTGGTGCCTTTTTGTCCACGCTCTTTTCGTTTTTTTTTTGTTGTTACAGTTGGACCGGTCACCCTTTTTGTGCAGCACCTTGATGGTTGCATCCTTCCACTCTCGCGGAATATCTCCTCCGTTCCGCACCTTGACGAGGATGGTATGGAGGTGCCCCAGGACGAAGGGTTCGTCGTCATCGATCTTGAGCAACTCGGCAGGGAGGGAGTCATGGCCGGGTGCCTTCCAGTTCTTGAGGCCTTTCGTTGCCCGTTCCACCTCCTTGAGTTCTGGCATCTCTCCCAACCGTTGAGTGTCACGTGTCGCTGACCGCTGCGTCACTCGTTCGATGATATCTGAGTTCAGGGTGGGGGATTTGGTGTTGAGTAGGGTGCTGAAGAATCTCGCCCACCGTTGGAGGATGTCGTCCCTGTTCCGCAGCAACACGCCGTTCTCATCCGCGACGAACTGCTGTCCCCCCGCTGGTCTCCCGCTGAGGCCCACTGATCTCTTGAGGTGTTGGTACAGAGGTCTCATGTCGCGATCTTTGTATATTGCTTCGAGTTCAGTCACACATCCGTCCAGGTGGGCATAAATGCCCGTTTCGACTGCTGTAGCCACTCCCTTACACGCTGCTTTGAGAACCCTCCACGTTGCTGAGTTCCAGTTGCCCCTCATCGCTCGGCGCGCTTCCCGCCGTATGGTAAGGGCCTACTCCACCACTGCTCTCGTCTCTGGGGTCTCACGCAAATCCTGCGTGCGGCGTCTCCGCGGTTCCTCCCCTACGGTCGTCCGCTCTGCTTCGAGGAGAACATTTGTAAAGTCGGTCGCCAATTCCGCGGCGGTGGTTGTTCGCTCGTCCAGTCGTGTGTCGAGGTTGAGGAAGAACCGATTAGTCTCCGCACACCGTGCTGCTTTGAGCTGCAATTCCCGTCGGTTGAATTGTTTCTGTTTCGGTTTAGTCCGGACTGCACGGTTGTGGGCAATCCTGCCACTGAGGTTGACGGTGGCTACTACCATATTGTGGTCTGAGTCTGCTTTGACTGGGCGAGCCGGCTGGGGGATGACAACCACGTTAGATACTCGGCCGCGATGTGCCTGCCTTGTCAGGATGTAGTCAAAGGCGCTTGCAATCATTTCCCGACACACCGTTGTATGTGTGCCATATTCCGCCCTTGCGTGTCACGAAGAACGTGTTCGTGAGAGCTAGCCTGTTTTCCGCTGCGAAGTTCAACAGTAGCATGCTATTGTCGTTGAGCTCATCACGCCCGTACATTCCTATTACCCTTCCTTCCCCTCAGTCCAATCTATCTCCCGTCCGCGCGTTGGCGTCCATCAGGACATACACACATTCTTTGGAAGGGATCCTCTGCATGAAACTGTCAAGTTTTCCCCAGAACACGCGCTTGCTGTCGGCGGTTGAAGGTTCGGTTGGAGCACACACGGCTACGAAGTTGACCGCTCCACGGTGGCCTGCCAACGTAAACCTCGTGGCTATATGGCGTTTGTCGACAAACTCCGTAGTAAACGTGAATGCAGACAGATGAGAGATTGTAGAGAGGGGGGGACAGAAAGGGACTGAGAGGGACAGAGAGGGAGAGAGAGGGAGGGAGAGAGTACGAGAGAGAGAGTACGAGAGAGAAGAAAATAGCGATTCCGGGGATGCAAGTCTGGCAGAGAGACGGGGCCCGGCGGTGCGTGCATGTAAATTTCAACTTTATTTATGTACGAGGGCGACGGACGCACGGGGTTACCGCCCCACCGTCCTCCATTGGACTGGATAAGAATACGAAACGGTGAATGTGAGGTAGTTCTTGCAGGCTTGGAACCCAATACCAAGTGGGACGGTGGGTCGTGGAGGCGGTGGTATACAACATAAAATACAACGATAGATCCAAACATCACCTTGTGTATAACTCTGCACGACTATTTTGATTTGAACTCGATGTACGGCAGAACTAGATGTGGAATCTGCAGCCCCTGATTCTGTCGAATTGCACCACCTCCCTTATATATATAGGCAGGCTATGCGATATTTACTTGGCAACACCATTTTTCACTAGCGCAGCAGCTACCTATTTCTAGACGGATGATCCAATACCTGCTGTTGTATGCGTTCATACACGTCTGTCTGCGGCAGTGGTAGAGCGAAAGAAACATAGATTCAGGTTCGAACGTTCGCAATCTGACATCGGAAAGAGTGCATCACACCGCTTGGTTGCACAACGCTAATCCCGGGGAACTCACACCCGCACGAAACAGCGGTTCTGTTTGTAGCTAGGGTTTGTGGAGTACAGCAATGAATGCAGCAATAGTCCATCACAACACACGGTGAATGGCTTAGAGTTCTTGTGTACCAGTGTTGTTATGCAGAGATTTTTTGTTTCGACCTTTTCCGGCACCACCGGCACTACATACAATCCACCACCGTCACGTATGAAGGCACCTCCGAGTAGCTAGTCCTAACAAGTCCTTCCCGCTGAGGTGACGGAGGGAAATGAGGGAGTGTGGCGTTCTGGGTAGGGTAAGAAATTTTGAAAAAGTACTGACCCAGCAATCAGGCTTTTTTTCCATGCGGGACTTTTCCCCATATCATCCCCGAGCAAGCGGTATGGCGCACTCACACCCACCTGACGCCACCCTGGGTCTACGTGGGCTGCTGAAACAAGATCACACAGTACTTAAAAAACATCCTACCAGACGTTGCATACCAATTTTATTCTGTACTTGCTACGAGGGTCACACGACACGCTGACTTGGAGGCATATCTGGTTGAACAGACTGATTTGGAGGACGCATCAGTATCTGACGCTGGGCGGTGCAACTTGAACCAAACGGTGGGCACACTCGCTGGTGTTGGCTTTCTATAGCATCCCCGACATTAGGGGTCCGTCCCTCTTGGATGAAGACATCGGCAAACGTGAAAGGTGGGATCTGGGCCCTCTTCGCAGTCAATTACCAAGAGGATCTTCGCCAGGAGCTCCGGATTCTAAATACATCGAATAGGCAATTGTGGGAAGGGAAAAAAAAAACGAAAACGAGAGCGAGGCAGAGAGGACAGACGTTTGGGGCCTGATATTATCTGACGTGGTAGGTCCGGCTACCGTAACAATGAACAATCCTTGTGTCTAACACCTGGTGCAGGCACAATGTAAGTGGTACCTGGGGTTTAAACTCTTGGTTTGGGATATCTACCAACAACAGCGTGCCCATCGAGACGTGTAGTGTGGCCCTATTGTTTGGTGATGGTTCGCAAGGCGTTCTGATTTTTGGGGACACAGGTCCCGGGAAGCAACAGAAAAATACATTTCCTAAGCGCGGTACAAAAGGTAGACATACGAACGAGTACTTCGAAGTATGTCGCTGTGCAGGGTAACATCTAGCTAGATACGTGCAGGTACATGTGAGTGGAAGCATGTTCCCAAAAAAACATCGGGTCCAATACAAGAAATTGAGTATACTTGGTATCTGCTTGGGGATGAAAGTGCCTGATGCCAAAACCAGGTTTCTAAGACAGTACAGCTCCCTCTAGCAAACCTAGGGCCGTGTACATAGTGCCCGTCCACCATTCTGGTGGCGTCTGCCTCCGCGCACAAAGATGAGATGGGCATTGCTGCCTACACCGACGGCCTCGAGGCCCGCGCATCTGCACCTTTGTACCTGACGCACCAGTGCCGACCCAACTCCACCACTACGCACGCCTCGCGGCGGGTGCGCCGTAGCAAGGAGTTATCGGTCCCTTGAGGGTGAGTCTAGCCCTGCTCGCTAGAAAGACCCCCCCCCCTCGCTTTTGGTCATGCCTAAGCAAAACCTTGCCGAGGCAGCGAGGGGAAGAAGAGATTGTCGTGCGCTGTGAATGGAGGATGGGTGGTAGCGCAGCATTTCATTTACACAGTTTTGCGTATACCACATACACCATACGTCTAGAACAGGAGCGATGGATGGGCCCCATTGTTCTTGCCCTTTGCTCGATATGTCGCCAGTGTCGGCTGACAGCTGTCACACTGCTTGTTGTGGGAGCATAAAATTGCGGGAACAAGTCAAATAAAGTTTGCAATATTTTCTTGAAACGTTTCCCGTATACACTCTTATTAGGGGGCCAGAGGGTTGGGCCAAAAGCTAGGAAAATTTTACTCTTACAAAAGCTGCACGATCTCGAGCACAACAAGCGTACAAATGTTCGTGCGACAACAAGCAGTGTCGGCCAACAGTTTCGCGGCGAGACTTCCGCCATTCCACGTCGAGCAAATACCCCTACCACACACATAGACCGTCTCCCGCCACACACGCGCATGATCCACGCGATAGACGAACGGCCAATTCACAATTACTCGAAGGATGAGTTGGAATTGCCTAGGATGCCGGCAGCTATGTAACATAGCAGGCAGAAAACCTATCCAAAGACTTTTTAATGTTCACGTGACGCTTCGACCCTCCTCGCTTTATGACTCAGCTCCCGGCGATGTACGCCTCTCTTTTCTAGGGTTGAAAAAGGTTCTCTCATCATGGGCACCTACAGGCAAAAAACGTCAATAAATTTCGCGTACAAGTTGGTTTTTCATCGGGTTCTCGCCTAAGGCTGGCCTGAAATTCTCGTTATCACCCGGCTTGCTTTGGGCATATCGATTTGAGCAATCAGCCCAACACACGTGCTTTTCAGTCTACCACAACATGCGCGTTGTACGCTGTGTTGTAGTCAAAGAGCCTGTGTCTCTCGTTATTCCCGATCTCTCCTTTGTATGAGGGTACCTACCTTACTATGGAGGGCCACGGTATGCAGGGTGCCTTCTATTACCGATACAAGAGGGGGCTTCCACATAAGAAGGTCGAGGGCGATGTCACACCATCCTCTTATAACCGAACCATGACTGTATGAGAGAAGGTCGAATTTCCACATGAACATTTTCGGTCGTTCTTTGTCCGAAATTTCCAAGTGAATCCATGGCTTCTCAACGCGTGAGCTATCTACCATTCGTATGGTTATTTGTTCTGCAAGTCTCGGCGATCGAAATAGATACACAGATGATAAATTTCATATCACACTCACACTACAGGCTGGATCAATGCGTTCGGCATCCTTTTCTCCATTCGCCTCTTGGCATCCTCTACTGCTGCACTATGCACATACTTATGTGCGAGCTTAAGCGCAGCCCGCACCCTGCATATATTTAAAGAGTCTTACATCAATAATTTAACCTAAATGTACAATATGAGGTCTTCCTAGCTTCGATTGGAAGAAGGCACAACGCCAGGTTGTATACCACCAACTCGTTCTCCAGGCTTTTGTTGCACGCTCTGGCCGGGTGTGGTATGAATGGGTGTGCCTGCTTTTAACCGTTGCTCAAAAACAATATAATGGTCTCACCGCCTTTGTGGACAGGGCTCTGCTAGGGGCTCAGATATTGTAGTTGGAGATGTTGATGGTACCCCTTGTTGTCCCATCCGGGGGCCTTAGTTGACGTCTGATGATAAAAATACTCTTATTCTTTTTGTCCCTTCTATCCCCCTCGATGGGGTCTTAGGGGCCTAGCCTCCCCCCTCACACCTGGGGAGGTTGCCCTAAGGAGTTATTGGAGGGCAATGGCTTTCTTTTCCATATTTCTTAAGAATTCAGGTTGACTGGGCAGACATGAGCTGTGTTTTGATCCACTAAAATGTTCGAGCGTTCAAGCGGCAGAGGAAACTACATACATCGGAGGTACGCGTCAAGGAGTGGACTCTGCTGGGGGGACCAGATATGATAGTTGGAGATATTGATGGTACCCACTTTATTGTTCCATCCGGGGGGCCTGTGTTGACGTCTGATGATAATAATACTCTCCTTCTTGTCTTCCCTTCTACACTCCTCTATGGGGACTTCGAGAGGCCTAGCCTCTCCACTCACATCCTGGGGAGGCTACCCTATTATAGGTGGTCAACGGAGGGCAATGGCTCTCTTGTCCATACGTTTTTCATCAGTCCCGTGAAGAAATATTTCTTCGTGCCATGCTGAGGGTGTAATGAAAACATTGTTGACAATGCTCACAACCAAAACTTGTAAAACGTTCTCCCGTCTTGATGCTCCTATACAAAACGGTGACAGGGGCTTTATTGTGCCTTTCTGGTTTCGTTCTAATAATGCACGCATGAACATTTGACCCGTCTGTTTATGATCAATTGCCTGGGTCCGATTATTTCTCGTTCTCCATTTACTGCTCTAAAAAATTACGTGTATCAATACTCATGATATTGTCCTGTGAAAACTACGAAGCTAAATGAGGAAATTCCATCCGTCATCTACGTGATGATTCTGACGACGAGGCTACGCTTGGTCAGATACAGCACCAGGCAAGAGGTCAGGGATGCATGCATCAATCAACACGGAGCACAATCAATACGCGCACGGTTTGCGGAGAAGGTCATCCGAGTATTGGCGTTGAGCTCGACTGATTAAAAGACAAACGCTACGAACAATGTGTACTCCGGAGGATGTATTTCAAGAGAACCGAGGGAGCCGAAGTCAGCTCCAACCAACGATCTCCGACTGGTCAGTTGAAATAAATACCTATGGACAAGAGAGCCACGTACCCTCCCCTCCGTTGACCACCTAGGGCAGCCTGCCCTAGGTGTGGGGAGGTTAGGCCCCCACTAAAAGGGGTAGAAAGGAAGAAAGAGAGGAGTATACTATGTCCAGAAGACAATAGAGGCCTCCCGGATGGAACAACAAGGGGATACCATCAACATCTCCAAGGACGGGTCGCGTGTCGCCTGTACGTCCTTTGTCGTTCTTTTCCCTGCCGGCGAGATTGCCAACTGCTAAGAGCTAGATGGAGCGAATGAGACGTGCAGCCGGTAAGGCCGCTTGGTAGCAGCCAGGTTTGTTTCGGAAAGGTATGTGTTTGGGCGTGTGTTGTGGGCCCAACCTGCCTCTAAATGTTTTACTCAGGAACAGAGACGAGGCTGGAAGTTGGTTGGGAATCCGCGCGATACGATTGACCCTCGATGTTCGGGAATTTCCGAAAATCTGTCCAGGAACGCTGAGAATTTGAGATACATCAAGAACGACCCAAACATAGGCCATATGTTTGGAGGCTGCTCGCAGAATCTGCACAAAGTGCAGGGTCTGCACAAAGTACTGATGGGCCGTGACTGTCCGGTGGTTGCGGCGCTAGGGGTTGTTGTTGTTGTTGTTGTGTTCACATTAAAAACCGTTCCGATCTCTCTCTACCCAGTACCTTCGTATGTCCGTACTGATCCAACACTCGACGCGGTCGATTCCCGTGGTCGCAGGTTAACTTACCCTAAAAAGGTACACTCAAATAAACTGGCCCCGAGGGGTCCGCAAGTCAATAGAAATCAACGACAGATATTCTGGAATCCTCCACTCCCTCTGCGCGCTATGCGAGGTATCAACTGAGACTAGGAGTCACTATCATGGGGCGGAAAGAAAGAGGTACACCCCCTTGGTTCAATCTTGGTACTTCACAACGCAAGCAGAGACAAGGCTATCTGGCACAGAAAAAGAGAGAAAAAATAGAGAGAAAAAGAGCAAAAAAATAAAATCAAAAGGAGGCAGTAAGAAAAAGAGAAATTAAAATGAAAATAAAATGAATAAGAGCGAGGACAAAAAGGGACCAGGCCAAAAATAACGAGAAATAAGAGGCAGAAACAGGCACACGATGGAGAGACCACTAACGAACAAGCAAACACGCAAACATGGCCACCAACCAGCGATACATTGTAATGGTACGTCATCACTACTGGGGGGTTGGTGCAATGGTGCAGCGTTGGGGGGGGGGGAATGGCTAAAAGAAATTCAATCCGGCACGCATCGTGCCACTCGGTCCGTCTCTTCTCGTTTGTTTTCTTCCCTCGTCGTCTCGTCCGTCTCCTGCCCCCCTCCCGCCCCATTGGTTGTTGGCTTGTGTTTTCGTTTGAGCGCTCGTTGTCGGCTGGCCTCTTCTTCCTTCTCGTGCCAGGAGGCCATGAACCTCTCAGCTCCCTGCAGCACCGCCGCATGCCAGGGTACTCCCGCCTCCACCTTCGCGACTTCCGTCCACCTTAACTTCGGTGCCGTGCCTTTCGGTACGGGAATTCCGAGACAACATGGATCGGTTTTCGTAGATCCGTGGTCTGCCCCGAATGCCTTCAGGTCGTGGAGCACACACTTCGGCCAGTTCTGTTCCTGTCCCCCCCTACGTGGCTTCTCCCCCCCCGCCAGCTCGCCGAGCATCACTCGTTTCGGGATTCGCCCGTCCGGCTGCCTTGCCAGTGCTCCCGCGAACAGTAGGCGTCGTTGTCGGATCGTGGCTTCAACGCTCTGGCATTCGACCCTCTTCAGCGTCTGGGCGTAAGAGAGCTGCCGGTAGGTGTCTTTCTTGCGCTTGTACCCGATAACTCGAAGGAGCAGTCGGTGGTGTGTCGACCTCAGCGTCTGACAGTGGTCGCTGAGTGGTGACCATGTCATGCAGCCGTACAGCAGTGCCTCCAACGCCTCCGCCTGGAGGAGGCGGATCTTGAGTCGGAATGGCGCTTTCAGTCTGTCGAAGAGCTCCTGGCCATATCGCCTGAGGCACGCCCACGCTCCTCTGCTCCTGTAGCTGATCTCGCGGGTGAGGTCGCCATGTTCGTTGACGAGGTCACCGAGGTACCGGAACTCGGTCGTCTGGGCGGATTTCTGTCCCGCGGCTTCGATGGTCAGCGGTGGAGGCGGGGGGGGCCGTGATGTTGTAGTCGACTTGTCCTTCGCGCGCATCAGTAGCATCTCCGTCTTCTTCTCCGACACCGTTAGCCCGAACTCTCCGAACATCTCAACAACGATGGTCATCATTCTCGCCAGTCCTGCAGACCTCGATACGACGCCGGCATCATCGGCATACAGCATCCCCCATACTGCCCTCCGTACTCGGTCGAGGGGTGTCTCCTCCCCCCCCCCCGCTTCCGTCTTCCCCTCCTCCAAGCACACCAAGTTCCGCAGAACAACATCATCCTCGCTGAATCGGAAAACGACGACCTCGAGGACCTCGGCGAAAAAGATGTTGAACAGCAGTGGGGATAGCACACATCCTTGTCGCACGCCCTGTGTGACGAAGAACCAGTCCGATAGTTCTCCGTCGTCCATGCGCACCCGGGCCCGCATTCCATCGTGGAATTGGCGGATGACTTTGATTAGCTTCGCGGGAATCCCGGCCCTGGCCAGCACCTTCCATAGCATCTCTCGGTCCACCGAATCATACGCCTTCTTCAAGTCGACGAAGCACATGTGGAGCGGTATGTTCTTTCTCCGCCCCAGCTCCTGGAGGCATCGCACGACGAACAGCACGTCGACGGTGTATCGCCCGGGTCGAAATTCGCACTGTTCCTCCGGGAGGATGTTGTTGGCTTCGCAGAAGGCGCTTAGACGGTTGGTGATGATCTTGATGGGGACCTTGCCTACGTGAGATAGTAGCGAAATCTCCCTGTAGTTGTTACAGTTGGACCGGTCACCCTTCTTGTACAGCACCTTGATGGTTGCATCCTTCCACTCTCGCGGAATATCTCCTCCGTTCCACACCTTGACGAGGATGGTATGGAGGTGCCCCAGGACGAAGGGTTCGTCGTCATCGATCTTGAGCAACTCGGCAGGGAGGGAGTCATGGCCGGGTGCCTTCCAGTTCTTGAGGCCTTTCGCTGCCCGTGCCACCTCCTCGAGGTCTGGCATCTCTCCCAACCGTTGAGTGTCACGTGTCGCTGACCGCTGCGTCACTCGTTCGATGATGTCTGGGTTGAGGGTGGGGGATTTGGTGTTGAGTATGGTGCTGAAGAATCTCGCCCACCGTTGGAGGATGTCGTCCCTGTTCCGCAGCAACACGCCGTTCTCATCCGCGACGAACTGCTGTCCCCCCGCTGGTCTCCCGCTGAGGCCCACTGATCTCTTGAGGTGTTGGTACAGAGGTCTCATGTCGCGATCTTTGTATATTGCTTCGAGTTCAGTCACACATCCGTCCAGGTGGGCATAAATGCCCGTTTCGACTGCTGTAGCCACTCCCTTACACGCTGCTTTGAGAACCCTCCACGTTGCTGAGTTCCAGTTGCCCCTCATCGCCCGACGCGCTTCCCGCCGTATGGTAAGGGCCTACTCCACCACTGCTCTCGTCTCTGGGGTCTCACACCACTTCTGCGTGCGGCGTCTCCGCGGTTCCTCCCCTACGGTCGTCCGCGCTGCTTCGAGGAGAACATTTGTAAAGTCGGTCGCCAATTCCGCGGCGGTGGTTGTTCGCTCGTCCAGTCGTGTGTCGAGGTTGAGGAAGAACCGATTAGTCGCCGCACACCGTGCTGCTTTGAGCTGCAATTCCCGTCGGTTGAATTGCTGCTATTTCGGTTTAGTCCGGGCTGCACGGTTGTGGGCAATCCTGCCACCGAGGTTGACGGTGGCTACTACCATATTGTGGTCTGAGTCTGCTTTGACTGGGCGAGCCGGCTGGGGGATGACAACCACGTTAGATACTCGGCCGTGATGTGCCTGCCTTGTCAGGATGTAGTCAAAGGCGCTTGCAATCGTTTCCCGACACACCGTTGTATGTGTACCATATTCCGCCGTTGCGTGTCTCGAAGAACGTGTTCGTGAGAGCTAGCCTGTTTTCCGTTGCGAAGTTCAACAGTAGCATGCCATTGTCGTTGAGCTCATCACGCCCGTACATTCCTATTACCTTTCCGTCCCCTCAGTCCAACCTATCTCCCGTCCGCGCGTTGGCGTCCAATAGGACATACACACATTCTTTGGAAGGGATACTCCGCACGAGACTTTCAAGTTTTCTCCAGAAAACGTGCTTGCTGTCGGCGGTTGAAGGTTCGGTTGGAGCATACGCGGTACGGGGGCCATAAACAGGAAGTATCGGACGCTTTCCCTGTTTGCCCTCTAGAGGATTTGAAGAGTGGGCGGTTATGACGCATCTACGAAGAAGGGATAACTTCAACCTGTCTCTCTGTGGCACGTTTTCACGAACGGTGTCGCCCACCTGTTAAAGTGCACGGTATCACCCGTTCACATGTTTATCACATGCCTTACTAAGTCATGCTAACATGTGTTGACGGATTTATATCGTATTGCTCTTGTGATGTACGTGTTTACGATCATCATTCGCACGATTGTGGTCAGTAAGCTGCCACACTACTTGCTTGATACCGTATGAGAATGGATACCATCCAGGAGAGACAACGAAGACAGGTAAGCTCAACCCACCTGCATCACCCTGATTCCCAGCCCCGAGGAAACGATCTACGCACAAACTGTACTCAGCTACGAAGGTCTACGCTCATAACTACGAAGGTGAGAGATGTATGAGCGTTTTGTATGAGCGTCGTTTTAGCTGTTTCAACATATAAGGATGTCATCCATGCTCGCGCGTTATCCTCCGTGTTTCAGCATAGCGTTACAGAACATTCCGTGCCGCTTTTCACACTACGTGGCATTTCTACAGGTCAAACGACGTGTAGTGCACTGCAAGCCCCGCCTGAATTCCCACAGTGTTGTATGCGCTCGATGCGGCTCTTTGGCTTTCTCTCACCATAGAACGTTTTTCGGCAGGCGCTGAAAATATTGCATTGACTTTGTCGATATCATAAAGTGGGAGGGAATCCCGGAATACTCGATACCACGAGCAAGCTGGCTTTTGGGATTCAATACACACCCGTGAACAGGGCACATCTATCGATTCATTGGGCAGTTTTTCGATCGGCGGATTAAAACCAATCAAACACTTATATATGTGAAATTCGGCCTTTCCAACTGCTGCCACGAACATGTGCAACTTCATCACAAATCGCCACCGATGAAATCGTAGCAATCGTGTTCACGGAGATGACATAAGAAACCGCTCCAGAATCCGTTCCGCCAACATCTCTTAATACGAATGCTACGATGGGGTACTCTTGCTACTGTTTCTTTCGCCATTGGTACTAGTGATTGCCCTACTTTCCTGACAATAGCTCTTCAACCCCGTGGAATAGCGATAAGGGGAGCGGCGGCTTCAGCTCCTTTTTTGTACGATGCTGGCAAAAGTCAGACCTACCTCCTCTCTCCCATCGGTGTATTTCGTCCCGCTCATCTCCGAAATTTGTGCCCGGGCGAAACGGCTCTGCCGCCGGCGCTACTGCAGCTTTCGCGATCGGTTATGCGACATGAGTAGCGGTGAATAGCGGTGACTGTCCTGCTCTCTTTGCAATGCCTATGCGGCCCCACAGCCGCGTGGCAACGGGGACTGCTACACTACAGCTAATTTTTAGACTTTTCGCTTGTCAAGCTGACGTGGCTTATGGACGAGAGAGCTATATGACCTCGGTTGACCCCCTCGGGCAGCTTCCCCAGGGTATGAGGGAGGAGGCTACACCGGTAAGTCCCCATAGAGGGGGGTAAAAAGGAAGACAAGAGACTATTGTTATATTCAGGCGTCAACAGAGGCCCCCCGGATGGGACACCAAGGTCGTTGACGTGTACATCCGATGAAGTTTCCTCCGCTGCCTGAATGCTCGAACAAATTCTGGACAAACAAACAGCTTACGGCTGCCCAGTGAACCTGAATACTTAATTAAGAATTATGGACAACAGAGTCATATGCCCCCCGTTGATCCCCTAGCGCAGCCTGCTCCGGGTGTGAGAAGGGAGGTAGGTCCCTAAGCTCCCACAAAAAGGGGGCTAGAAAAGAAGTCAAGAAGAAGAAGAGGCCCCCGGCCAGAATGGAACAACAAGGGGTACGATCAACATCTCTAAGTACCATATCTGAGCCCCCTGCAGAGCCTTGTCTACAAGAGTTGGCGTTGTAAGGTTTGTTGTATCATGGTAGTACGCGATAAGCTATATATATATATCAAAACACGGACAGAGCACGAGCTTTGAATGAATACTCGCCATGAACGGTCAAATCGCTTGAGCAACATCAACAAGCAAAAACATTACAGCCTTGCACGCAAAATAAGATAAAAAAAAACTCACACGGACATTAGGTCAAAAGCATCCTTACAAGCGTTGACCAGCATTGTTACGTACCCTCACGAACAGACTCTCATCATCGATGAAAAATGCCCACGGCACGCAAGCTGTAGACAGGGCTCTGCTGGGGACATACGGACAACCGAGTCATATGTCTCAAGTTGACCCGCTTGGGCTCTCCCGAGGGGTGAAAGGGGGGAGGCTATTTAGGCCCCTAAGCCCCCATGGAAGGGGGTAGATGGGAAGACAAGAGAGGATACTATTATGTCCAGAAGTCAACAGAGGCCCCCCCGGGTGGAATAGCAAGGGGTACCGTCAACATCTCCAAGTACTATGTCCGAGCCCTCAGCAGAGCCCTGTCCTACAGACATGATACGGATATATTGATGATACCTCCTTGTCGTACCATCCATGTGGCTTCTCTTGACTTCTGAAAATATAGAATCTCTCTTGACTTCCTTCCTACCCCCCTCTATGGGGGCTTAGGGGCCTGGCCTCTCCCCTCAAACCCGGAGGAGGCCGCCATAAGGGGTCAACGGAGGGCATATTGCTCTCTGGTCTACGAATAACTTGTCTACATGGTCTACATGTGATGCAACTGTTGTACAACACCACCGGATGAGGAAAATGACGATGAAAAAACATACTTGAGTAAGCCGCCGATGGGGTTCCTATCCGCTGCTGTCAGGTTGGAAGAAATAGAACAATTAAACAAAATATTAATTTTCAGTTTTCCTAAGAGGGAGAGAGAGACAGAGAGACTTCGCGTGGCATAATACACCCTGTTTACTATCACGCTAACTCGGTGAATCGACCAGCCCCCCCCGTGCCACGGGGTATTGATTCTCGTCCTAGGCCCTGCCTGATTGTAGGCATCTTTACAGTTGTAGATAACACAGGCTGACCGACCCGGCGCCCGAAATCTGCCATAGATGGCAGGGATCATTCTACTGCCATATAAGAAAACGCCTGCAGAACCACTCCACAAACCCATATATTTGGTTCTACAGCCAGCAGAGCAGAGGAAAAAGGTATCGCAGCAGCACGCGCTGACACGAGATACCCGAGGCACGGCCTCTTCAGGCACGCTCAGACACCACCCGGTGGTACGGAGGACACCACTGCACTGTTGTCATTTTTTATACTCGTGTTCGCCGAGAGCCAAAGCCTGCTACCGCAGTACCTGTAGTATTTGTTATTCAATAGACCAAAATATTTGGAGGCCGACGACATTGCTGCGAAAAACCAACCACAACCAACTCAAACTTATTTCTACGCGTCAGAGAAAAGTGCCTGCTTTTCCCGTTCGTCCCAGGGACACCGCCGCTCAAATTTTTGAGATGTAGTCTAGACGCCCCCGTTGATTAGGTCGTTGATGCTCAATGCCGTCCCCCTACCTGAAGCGCCCCGCATGAAAAACACCTCTTCTCCTCGGTGACAAGAGAAAAGTTGTGTCCGAACATGGGATCATTTTCACGGCGGTGCTGATCGACATTTGCAATTCATCGATATTTCATTCGCACTGCTGTCCGGCTGTCCGCAGCTGCTGTCCGGCAGTTGTTTGTGCGTGAAAGGAGGCAGGCCAAGACCTTTACATTAATTTTTACGGACGGCATGCTGCAGCTGGCGGGCCAATAGCTAGCACCTCTTCTCCTGGATAGCTAAAACACCTCTCCTGGACTTCTAACGTCGCGCTCTGAGCGTGCCTGAAGAGGCCATGCCTCGGGTATCTCGTGTCCGCGCGTGCTGCTGCGATACCCTTTCTGCTCCTCTGCTCTTCTGGCTGTAGAACCAAATATATGGGTTTGTGAAGTGGTTCTGCAGGCGTTTTCTTTTATGGCAGTAGAATAATCCCTGCCATCTATGGCAGATTTTCGGGCGCCGCTGACCGACCAGGGTCAGCCAGAGTCTAAACAATTTCTCGTGACGAAAGCAGTACAAGTTATTCTCCAGCGGAGCTGCCGTCTTGATCTGCCAATGCATCGTGGCTCGGTTGCCCAGAAACGTTCTTGGCGGCCAGCAAGGTTCTGCAGAAGAGACTGGTGAGATCCGGGGTGGGTTTACCCATTTGGTCTTGGGCAACGGGCCCAAGCCCCTCGAGTACGGACGTGTTCTCTGGTTCTATACACAATACACTGAGATCGAGCGGAGCATGGTGTCTGTAACGCCCGCTGCTCACTGTGTCTCAACTGCTGCGCCAGTGTATCCGGAAAGCCTTGTCGTGCACCTAATTTTTTCACACCTGCGCGAGGCTCTAACCAAACTTCCTGAATGCTGAGCGGAAGACATCATTGAGCCCTCGATGGCAGTTACCGCGGTGTTTCGCATGGTAGCCAGGCCTGAGATTACTGCTGCAGATCGGATAGACGCTCTTCGAAGCCGCTTCGAGCGATACTTCGTAAAACCTACAATATTACAGAACGTGCAAGCAATACTTCATAAACCCTACCATATTGCTGAACGTGCTATTCGAAACTCCCCAGGGCTTTCAAGAAATGTCCGGCTGCTGTCGTCAGCAAAACAGTTGTGGCAAGTTTGGCTCTGCCCGATTTGAAGATCAAGGTGGAAGGGCAACCCTGAGCTAGTCTTTGAAACCGTTCGGGATATTGCGGTTGAATGGTGTACGGTTGAGCTGGTGGGCAGGTACCGTGAGCAATCGCGTGGAGGCGGCGTGCAGACTTGCAAAACCCGTCTCAGCAACAGCCATCGGCAAAAACGAAAGCGACTGATGGAGCTGGCGTTGCAGGTGCGTCGGCCTCTGCCGAGCTTGTAACGTGTTGCAGGTGCAAGGAGACAGGTGACGCCTCGCAAAGCTGGGCATTGTAGCGGTTTCCAGCGAAAGCCTTTACCCAAACACTCTGGGCATGGGAGGCACCTTCTCGGTTTCGGGGACGCCCGAGGATTTAGTACCAGCCAACGGCAGCAGCAGCACCACCACCACCCGCACCGCGTCCAGAGGCACCAGCACCAGCACCAGCGGTCAACAACAGCCTGCACAGCAGCCTTCTTCGGAAGGGGGGCGTGTCTCCTTCGGGGCATCGTGAAATAACCGTCATCAACGCCATGTCGGCGGTCGGGCTGTTTTTTCCGGAGAATCCCAGGGCGAGGAAGCTCCGACGCGTTCTCTCCTGCCGGACCCGTCTCCGTCCGCTGCCACAGCGCCCGCATCCTTTCCAGCGCCACGAAGGGTGCAGGGGTGTCATCCGGCACGAGATCCGTTCGTGGGCGTCGTTTCGTGGTGTTCAGCCTGGAGGTATGTCTCGGTTTGATTCTGAAGGTATATATATCCCTTGATAAGTAGGAAAAATTGGGCCAACAGAATTTGCCGGTATCTGGTGCTGCCGACACGACTGCCATACACGCCGTTGCGGTTCTGGATTCGGGCTTGGGGCTCACCACCATGTCAAGAGATATCGCGGGTAGTCTGCAAGCTGATTTCCCTGATGTTCCGGTCGTGGTGGGCATGAAAAACCCGGGGAAGCTGAAAAAAGCGGGGCTCCCGTCCTCGAGATCACACGCAAAACCTGCCCCGTGTGTATGGCCTTGTACACCAGTTGGGGGTTGGTGTCCGTGGGCCCGTTCTCGTTTCCGGGTGTCCCTGGTGATGAAATGAGGTGGACATTGCTGGCAACCTGACACCGAAGGCGTTGTCTATCGATGTCTACGAAAGCTTGGGGGCCTGCCTGTGCGCGATCGCGGGAGAGCGTCGCGGGCATTGAGACTGCGGTCTACAAACAATGTCGCCGAGTTAGGCTTGCCGTTGACGCCCTACAGCAGCGTGAGGGCTCAGAGCAAGAAGAGCGGCATTCGGCGGTCGAGAGTTTGGTGGCGCGATGCCAGGACATGGACATGAGCCCTGAAAGGGAGGAATCGGCGGGATCTGCGTCGTTGGACAGCGCCTTCTCTTCCGAGGCTGCGAGGCACTATCAGCACATGCTGAAATGCGTTCGGCCGTAGATTACGCCATGGCGATCCTCCAGCGAACATGGGAACCTTTACTGGTCACCCTTCAAGCCCGGAGCACGGCCGGATGTACAACCCGATCAAACCGCGTGGCTGGGGGCGCCCACGGCGTCTCTGATCGCGTTGGGGTTATCTTTCCTCGAAATTCTGACCATGTGAGCGAACGCCGCGATGGTGACTGCGAAGAAAGGGAGATACCGGTTGGTGAGTGGCTTTTAGGGGTCTACCAAGTAAGTAAGAGGGTGCCCCGTGTCATGCCAAACCCTGACGCCAGTGTGGCTTACTCAGAATAGCTAATTTCTGTGGGGAAGAGGGTATTTTTGTTCAGGTGCCTACGTCTGTTGGTATCGGCGACACATTTGACTTCGATAGGGAACATAGACTGGTTAATCACATCCGTCGGTATTGAGGACGCGTTTGAAAAGAGGCACCGCGGACACGCACATCACGTGTCGTCAAGGGAAAACACATCTTACACCGCACACACAGCACACACTGCACACTGCACGGAGCACACAGAGGAGGAGGGCTTGTGGGACATGGAGGCAACATTCCGCGCTATTTTTGTTGCTGCTGCTGCTGTTACTCCAGTTGACGGTACGGAAGCAGTAGAAAATATGAGAAGCTAGCGCCGAAGCGGCAACTTTTTTTTGTTCATGATTACCACACGCTATCAACTCAAATGCAGAGCAAAAAGAAAGGTTGAAATTGGCGCAGTAGCACTGTGCATCAATCTATTGTATATCCCTGTTGGTGATGGTGGATTTTGCTGGTGTGGCTGTTGTGGCAGACCTGTTGCTGTTCAGAGAGAATGATATGCTCTTTCGCGGACAACGTGCCAAAGCAGCAGGACGGCAGAGGATCTTCATCTCATTGCACGCATCACAAGCATGAACCTGTGGCAATACACATCTATAGACTACAGCACGTTCATATCTTCCTGCTGTTGTTGTTTATAGTGGCGTGGTACGGCATGACTGCGCAGAGTGAAAGCGAGAGCCAGACGCCTTTTAGGCCGTTGGGAATTATGCACAGGCGGCAACGACATCGTATATTTCCACCAAACAAGCAAAGCGCGGATTCATCGATCTCATGGCAGCACCGCCTCACCCTACATGTTTGCTGCTCCAATCACCACTGTTGCTGCTGCCCTTGACTAGTGCTGGCCTTCCTTGCTTTTGCAAGGGGCGGTGTACTTGCTGATATGCAAAGATAGACCTACACGACCGCAGATGATAGTTGCTGAGGTTTTCGCGCATTGCCACAAATACAGCATCGAGAGGGGAGAGAGGGACGAGTATTCAAGGTGAAGACACCTCGAACGTTGTCCTCCTGCTTTCTCCTCATCCACAAGCAGAAACCCGCTTGTGAATTGATGGCGTGGTCGTCGAGATATCAACAGTTCCGAGGAGAGAGAGTCGCGAGGGAAGGCCTGTAACTTTCTTCTTTTTTCTTTTTTTCCAAGGCGCTACCAGTAAATCGCCGGAGCTTGGATCTCCTCCAAGGGTATTTATTGTTGGCAGCACCCGTTGTCTCCGGAGGCGTGGCACATGTTCACAATATCTGCGCCGTGCGGCCTCTACACAGGAAGCCGCCCTCCGTAGGTTAGACCGCGCTGGGAATTTACAAAGAGAGGACAAGGGCCGCCCGTCTTGAGGTCGATGTCGATGTTAAACCTCGAAGGTCATGAACCTCGAACGGCGGTAGTGAGTGCTCTGGCCGCGATATAACCGGTCTCCCTAAACAAGGACGATCTTGGACTCACGAAGAAGAACTTCAAAGTTCTGTGTATATTTCATCAGTTGCACTGCCGAGGCACCCCTTCTCGTCGCGTGAAAAACACAGAGCAGCCGCAGTGTACGCATCTTGAGCAGAAGACCGTGGTGGCTGTATCGCTAGGCCGAAGTCTCATGTAACCCTCGCCGGGTAAGCTCTTCCCAATCGTTGTTGATAGACTCGACACTCCAGTACGTGCCGTAAAAGTCGCAGATTCGCTGTCGGCTGAGGAAGATGTTACCTTCTTGATTTGTGACATTCCTTCCTACTTCTGTCACCGCAAGGAAACTCCTCAAGAGCTCCGGCCCTGGTGGCCTCTTCTCTCTCTCCTAGCGGAGGTTGCCCCTCAGGTATTCTTCCCACATGGCGCGGAAGACGTTGCAAGCAAGGGAAAATAAAATGTCCCTGACGGTGCCAGCAGAGAGCCAAGAAGTACTTCCATCCTAATACTTCCCTGATACTCCCCGTGGGCTCGCCAACGTGTAAAGGGGAACTGCGACGACGGAGTCCTCGACCAGTCCCAATCTGGTGACCGCACGAAATGGGCATGTCGAATCTCCGGCGATCAAGAGTAAATAAAGACGGCTTCAAGTCAGTGGTGTGGGCGCAGTGCAGCTAGGATACAAGAAGTTTACGGTCGGAAGCCCCGTTTGGATATCTGCGTGTCTAACATACGGTAAATTGGGGTTTCTCACTACCTGGTTCGCTGTTGGCAGGAACAACAGAGATAGATGGAGAAAGAGAGAGACTCGTGTGAAAACACAATCGGTTTAACATCACCAAGAAGGTATCTCAACCTGACTGACCCCCGAGGCCACAGGGAGAGGATTCTGGTTCGAGGCCCTGCCTGATTTCAGAGGTGTCTATAATGGCTTCGACGGTCCGTTGACGAATTCGACGACCGATGAGCCTGACCGTGAAGCTCAAACCAACGCGGACCACGTTGGTTACTTGTCAGGGGCCTGTGAAATGGTAGAGGATACTGGCATTCTCTTTACCCCCTACCTTCTGTAGACCCGCCTGAAATCATGCAGGGTTAGTACCAGGATCCTCCCCCCGTGGCCTCGGCGGGCTAGTCGATTCACCTCCTTGGTGTTGGTGAACAGAGTGTATCACTTTACGCGAGTCTCTCTCTCTCCATAGACACGCCTGAAATCAGGCAAGATCTAAGGCCAAAATCCTCCCCCCGTGACCCCGGCGGGCTGGTCGATTCACCTCCTGGGTAATGTTAAATAGAGTGTTGTTTCACACGAGTCGTTCTCTCTCTCCATCTATCTCTCGTTCCTGCCAACTACCAAGCAGACACATAGAAACCCCAATCTATCATATTTTAGACATGCAGATATCTATAGGGCGCCTTCCCACCGTGAACTACTGCTGCCTCGGTGCGCAGGAACAAATACCACCAACACGATGTCATACGGTGGCCTCCACGCAGTTCAATCACATGCAACCATGGGACCAGCCAAGGCACCCCCAACACTATTAGGCAATGCGGTCGACAGTGGCCTACCCACAAATGCAAGAGTCAGGCACGCCATCACCAAATCAATGCTAGGTATGCTGAAGAATGCACACGAGGTAGTCAGCGCAGAAATATCAATATGTACTGGACAAGATAGACCACACTCAACTCAAACAAATGAAGCACAAATACGAAAGAAGTCGTCCAAGAAATGCCATCAACACTCAAAACAAGACAGCCCTCACTAATCTCAAACAAATAAACTACAAAGCAACGCCAAATTGCTGCTTCAACTAAGCCCGAACCTTTTTCAGCTGACTCAGCCGCCACAGCTCGGATTTGACAAACTGCAGCGCGGCATGCTAGATCTTCGACAGCCCTTCCCAGGGGTTCTCTTCCATGTCGACAACCACCCATCCCAGCTCCACATGAAAGCCAAGGCCGTCCTCTGCCACCAACATGTCCACAATCACCGTCATCTCGAACTCCCCCTGCGTGAAAGCATGCTGAAAACTTCCTTCAACTCGGCCGTGATCGCGAGATAGGCGTTGGCGTAGAACCGCAAGCGCGCGACGTCGACATCCCGAACTTATCCCGACACGATGTCCTGGACTCCGCACACATGCGGTCTCTCGGCGGCGACAATCCTGCACGCGGCCCCGTCCAGGTCGTGAAAACTTTGGGTGTGGACCCACGCACGCGAACGCACGCCACCAGCACGTACTCCCCCACCACGAATCCAGGTAGACCCCCGACACGGGCAGACGCTCGGTGCCGACCCCGACTCGCTTGCACCATGTCCAGAACTTCCTTGTGCAATTGACGTTGGGCCTCGACGACACGCTGCACCTTCAACCGCAAAGCCTTCTCGTGCAGAACGTCCGCCTTCCAATCGGCGCCCAAACCTCCAGTACACACAGTATCTTGCACCACGTCAGGAGATACTGCGCAGTCGGTCGGGCTCTGCACGCTTCTGTGGCCTCCAGCCAAACCCAGTTACACATGTCGTCCATCATGACCAAAATGTACTTGAACCCTTCCTCCTCGTCCAAGCCATCTTCCCTCAACGGGCCACTCGCTCCCAGTAAGAGCCGTTGGCTCCGGAGGCGCAGGAAATTTTCACGATTGCGACGCCAGGCAGCCTCTACACGCCCGAGAGGATACCGCAAGGTATTTTGAACGCTACGTCGTATTTCCAGGCCACCCTTACGCGTATCTTGAACGGGCTGAATTGCTTCGTCTGGGTAGACGATGTCGTGTATTGGGGGATGGATGAAGACGACTTGCTTGACACCCTTCACTTGATTCTGGATCGTCTGGAGGGGGCTGGCCTTTACGTGGCCGCCCACAAGTGCACAATCTTTGAGACCAGCATCACACAGTGCGGGAAGGTGTACTCGGATGGTCAGGTCGAGCACGATCCCGAGCGGCTCAGCGGGTTGGCTACAATGCGGCGTCCTGAGACGGCTGGCAAGCTGATGCAGTTCCTGCAGGCGGTAAACTGCCTGCGCACGTCTCTGCCGCGGATGGCGGAGGTTGGTGGCCGCTTCGCGTGTTTCTGGAGAAGCATTTGGTTGGTGCCAAGAGCCGGACGAAGCGCGTGGCCGAGAATCGCGCGATCGCTGAGGATGCGTGGACGCTCGCGCTCGTCGAAGCGTGGACTGCCGCGCAAGACCTTGTTGCCCGTGCCGTTGCTCTGTCTCACCCTCGCCCAGGTTGCGCCGTCCTCATGTTTCCCGATGCATCCGATTAGCATTGGGGGAGCTTTCTCACGCAAGTGCCCCAACACCAGCTGGATCGTGGCGTTCCTGTGGAGGATATGGCTCATGAACCGATCGGGTTTCTGAGCGGCACTTTCAAGGGCGTGCAGCAGCGGTGGGCCACGGTGGACAAGGAAGGGTACGCGATTGTGAGTACGTTCAAGCGGTTGGAGTATTTGCTTTGCGATGGCGTGCACATTTTCACCGACCACCGTAATCTCGCGTACATCTTCGACCCGGAGGCTTGCGTGTCTGCCGTAGCGAAAACCACGGCTCAGCGCCTGGACCAGTGGAACGCTGTCTTGGGCCAGTACGATTACACCATCAGGCACATTTCGGGTGAGCGCAATTGCTGGGGGGACCTTCTGTCGCGGTGGGTCTCTGTGCCGTCGGTGAGTGTTCGCGCTGCCGCGGTTTACGCCCCCAGCGAACCTGATGCCGCCATGCCGTCGAAGCAAGTAGTATGTGATTCACAAAAAGCGGCGCGGAGTAAGCTCGGCGCGCTTGCCGGGCCTGCCACGTCATTTTCGACGGCGGTGGGGACGGCGACTCTGGATCACGAGGGATTGTTTCGCGTGGGCATGAACAGGCGAGACGTGCTTTGGATTCCAGACCAGGCGAGTGCGTTGCAGGTGCGACTGATGGTCTGTGCGCACATGACAGACGCCGGGCATCGTGGCGCCGTCGCCACCTTGCATCGCCTGTCCACGTACTGTTGCTGGTTTCGGATGGAAGAGCATGTCACTGACTTCGTCAAGCAGTGCCTGCATTGCATGGACTCTTAGGCGGGCGAAAAGGTGCCTCGCCCGCTTGGGGAGACCATCCATGGCACGCGCCCTGGCGAACTTGTTCATTTTGACTACCTCTACGTGGGAGCGAGTGGCCCGCTGGGGGATGATGGCTTGGACGAGGAGGAAGGGTTGAAGTACATTTTGGTCATGATGGACGACATGTCAAACTGGGTTTGGCTGGAGCCCAACGGGGCATGCACTGCCGCCTGACTGGACTGCGCAACATCTCCTGACGTGGTGTAAGATCTTGGGTGTGCCGGAGGTTTGGGTGAGTGAATACCGCTTCCCATTTCAACAATCACCTGATGGCTGCCCTTGAGACTGCACTCGGTGTTGACCGGAAATTTTCATTCGCCAACTTTCCCTGGTCTAACGGTACGTGCGAGCGCATGATGCGCGAGGTGGTTCGTACGCTCAAGGCCATGATTCAGGAAGAGCGGAGGAGTACTCGTGACTGGGTTGATCTGGTACCAGCTGTGCAATGGGCGTTGAACACCGCTTTCCGCGAACGATACGGCTCGATGCCGTACCACGTCATGTTTGGTAGAGCGCCACGCACTGCGCTTTCCACTTTGGCGTCGTCCACAGGCGCCGAATGGAAGGTAGACGTCCTGGATGAGAAGTTTTTGCGGCTGAAGGTGCAGCACGTCGTCGAGGCCCAACGTCACCTGCACAAGGAAGTTCTCGACAAGGTGCAGGCGAGTCGGAGTAAGCACCGGGCGTCTGCGCAAGTTGGGAGCCTGCCTGACTTCGTGGTGGGGGACTACGTGTTGGTGGCGCGTTTTCGCCGGCGTGGTTCGACACCGAAACTTCTCATGACCTGGACGGGGCCGTGGAGGATTGTCGCCGCCGAGAGACTGCATGTGTACGGAGTCCAGAACATCGTGTCGGGGGAAGTTCGGGACGTCCATGTCGTCCGTTTGCGGTTCTACGCCGATGCCGCTCTCGAAATCACGGCCGAGTTGAAGGAGGTCTTTCAGCATGCTTTCACGCAGAGGGAGTTTGAGATGGCGGCGATCGTGGACATGTCGGTGGCGGAAGATGGCCCTGGGTTCGACGTGGAAGTAGAGTGGGTCGGATTCGACAAGGAAGAGAACACCTGGGAAGAGTTGTCCAAGGTGTGGGATGCTGCGCCGCAGTTCGTCAAATCCGAGCTGCGGCGGCTGGGTCTGCCGAAAAAGGTTCGGGCTCAGTTGAGTGAGGGCTATCTTGTCGAGCATTGATAGCATTTCTTCGCTGACTTCTTTCGCATTTGTGTTTCATTTGATTGAGTTGAGTGAGGGCTATCTTGTCGAGCATTGATAGCATTTCTTCGCTGACTGTTTCTGTACATTCTTCAGCTTGCCGCGTATTTTGTGTTGTGGCGTGCCTGTCTTTTGCATGTGATTGAACTGCGTGGAGGCCGCCTTATGACAGCGTGTTGGTGGTATTTCTTCGCGAGCTACATACGTTTGTCTAATTCGCGACATTGGCTTGTTCAGGGATCAGCCGATCGTTTCGCCATGTATGGTATTTCGAGATATTTCAACTCAACCCTGGAAGCGCCTCCTAACAGTTTTCAGCGTTGCCTCTGGGTTGTTTTTTTTCCATCATTTTCCTTGCGTGTGGCAACTTTGCCCATTTCGCGTTGTTTGCGGTGTGTTGGTCATCCATCCATTGCGTAAGTTTCTCTGTACGCGTGTCTACCGGACTTAGCCAATCTTGTGTGGTCGTCCGACACGTGCGTGTTTGTCGTTTAAAGCGTCGAGGTCCTTCACTGTTGAATGGGGGCATTCTACGTTTTGCATGGGAGGTTGAACACTTGCGCTGACTGACGCATTGGGGTGGCATGATTTAGTCAGGCATGATATCGCCGTGTACGGGTATTTATCATTCACAAACACCGCTGTCGTTTCCTTCTTGAGTACAACCAGGTGCCTACTGCTGTTTGAGTTCAAGCTGATTAGTGTCTACTCCGGTAGTAAAAAGATTTGGGGGCATTGTGGACGCAGCGCACCTGGGTAGCAGTAGTTCACGGTGGGAAGCTGGTGTTGGATATGTATGCATGTCAAAGATATGGTAGATTGGGGTTTCTATCTGCCTGGTTGGCATGTTTACAGGAGAGAGAGATAGATGGAGAGGGAGACGAGACTCGTGTGCAATAATAATACACTGTGTTTACCATCACCAAGGAGGTGAATTGACCAGCCCCCCGAGGCCATGGGGGAAGGATTCTGGTCCTAGGCCCTGCCTGGCTTCAGGCGTGTCTACAGGTCATGAACCGCTCAGCTCCCTGCAGCACCACCGCATGCCAAGGTACTCCCTCCTCCACCTTCGCGGCTTCCGTCCACTCAAATTTCGGGGCCGTGTCTTTCGGTACCGGGGTTCCGAGACAACATGGATCGGTTTTCGTAGATCCGTGGTCGGCCCCGAATGCCTTCAGGTCGTCGAACACACACTTCGGCCAGTTCTGTTCATGTCCCCCCCTACGTCGCTTCTCCCCCCCCGCCACTTCGCCGAGCATCAGTCGTTTCGGGAGTCCACGCTGTAGCCGCCCCCGTTCCCACCCGGCTGTGCGGCCGCATGGATATTGCATAGAGAGCAGGACCGTCACTGCTACTCATGCCGCAGACGTGGTCGCAAAAGCTGCAATAGTGGCCGCAAAGCCGTTGCACCTGGGCAAACATTTTCGGAGATGAGCGAAAAAAAAAAAAAACACAAATGAGAAAGAGCAGGTAGGTCTTGGCTTTTTCCAAAAACTGAAGTACCCGCCCCCCTTGTCGCTCTTCTATGGGGTTGATTAGATATTGCAAGGAAAGCAGGGCAACCACTGCTGCTAATGGCGCAGAGACAGTAGCAAGAGCTGCAGCGACGCAGGCTGCAGCAACGCTGAAATCAACAACCCGCACACACACACACGGAAGAGGCAGCGATCTCATCCAAAAACCAATACACACCCAAACGGATTTGCAGCGGCGACACCCGTTACCGCATGTTACAAAAAATGACTAGAGCCGCCGCCGCCCTTCCTACCCCTCCGGGGGGTTTGAGAGACATTGCGAGGAAAGCAGGGAAACTACTACTACTCATGGCAGCAACGGCAGGAAGAGCTGCAGTGTAGCGTCGGTGGTGGAGTCAATCAAGCATTCTTGCCGAAACGTCAGTTCATGAGCAAAGCACCAAAAAATCTGTCCCACAACACCAGTTGAGCTTTTTCCACCGTCGTCCCTGCTTCGCCCCAGACAGGCTACCCTCTCGCCCTCCCCCCAGTATTTCTCCCTCCAGAGCTCGCTCCCTTGGTGCTGGCCCGTAGGCGGCAGTGAGCATCCGTGCCCTTGATCGGCCCGTCGCTACCGAATCGGCTGGTTGTGTGGTCACCACTTTTGTTTTTTTCTTGGCAAGCGGGGGACGTTTTGGACCCGTGCTTCACCCAAAACTACCCCATCTTAGCATTCGTTTTGAGAGATGCTGGCGCAACGGATTCTGGTGCGGTTTCTTGTATCTCCTCCGTGAACACTGTAGCTATGTTTTCATCGGTGGCGATTTGCGTTTACGTTGCACACGTTCGTGGCAGTAGGTGGAAAAGGCCAAAATCACATGTCTTCTGAGGGTTTGATGGGTTTTTTCCCGCCAATTGAAAAACTGACCGATGAATCCATAGATGTGGCCTGTTCACGGGTGTGTACCGAACCGCAAGAGCCAGCTCGTTTGTGACGTCGAGAATTCCGAAATTCCCTCCCGCTGTTTCATATCAAGTCAAACAAGATTTGGCGTCGCCAGCCGAAAAAGCGGAATTTTTTTTTGTACTGTTTCAACCAAATGGGGGGTCAGGCGCAAGGCTAACAGTGCCGTGAGAATAATTGAAAATCCGGTAGGCTTTGCATCCTGACCGAAACCGCAAAGTATTCCTTCGAACGGCCGTCGTCCAGCTTCTTTGTGTATGTCTCGCGGTGAACGAATGCCCTGGCTCCAATAGCGCGAAGCCCAGTCAGGTCTGCCTCCTCGTTGTATGTACATCCTGAAGTATCTCCCAGCGCTAGTGGGGTAGCCTGCTGGACAGGTATGCTGCGGTGAAGATCAGTTTCCCCCGTCGTTCTTTTGATCTTTGCCAAGGTCTGCTCGTCTCTCTCTGACACCCCGGTCTGTTGAGGTGTGTTGGTGGCGGTGTATTCCACGGTGATGCGGTAGGCCATGCAGAGACTTGTGAACTCCCGCCCGGTGTATTCGCCGCCCTTGCCACATCGAAGGCGCTCGATATGTCGTTCTAGCGGAGTCGCTACCGTCATGTTGTACGCGTGCAGCGATTGGGCCCTTTGCTCTTGAGCAGGTAGACCTCCTTCCTGCGCGAGTAGGTATCCGTGGATTTGCTGACGTACTTGCACCCCCCCTTTACGGCAGGAGTAATGGGTCCCATGAGGTCAGTATTCACCAGTTCCTTGGGCCCTCTAGTCTTGCACGTGCTGTTCTTGGGGTGGTCCAATCGCCTGCTCTTCGCTACGGCGCAGATGTCGCAACCGTGCCAGTATAGTCAACGCCATTGCCGGGTTGAGATGCCCCAGCCTCCTATGCCAGGTAGCTGCACTGGCCTTGGAGACGTACGCGACCCCAGGCATGCCACCGGTGTCTGTCGAGTTGGTGGGCTTGCCTAAGTGCTTTTCTTGCTGGATGGCTTGGGACGCGATATCGAGTGAGCACATTCCTTGATCCTTCTGCTCCTGCTTAAGCGGTATAATGATTCCACCTCCTTCCAGGCGGGGGAACACATTGCGTCCGATTCCTGGCACCACCATCGCTCGAAGGTGCACCGGAAGTTTATCCCTATTGCTGTCCTTAACTGTGCAATGGACGATGCGCGGTTCCAAATATCAAATACCGCCTGGAGTCTAGATGAGCATAGGCTTCTCGAACTCCCTGTACTCATTCATCCTGTCTTGTAGGCCTGGGATGATGTCAGGGTCGAGGAAAGTGGTCGATGCCCCGCTGTCGATGAGCAGCGTCGCGCGGTTAGGGTCAGGTATGAATTTGCGCCCCGCTATCCGAATGGTGGTTGGTGGAACACGAAGACTCCATCGAACTCCTCGGTAGTTGCTGAGACGTCGATTGCCGGTTTCTCGGTGCTGGCTTGATTCCCGCCCGTTGCGCAGTGAGTGCATTGTGCACACGAGGAAAATGTCTGAGCCTTCTCCGGAGCATGCTCCGGCGCCTTAGCCTTCTCCAGAGCCTTCTTCGGCGGCTTCGCTCCTTGGCCGTGGCACTCTTCGTTGCTGTGTGTGGTGCTTTTGTGTACAGAGCAGAACTTGCCAGACCCCCTCTTGTGCCCTGCTTCTGCTTCCCTTTGTTCTTCGGGCAGTTCCTCCTGATTTGCCCCTCCTCGGGGCACATGTGGCATATGATCCCTACTCTCTTTTCGCGGCCGGTGATCCGCCCCTTGGCTCTGTTCTGTGACTGAGCGTCGAGAAACATGTTCCGCATCGTGGACTGGATTTGAGAAATGTCATACGTTGGGTCCCGTTCTACCATCATCTTGATGTCCTTATAGTCGTCCGTGAAGCCTTCGATGCAGATGTCCTTGAACCATTGGTCTGAGATAACTTCCCCCATTTTCTGTACCTTCGAGGGCAATAGATGCTTTTGGTTAAAGTAGTCGTCGGGGTTTTGTCCTAGTTCCATTGTAGTGTCCATCAGTTCTTCCATGGTGGCGCGGATGAGTTCGTCCGTGACCTTGTTTTAGCTATGGCGAAGATTCTTGAAAGCTGCCTGTCCGTCACCGCTGACCTCGCTATCGTCTTCGTGGTTCTGAACCGACAGAGCTGCTGGTACCTCGACCAAAAGGTGTTGCTTGGCGTAAAGGTCCTCGTTCGCCCTTGTGTATCCGGCCAAAGCTCCCTCGTCGCTGGCATCCGGTTTCGGTTGGTTCTTGAGTAGAGGAAATATGTCCCTACGGGTAACACTCAAGACAACGCAAAGCTTCTTTACCCACCTCTTGAATTCAGCCGGGTTCTTCGCGTCGAACTTGAGGCCACGAATAGTGTTAGCGAGACTGGTGTCGCCGGTGTGGCGGATGACATCACCATGCTCTATTCCCCCACCGTGTGTATCCACGGGGACGCTCATGTTCCTCCTACCCTACCGTTTCAACGGTGGCTTGTCTTCTATTGAGGTGTCCTACTTGGAGACACGCCTGAAATCAGGCATGGCCTAAGACCAGTGTCCTCCTCCCGTGGCCTCGGGGGGCTGGTCGGTTCACCTCCTTGGTGATGGTAAACGGAGTGTATTATTATCATCAGACGCCAACAGAGGCCCCCCTGATGGGATAACAAGGGGGTACCATTGACATCTCCAACTACCATATCTGGGCCCCTAGCAGAGCTTGTCCACATACTGTATGTAGATCGCTCCCCCGTACCCTCTTAAAGTGGCGTAAAGGCCCCCGCACCCTCTGGAAGTGATGTTGGGGTCGAACCACTGCTGTTGCTTCCCTTGCCTTACGTCAGCACCAGGAGTAAAATGTTCAGGATGGTACCTGAGGCTTGCCGAGCACCGCGCCTCGTATCCTCTCGAAGTGATGTTCAGGCAGATGTCGTCCCTGCCGCTGATCCTCCGAGTCCCGCAATCCTTGTTAGGAAGAATCACACACCAGTTCTTTCCGCATTTTGTGACGAGTTGATGTGTACCGCAGTCGCAGTCCTTGCTTGAACTCCGTTAGTCGAGACTTCCCGATCACCGCTCCTACTACCCTCACGCAGTGATGTTGAGGCCAGTGTCGTCCCTGTTGTTGCTTTTCCGAGTCTTACAGTCCTGGTTAGGAAGGACCACCCGCCCATTTTATCTTCTCTGAGACGCTTGGCGGGCTCAACAGTCATGCTCAAGTACTTGTACTCGAGGCTTCTCGCCGCTCCTCGTATCCTCTCGAAGTAGTGTTGTCGGTGCCGTGCCCTACTGCCTTAGTTGTACAGCAGTGGTTTTGCTCGACGTGCAATATCGAGGCTTCTTCTGTCTTGCGAAGTATGTCGTTTCCCTCACCCCCACAGCGCTAGATTGACTGCAGATGCAGTGATACTTAGTGAGTGGCTACGTGCATCAAGGGAGCCTACGGTAGTACCGTTCTTCGCGCTCTTGTTATCGAATAGGTCGACCCAATACTCTGAAATATCCGAAAAAACTAGGTTCGTCCGCTTTTATTCCGGTATCTTCTGATGCCGCAGAAGGTAGCTGTGTCGCAGCTGCCTGACGATGGCGTGTCTCGGACTTGTCGTGAAGTCCGTAGCTCGTGGTGTAGACGCCTTTATTCGTGGCTCATACCCTTTCGGGGATATGCGGTTGCAGACAGTGGTGGCTGCAAAGCAATATCCGTAGGCTGATGTGTAGCATACAAGCAGAGGTTTACACCGGAGTGCCGCTGCAGCTCGGTGTGTCTCGGAACGAAGAGACGAAAAAGATCTTGTTGTTACTGACTGACTCCACGGTCAGTTTGTTTGGATGATGCTGGTTGAGGAGTGCGCACAAAAGACGAGTGCGCATTGTGCTCAGCTCAAAAGAATGCAACAATGAAAACTATTCTACATGACCCCCAGATCTCCGTCTCGGCTGAACTTTTGGGGTCTCCAAGGCACGAAATAAAAGAATTCTTAACGGTCTACACCTGCAGTCTTCTGCACCCATGCATCCATGCCCTTGTAGATGGCTGCTACTACCACTAGCTCACTGTTGCAATGACTAGCTAGACCTATTACTGCTTCCTTAACAACTGGATGTGGCAGTCCACCTACTGCTGCCTGCAAAGCCTAGGTCTAGTTGCTGCTAACCCAATCGTCTAAATACTACTGTTGTGCTCTGACAGCGATAATTGGAGGGGATACATCTACTGCCTCTGAGTACGTGCTCTTGCCCACTGCTGAGTGTTTTACCTGCAAATCATACCTACTTACGGCTGGCTGCGCATTGCGTCATACAGAGGAACATCCCTGACACCCCACGTCCACCGTCCTTGTACACACATAAAGTAATATTTAGATACACGCACCGCCGGGCCCCGTCTCTCTCCCAGACTTGCATCCCCGGAATCGCTATTTTCTTCTCTCTTTCTCAATCTCTATCTCTCTCTCTCTCTCTCTGTCTCTCTCTCTGTCTCTCTCTCTCTCTCTCTCTCTCTCTCTCTCTCTCTCTCTCTACCATCCCTCATCTGTCCGCAATGTCTCTTGTTTCTTATTTCTCCGCGCTCCGATCTTCTACTTGATTGACTAGCCGACATTGGCACCAAGAAATAAAAAAAGGTCACGGTCCCGGTCTCGATGCTGCACAAACATATATTGCATCTCGACTGGGAAAGGGGGGTGGCCTTTTTCCTACCATATCTATCTTCGTGAACATATTTACTGCCATCGTCGATCAGTGCATGCAGCATACTACAGTTAGAGCCCGCATTTGAGAAATGCCAATTCGGATTCCAACCTTAATTCTAATTGCGTACGTTGTTCAATTTCCTATGTCAGTCTTCTTGTTTTTGGTGCTGCCTATTCCTGCTGCATTCGTATACCGGCATTTTCTTGTTTTGTCTTTCTTACAACACGTGTGTGCTACATGCAAGTTTGCCTTGCGCTGCTTTCCTGACCTCCCGTACTCAACCCCGATTCTCACCGCCGATGGCTGGTTGTACGTACGTACGAAGGCCATACCCTAGAAACGAAAATAATTCAGCTACCAACAACCAACCACAAGGTCCTGTACCCTTGAGTGAGGGCTGAAACTAATGCACTGCAGGGCGGGGGTGGGTAGCTCATGGGAGGGGAAAACAGAGAGAGCATGTTGCTGTTGTTGTTTTCTTCACATAAGAAGCATTCCGATCTCCCTACCCAGTATCTTCATCTGTCCGTACCAACTTGACGCGGATTCCAGTGGTCACAGGCTAACTTACTACCTAAAATATGGTACACTAAAATAAAATCGACACGAGGGTCCGTGTGTCAATAGAAATCAATGACCGAAAAGATAGCCTAGCACCCTCCGCTCGCCTCTACATGCTATGTGAGGTAAACATTGACTGGAAGAAAAAGAAAAATTAAAATTAGTAAAAAATTCAAGGAATACATGTAGGAAAAGAAAAAATGATAAAAAAATAAAGTAGAAAAGAGAGGGAGAAAAACAGAACAGGTTTTTCTTATTCGACACTCGACACACTCCCCGTTCCCCCCTCGTTTCCTGTTTATTGTTGAGTAGCGGTCGCTCCCGTTGTCCTATTTAGATATCTCTTAACTATTTTCCTATTGAGTGTTTCTTGTTGTGCGGCCAGAGAGAGCTACATTACTATGTATATACATTTTTTATGTATGTATGTAGGTATGTATGTATGTATGCATGTATATTTCTTTACCGTCTACTTTCTAATTTTCGTTTATTTGTTTCTTCAACGTTTTGTTTCTTAATCGCGGGCCAAATACATTGGATGCACCCAGGGGATGCACATAAGCCACGCACCGACACTTGGCAGTCCCGCCTTACAGACCTGCACGAGCACCGTGTACCCAAGAGCGACCTAGCCCTACTCCGAGCACTACCAACAACCTAGCACCTATCAACCTCAAGAACCAATCGAGCAGACTAACCCTAGATTTATCGCATCCTGCCAACCTAGCACTTATCCAAGCAACAACAACCTAGATTTTTTCCCATCAACACCAACCTATAGCGCGAACCGGCACACTAACAACCTAGAACTTAGCCAGCGCCATTGTAGCACGTATCGGGTGGGTTTGTTTGGGGTTGGGGTTAGCGTTAGAGTTCGAGTTTTAGCCGGTGTCATGCCTCTGCCAATTCAGAGAACCTTATATTTATAGAAATACCAGAATTGCTTTGGTTGTCAATCAGCTGGGTGCCGATTAAGGGACAAGAAGTGGTGTAACTGTAGTGGGGTGAGAAACTGGTTGAGGCTGCAAGTTATTTTTCCTGCGTGGGATATTTCCTTTTTTCGGCCTGTGATTGATGAGGGTGCATTGTTTTCTTACAGCATGCGTCCGCCCTGGGGTGCTTACAATAAACTTTGCAACTAATTTCTGTCGTGTAAATGTTCATGTGGTGCTCCTCGTTTATTTTGCGGGCTGCACGCGGATCAATCTATCTCGGGCCTGTGTTGTTAATTTTTTATTTTTGGTACCGATCCATCCTCCTCATCTCACTCTCTCTGTGTCACGTCGTCGACGATCTAACGTACGTCAAGAAGAATATGTTGTTGTTAGTTGTTGTTGTTGTTGTCTTCACATTAAAAACAGTTCCGTTCTCTCTGCCTAGTACCTTCTTCTGTCCGTACTACTAGTCTAACACTTGACGGGGTCGATTCTCGTGGTGCTGACCCAAAAGAAGGAACACGAAAATAAAATGGACCCGAAGGGTTCGCAAGCCAGTAAAAGTCACCGACAGATAGTCTAGGCCACTCCGCTCGCCTCTCTGCACTCTATGCGAGGTAATCCTAGATTGGAAAAACATAGAAAAAGTAAAAAGAAAAAGAAAAAAGAAAAAGAAACAGAAACAGAAAAAGAAAAAGAAAAAGAAAGGAAGAGAGCAGATGCAGAGAAGCAAAGGGAAAGAGAAGGACACAGAGAAAGACATGTAGTGTTTCGCTAATAATAATTCAAAGAAGACTGCGGAGACTGACTTCTTTCTGCATTGCTGCTTTTTGTTGTATTGTGTGCAAACACGACTATGTCTACCGTAGTCTATATCTATACCGTTTGTTTGTTGTCGTCGTCGTCTCTCGAAACAGAGGTCGTTGACAAATCAACCAGTCGGTCTCATTCTCAGTCAAACAAAATTATAGCTAGCTGTGGTGGGTGCATAGCTCTATCTCTATCTCTATCTATGTACAATGTTTACTTCTAATACATAGATTAACGCCACCGGTATATCTAGTAGTCTGACCTTGTAAGAGAACCATTTGTTATGTTATTATGCTGACTACTGATGACTGGTGGTATGCAAATGCAACAGCACATACATACGGGCCCGCCCGCATAGAGGCTTGAATTTCCAATAAAAATAAGAGAGTAGGGTTAACAAACACAGCACAGCGGTGGATCCGAGACTAAACTGTACTCCCAGCACATCTAACAACCTGTGCTCGACAGCAGTGAGTGATGATAGAAGAAACTAAAACTGGTATGCAAGTATATGTACCCATGCGTATATCTAACCTCGGCCCGATGTTGACGTTCGTGTCCATCTCTGGGCCCTTTCTGTAAATCTGTAAATACATAAGAGATAAAAAATTGACCGCGGGTGATGGACTGACTGGCGGGGCAGACAATGCTGAGACGTGGTCGACGGGTAGGACGGGCAGACAGACATAACCGGCACACAGGCACACCTTTGACGAACACGTGTTGGACACACCATTCTCAGGTCGGCATCAACAACGAGTTTTTTGTCGGGTGTACGACAGATAGGAAAATTAAAATATTTTTCAAGAACTGTAACGGTAGTAGTGATCTAATTCCGCCGCTAGCGACGGATGTGTGAGTGTGAGTGAGTGGGTGGGACACACAACTGCTGTGATGGAAATGTTGTAGAATATGGAAGAGCTGCAGGACGCTATCGAAGACGTGCAATACCTGCAAGCGGTTAACTCGAAGGACAGTGGTCCCAGCCCCACGGAAGCATGGCCATTCCCCAGCGAAAAGGAGCTAGAAGCATTCAACACGGCGCGTCTCAAAGAGAATGGGCAGAGCTTTTCTCTCGAAAGGATTTGCGGAGGAGTGCTCGGGCTGTACCTGGTACGAGCGAGTGCACAACCTGACCTGAACGACCACTTATTGCCAGTTTCTAGTCGACTGCCGTACTTATATCCCTGTTTCTTCCTCCTGTTCGTTCTCTGCTCGGCAGTTTGGCACGTTTTGCACGGAGATGGGCGAGCGCAGCAAATTCGAGTTCATGTTGGATGTGATACGATATCGGGTAAGAGGCTGACTGTGGTTTGCAGCTACAGTACTCTCGCATCTGTTAAGTGTATGTGCAGCCTCGGCGTACCGTATGTATGCCTCGTGTGGTTTGCTGCCCCCACTACCATCTATCTCTGGCCAATAAGGGTAGCCACCGCGTGTTCGAAGCCGCCGCTATGTAGCAAGTTTGATTTTTTTGGTGTCCCGTGATTTTTCGAACATTTTTGTGTCCAGGCAACACCGTTGTTCGTTTTTCGATGTGAGATACGATACTGCTCTTGGGTGAGTTAAAGCCTCTGCCCCACGGACGGGACGGCAAATGTTTCTTTGCCGTTCTACGCTATGTAGTTGTGAACTTGGATCAAAACGTGCACCAATCAAGCTACAGGATGACAAAACTTTTGGGTTTTTTGGTGTCACCGGGGTAAATATGTTGAAAAAATATAGCTACGTGCTCTCGCGCGCGCTTGCGGAACAACTAATGGTACCTTGTTTGTTGATTCCTTTGCCCCGGGCCCTGCTCGCACCCTCCCCGAGCAGCTGTCCGAATGGAGAAAGGCTGTGCCCTTCTGCCTCTCGTTCTAATCCGCGCGCTCCCGTTCTTGTACACATCTGTCCTCGATACTGCTGCAACTTGTCCGCAGCGATTACGCACCCCGCAACTTCGGCTGCGGTTTGCCCAGGGGATCATCCGGAAATTCCTCTTGGATGTCAGCACCAGCCAAGAGGAGGTGAGCGAGGTCTTGCTCAGGTGTGAAATTTGTGTCTTCCGCTTATTTTAACACGTCGGGGGTAGTGCTCCATTACCTACGAAGTGCCAGTCGCAGTTGAAGGACCGTACATGCTACGTAGGGTGGGTGGGGTACACAAAAGGGAAAACGGAGGTACATACAGTGTAGGAGGGGTCAACTGCGCTCTGATGAGGCGAATATCGACCATGGAACGCTCCGCGCTCGTCGTACATGTGCTTACTGCGACAACAGATGGACGTACTGGTCGACAAAGCACCGATACTGAGGCAGGATTCAACACCGGCGTGTCTCGCCGAGCTCGAGAGAAGACGATCCGACATTCGAACGGATGGAGGCGTTGGGGTGAACAGACTAGGTGTTGTCGGACCGCTCGTGGAGCAGCTTGTGCGACTGTTGCCGGTGAGCTGCATTCCAATAACGTGCACCGAGAGTGCTGTAGCTTAGTACCAATCATACCCACATAGCTGACTGAGGAACACCGGTACTGGTACGTTTTCACAACAGCCTGGCATCTCCTCACTCGTTCTACCAACAACTAAGTTGAGCGAAGAACAATTCCACGATGGTTACACTGTTATCATAATGTCGTGCCTTCTTCCCTACAAGGCTCCCATGAACTGTATCCCTCTCGACCGATTTTCAAAGCTCGATTACTCCACGCCGAAGAAGATGCCGAAATTGAAGTATACGTTTTCGGAAAGCTCTCAATAAGATGGTTCCAACGCCGCCATTTTCGGCACCGTCACTGCTTTCCCTGCCGAGATAACGAGCTTCGAAATATCGGTCCACGGGGTGTGCTATCTTACGCAACCTGCGGTATATAGTTCGACCTCCTTTGCTGCTGTTAATGCTCACCCCACTCGCATCTAGATTCGTCAACATTGTTGGTTTCGTACATTTCTGTGTGGCAGGGGGGGGGGGGGGGGGGGGGGAAAACCCTTGGTGGGTTTTTTTTTTGCCCCCTTTTTTGGAAACCTTCCAATTGGGGGGGTTTTTTGGGAAAAGATTAAAACCCGGGGGGGGGGAAAAATTTTTTTCTAAAAATGTTACTTTTTTTCCCCCTGGTAAAAAATTGTAAATCCCTGGTTGGGTTCTTTTAGGGGGGCCCCCCCTTTTTTGAAAAAAAAACCCCCCTTTTTTTTTAACCCGTTTTGGGGTTTCCCAACTTTGCGACCTTGGGAGACCCCCCCCCCCGCGAAGGGCCCCCAAAAAAACATTTGAAAATTGGGGGGAATTGGGGGGGCGGGGGGGGAAAAAAAAAAAAAGGGGAAGGGGTCTTTTTTCTAACCCCCGGAAAAAAACCAAAAAAAAGGCAAAAAACCCCCCAAAAAAGGGGGGGG
>FN649758.1:2453220-2470414 GCA_000310025.1 Ectocarpus siliculosus | reverse complement strand
AAGGTTTCCTTTTTGGAAAAGCTCCCAATAAGATGGTTCAAACCCCCCCTTTTTGGGCCCCGTCAGGGTTTTCCCTGCGGAGAAAACGAGTTTCAAAATATGGTTCCCCGGGGTGGGTTTTTTTACCCAACCTGGGGTATATATTTCGACCCCCTTTGCGGCTTTTAATGCTCCCCCCCCTGGCATTAAGTTTTGTCAACTTTTTGGTTTTGGTACATTTTTTTGGGGCGGGGGGGGGGGGGGGGGGGGCGGAGCACCTTGTTGCGTTGTCTTTTCTGCTCCGTTTTTGTGATACCTTCCAATTGGTGTGCTTTGTTGTGAACTGATTATAGCCAGGTAGGTGGCAAGTATGTTTCTCTGAAATTGTTACTTTGTTCACTCATGCTAGATATCTGTATATCCATGCTTGGTTCGTTTTAGGTGGCCCCGCCGTTTTCTGAAGAACATACCGCCGTTTTTTGTTAACCTGTTTCGGGTTTCCCAATCGTTGCGACCTTGGCAGTCACCCGCTCGCGCGAGTGGCCCCCAAGATAGCATTGGAGTATTGGGGGTAGCTGGGGGGCAGGGCGGCGTAGACGATAAGAGCGGCAAGTGCTCTCTAGTCAACACAGCGGATATGAGCGAAGAAGAGGCAGATGAGCAGCCGATAGATGCGGCTGGTCAGGCTACGGAGCAGCAGCGCGTCTCAGGAGGCGAGCCTGCAATCGGGCAGTTGGCAGGCAATGGTGTATGCCATGCTCCAGGTGAAGTTGCGCATGTACTGACGGGGGGGCACGACGAACAAGAACGACCATCAGGTGAACCGGAGGCAGCAAACGCGACGACGGAGGGTGTTCAAGACCAGCCCGCAAATGTTGGGGTGACTCGCTCATCAGATCCCAAGGAGGAGTGGTATCAGCCTGAGTTGTTCAACGTGCTGGAGGCGTGGATCCTAGAGTACCTGCGAGAGAAGCTTCACTGTGGATTTTTGCTTTCAAGCCACTTTCAGGAATACACTCGCTTTCTCTATGTCCAGCACAGACCGGTGACGGAGAACGATTTCATCCTCTTCCGTATCTTGGGCCGAGGGGGATTCGGCGCTGTCAACGGTAAGTCGGACTCTAGGCCTAACATGATGGAAGGGGGGAGTTCGCGCTTGCTGCCGAATTTTTGGGCCCTGTAATACAGTGGGGGTCCCCGAATAAGGCGGTGGCCCTGCATAAACGGAATAATCATGTTGTTGTACATTCTACACAATTGAATATGGCGGCTGCCCCTTATAAGGCGGTCATTATCAGCTGCCACACCATTGCCTTTCTCGGGGCCCCCACTGTTCTGTGGTTCTAAGGCATGTTGATCTTTGGTTACTGTTACGTACCTCCACGTGATGCTCTGCTTGCAGGGTGTAAGCGCGGGTCGTCCGGCAAGCTCTTTGCAATGAAGGTGATGAACAAGCGACGAATCAAAATTCGACAATCAGAGGACTTGTGCTGGAACGAGCGCCGCATTCTTGAGGCTCTTGGGAGCCCGTTTGTGGTGAGAGCTGAGTAGATTGCAGCTGTATTTGGTAGAAGCTCGGTCTCCTTTCGCAGTCGTGTAGGCAGTTACTTCACTTGGTTGAGTATGGCTGCGATGTTCCCTGGCCAACTCGATGCCAACGCACCATCTTCTGTGTAAGAATCAAGGGCTTCGAGTAGTTGAGATCCGTTGTTGCTCGACTTCCTGTTGAATTATTACTCTTGTTGTGGAATCATTGGTGGTTAATAGCGTAGGCGAAATGCGTTTTCTGCCGGAGCTTTGACTCTGAGTGTACCCTTTCGGATCACCAGGTTTCGCTCAAGTACGCGTTTGAGTCTAAGAACGACCTGTTTCTCATCCTGGATTTGATGACAGGAGGTGAGTCTTTCTGGTCTGGAACCACTACGATGCCTACAGTAACCCGAGGCCCATGTGTCACAGTTTCATCACCCGCCTTGTCTTGCCCGGTGCACCCGAGTTTATTAGTCTACTAATGCGGTGCTCATATGCATCTGGTTGGCGAGTCTAGTCTGTTTCGGCTACAAAACGGTGTTATAAGACTTGGATAACACAACAATTACTGTTGAATTTTCTTGGCGGTACTCTCGTGCTTGGTGTTGTGCGTGTAGTGTCCTTGCTTCGGTGTCGTATTGCGAACCGTCTTTGTTGATGGTCTAACAAATGCGTCTTCCGGCGAGCGCTACGTCCTTGCGTTGTGATTGCTCGTAGCACACAACACTATGCCCCAGGCCTGATAGGATACCGCTTTTCCGAGTCCAGCAAGTTTCAGCGAAGGAAGCGTAACGCGTGGGCTAGGCGCGGCTGCAAGTCCGCTCAACAAGCATAAATCTGGAAGTTCGTTTTTACCTTTTGCCAGGTGACCTGGGTTTCCACCTTCAGCACCTTGGTATTTTTACGAAGGTGATGGCCCAGTACTACACTGCGCGGACTGTTCTGGGAATCCAACATCTCCACCAGAAGGGCATCGTTTATCGAGACCTCAAGCCGGAGAATGTGATGCTGGACGAATATGGGCGTTCACGAATATCGGACATGGGACTGGCGTGTAAGGTCACTCCCCACCTCACGGGCGCGTGCGGCACCAGAGGATGTAAGTTTTCCAGAGCATCGGCAAAAAGGGCAATCGCGCCTGATGTGGATATTGTCTCTCCTTAGCAGTAGCCCACGGAGCATGTGTTGCCTTGTAGCTCTCTTGTCGTCTGGCCGATTGGAGAAAAGGACATCATTACACTTGCTCAGTGTTACCACGGTATTGATGCGTGGTCGGCACCTGTTTCGCTCGCTCCTTGCTCGATGATGGAATACATAATTCCAGTGGCTTTGTGTGCCTTGCGTATCAAATTTGGAACAATGACCTGATGAAAAATCTGTGGTTCGATAATATGCAAATCGCCCATCCCATTATTCATCCAGATTGGGCCCCAGAGATGCGTCTTCGAAATTCCGCTGGCAAGCGTGTACCGTACAACGAGTGCGTGGACTGGTTCAGCCTTGGCTGCATCCTTTATGAGTTCTTGCGTGGCATGAGCCCGTTCAGAACTGAGAGGGCAATGGACTGGTGTGCGGACACCATCCAAGACAAGGTACGGCTTTCTGGGGTTTTTTGTTGTAGCGGGAGTTCGCTCGATGCTGCGAGACCTCTACCACGGCCACCCTGCTTGGTGGTTAACTTGGTTCCCGCGGTTGCCGATGTTGCTACTATCCCACCTCCCACCAGGAAAAACGCGTGGACAAAGCGACATTGGAGATGGAACCGGAGTACCCGCCAAGATACTTCGACTCCTTGGCGATAGACCTCTGCACAAGTAAGATCACGTAGTTGGCCCCACTTGCGTCGCTCGATGTTACTTTGCACACGGGAACACTCGGACGCATCTATTACCCCCGCCTTGTAGCCTGAGTTCATGGGACCCGGGTTGTTGGGAACGAGCCAGTTTCGGACAAGTTTTATTCGTGCATCTGCGGGTTGGAACTATTATTGTCATGTGCACACGCAAGCTGGCGGTAACACCCAATGTGGTGAAGAAAAAGGTGTATTTGCCTTCCTCCATGTCGGAGGTGGGGAGTGATGGCCAGCATGCTATGTGTTTTTTTTGTCCCGCTGTTCGGCGTATTTTCCAGTGGGCAGCTGGTTAGCGTGGTCGATGTTGTGACAGCAACGCACCTACCTATCCGACGTGTTTCTTATCAACATTTGGTTCCTGGTATGCATACAGAACTGATGATGAAGGATCCACAAAAGAGGCTTGGACGTATGGGTGCCGACGAGATATTGGCGCATCCATGGTTCGGGAACTTGGACCGTGACGCATTGGTCATGGATCAGGTGGAGAGCCCCTACGTTCCAAACAAGGACATCAATGCGGCACCTCAGAGATCTATCGGCAGCTTTGCGGACACTGACTCGAAGGTAAGCACACTTGCTAACTGGCGTGTCTGCATCTATCGATCCCACCTTGCTAAGATTTGGCACACCTGGCACATAACCCACACCATCTTGACGAACGTATCACCAGTTTCATGAAACGTGTCCGCGGATTTCTTGCCATCGTAAACATCGCAGGTTGTCCTGTCTCGCGAAGACCAGGCAATTTACGATGGCTGGGAATACAGTTGTGTCGACAACTTTCAGCAAGAGGTGGTGGACTTCCTCACCTATCGCGACAATAACAAGGCGGCATTGGACTCTCACAGCGGATGCTGCATTATTTGTTAAGGGCAGATTTCCGGTGTATTAGAAATCATGGTTTAAGCGTTTAAGCGATTACTTCAAGTACATTTTACGTGGTTATGCACCACTTTTCTACGTGGGATCGGTTTTGTCTCCAGGCAGAATTAATGATGCTGCCACGCCGGCCGCCAGCACACCCGTGATGATTCCTAAAGACAACTCGGTTGATACATCGTATCCGAAGAAGTCACCCCCGATTTTGCAGCCGACGAAGCCCAATACTACGGCTACAGCGGGGCGGAGATACACCAAATCCTCAACGGCGCTGGCCAGCAGCGTGAACAAGCTTCTCAGGTTGAGAATTGCCCATATATTGGAAGTGTAGACGATGAACGGGTCCTGCACACCAAACACAAGTGGCGCAAGGGCGTAGGTGGGGTGTCCACCAGGGAACTGCAACCAAACTAGCGAACATGTGCGGTATGAGTGACATCATGAAGTCTACGATACGTTGGGGAACTTGAAAACATTCCAATCCTTCAAAGCATACGCCCAAGAACATCCCACCGGGGATGAAGTGTGCCTCGAGCAAAGACAGCAGTAGTTTCGACAAGCCGAGAGTACGGCACAGAAAACGAGGCGAGGAAAAAAGCGCCGTACCTTTGTCACAGCGAACACCGCCGGAATTGAATCCACAGCGAAGACGATGTCACTTAGTTCGACGCACACCAGCACTAGGAGGAGTGGGGTCGCTCGACGAACGCCATCAACCTGTTACGGAGACGGACCCCATGTGAGCTGTCGTGGGCGCTACATGTATCTGATGTGTGGATACGAGAGCGACAGTCCTCGCAAGCACCAATGCTAGCCAAGCGCCATTTTAGGCGCGTGCAGAGGTGTTTAAGAAGGTACCTCCTCCACCACCAATCTATATAGTAGTCATGCAATGTTATGCGGTCGTCGTTTTAGAAAACGACCCAATGCTGCTGCGAGCTACGCCGACGGTAACTACACTGGCATTCATTCCAAACTACAAGCAGCAGTCATCAGTGCATTCCAGCTGAGGCACGGGAAATAGTTCGCCGTGGCAGCAGCGCGGGAACGGAACAAGTATTGGCTCAGCGCAGTAGACAATTCGCTCCATGGATGGATGCTCAGTTTTCAAGGCCATGCGATCCCCCTCGTCACTCACGATGCACCCACATCAGAAAGCCGTGTTTCGTTGAATGAATACGGGGTATTATTAACGAAAGAAAAATCATGGAAAATTTCACGGAAGCGTGTTTTCTTGTAAATATATGGAGGCGTTTCTCTCCGATTCCGGGAAAGGAGCGAGGCGGGATTGTTTGGGGCTTGCTCTTTTCCCCGTTCCGGGTTTTTGACACAAGCATCGGACAGGCGCACCGCGGGCGCTGTAACATCACTGAGAACTCTTAGCAAGAGGTGCCAGACTCACGCCCAGGCCTATTGCCATGATAGACCAGCGACAGAAGCCGGGTTCAGCACGTTGTTTGTCCACACACCAAGACATTGCGTGATGCCTCCGACTTCACTTGCTGCTGTTGATGGTCGGTTTTTTTTTTCAACCGCACATGGCACACACGGAAACAGTAGAACGAGTATAGCAGCAGCGGCAAGGCCTCCAGCGCGCTGATTCCTTCGATTCCGTTGTCTATATGATACTCACTCCCGGCGCTGTGCTACTTCGTGGGTATTGGGGGCTCGGGTGCCGCTCAACAAGGTGTGTGAGAGAGGGGTGTCACCTTGCCAATTAGCCGCTTGAAAAATGCGGTGAGATGGCCTGTTTTTGGTCGGAGAGGCAGCAACTCAAAACCACGGCACCACGCAGTACTAGCGCAACAGGGCCTCCGACACGCTAATTCTTTCGGATTGATCATGTATGTGATGTTGGCCGTCAGCGCCGCTGCCGCCCTATGATTGTTGAGCTCGTCTACCTTTCGACAGGTCGTGGTCAAATCAGGGGGTCGCAACGAAGAAAAATCAGCCGCCAACCAGCACCAACGGAAAAAAATCGCAAGCAACACCCGCGTTGCGAGACACTCTTCCCTGGGCCTGTAGCTGAAAACAGCAAGCCGGGTGGACAGGGTCTTTATAAGCATGCTGATCTTTGTGTCGGGTGCTGCTCTTTGTGAAATTTCCGCTGCTCTATGGAGAGCAAAACCAAGTCAACCTGTTGCATGTCGAGCAAAGCGTGCATTCACCTGAAGGGAGCGGGTTGTTGCGATGACATCATGATTAGAGCAAGCGCAAAAAGTCGGGTCTTCTTTTCACCGTTCCTTGAAAAAAAGCGTGATTTTTTCCGTGAAATGGTTAAGGGTTAATAATAAGCCTAAAGGGTACTTGTGGAGACCTGCGAGTCCACATTATGCGGAATTCAGCAACGTGTACGACCTACCTCACTTACCATGGTGAAGAACTTGTCCCCGTCGTACGACTCTGTAGCATCAAGGGAGGAGGAGGCAAAGGCAATGAGCTTGTTGTCGCTCAAATCTTCGTCCCCGTCGCCCTCACTCTCGGACAACAAAGTGTAGGAGGAGTAAAGAAGTATCCCCGCGAATCCCAGGAGGATCGGATGAAACACGCTCATGGCCGCCTCACCAAGACCAATGAAAATAGCTCGCATCACCACCGCTCCAAAAATACCATACGTGAGAACACGATTTTGGGAGTCAAACGGCACCTGCAGGAGGACAACAGCGGTAGGGGCGTCTCTTGTTGAACGGTTTTGCCCAAGTCTTTCCGAGAAAAAACAGATGATTCTTTCCTACCAAAAATTACAAGGTACTACCGTAATTGTGCGTGTTACGGCACCGGGGTGCGATCGTCTTTTAAATCATTGCTTGTTGGTTTTTCATCGCACCCAGGTGCCATAGCACCGCTGCCAATGCGGAGATGAAAGTCATTTCGTTCTAGATTTCCAACACACCCCCGGTGCGATGACACCGATGGGTGCAATACGGAAGAAGTCACACGGGTCATTTTACCGTGCTGAGTGAACGCACCCAAGTGCGACGACACCGATAGGTTCGATACTCAAGAAACGAACACAGGCGTTTCTGGTACAAGTACCGCATACTTGCGCGTGATGCGGTACTCAAGTGAAGTGGCTGATGTGAGTTTGGGTAGCGTGTGCCAAAGACAACAGACGCTGTGGTTCCCTGCTGGGAAAGGTACACGGTACAGTATCGTTCTTCTTCCAACCTCTTTGTTGGTCACAAGCCCCTCATCTGTCGGCTGGTGCGTCCCTCTGTCTTTGTCTGCCTCAAGGGGCATCGAACCGGTACAATTGTAGTACCATGTGCGAACTCCTTCTTGTTCGATTGGTTGGAGGTGCGGGATGTGTGCTGTGTACCTGGTTTTGTGAGTGAGTGCATTCCATGTGCAGATTACCGTAGAAAAACTTGATCATTTCTACGCGCATACCTCGACGGTACGATACGCATACAGGAAAAGAATGGCGCCCCAATTGGTACCTACCGGACCCTCTCAGCTGTTCGCTACATGCAGTTCCACACGTGGCCCGAAGGGTACCGGTATGTTACGGAAGCACGCAAATTTACGTCCTAAGCAGGTTTTATATCGTTGATATCGCACCGGGTGCGTTAACACCGATACCGGTGCGGAAATGCAAAAAATCATGCCGTTCTCGATATTTTTGCGCACTCCGGTTCCATAACACCGATGGTTGCGAAATCAACGATGGGTGCAATAACACGCACAATTACGGTAAGTAAGTACTCATCGGAGTGAGGTGGTATCGTAATCGCGGTGGCCTTGACAAAATGTTGGAGGGTTTATTCGGCGAAGAAGGGTAGAGGCCTTTGCTCGGGCCAGATCAGTGAGCCAACACAAGATAACACACGCTCCCGTCTCGTGGACGTCCGTCATGTGTGGGTTCCGTGCTTGGACAAACCACGAATCGCACCAACACACAGTAGCAGCAGCACCTCCCTTTGTCGGAGATCTACACTTTCAACGTCGGAGGACGATGTGATGTGCGAGGGTACATTTCCCCGACACTTGCAAAAGCGAGCGCGCTCACAGCTCCCCGCCCTGCTAAGCAAGGCCACGGAAGGTAGCTACCACCAAGCAACAAACCTTATCAGCAGCACCAGCAGTACAACATCGAAGGCAACCACAACCAAAACAACAAAATCAATAATTAGCAGCAGCAGCAGGCGACAACATTCACTTTGCACCCCGCATGCATGACGTATGCTTCTCAAATTTCGAAGAATTCGCGGCGGGAAAAAAATTGGGGGAAAGTGTGGTTTGGTCATTTGCATACAATGTCATGATGGCGACGGTAGAGGTAGGTGTAGAAATTGGACTCGTGCGCCTCAATACTTTGTTGTGGTGTCAGAGTTCATACAGTTTAGTTGTAGAAACGTCCGGGGAGGCAGGGTATATGCGTTCACCGTTCGCGTGGCCTGCCTCTCACCCCCTCAGTTCCGGCACCGTATTACACCCGAATTTTCGGGAATGTTCAACCGGGGTTTTGTCGGAGAGCTGCACTTTCAACGTGGGACAACTGCTGTGTGATGTACCCCCTTATATTAATAGGGGAAACTTATGGTGATATGGATACAATAGGCCGTGATGATGGCGGTGGTACAGGTAGATGTAGAAATTGGACTCGTGCGCCTCACTCAATTCGTTGTGTAGCGAGTTCACACAGTTTTGTTGTCAGGGTGGACACGTTCAACGTACACATCGTCTCCCTCTCACCCCCTCAGTTGGAATTTTCGGACATGTTCAAAGGGAGATTCTTGGTGTTTTTCCACCCGCCTGTCATCCATGTCGTTCGACGATCGATCATCTTATCCCCACCATGGCTGTCACCACCGTCCATCACACACGCTGAATGGCACATGTATATCATCAGCGGGGTTGCTATCGCTGTCGTGTTCGCCTTGGCATCAAGGCCGCCCAAAAGCCGAAGAGAGCGCTTTTCGCGTCGTTCGCAAAAAAAAACAGTCACAATCCGGCAAAAATCCTCGCCCAGATGAGTCCCTCTTTCCCCTTGGAGACGGCAGCGCGTTGCTTTTTTGTCGTCTGCCGAGTAATACATGGCGTAAGTATGTGTACTTGCTTCGTCCCTTGCAGTAAGCACGGCAGACTTCGTCTTTGCAACTGCGTGCCTCTTTCGTGTCCTTGCCTGTGAGCGCCATCAAAATACGGTCGATAGTGCGCATAATATGTCATGGCGGCGGTATGCATCTAGAAATTGGACTGGTGCGTCCCCAGTTAATTCTGACGTTGCTTTGTTGTCGACTGGCGAGTAATACAGTTCACTTGTAGTCGCCTCTCCAGAGAGTCAGGGGCGGCGGGGTGCACGTTCAACGTTCACGTCCTCTCGCCGGCTCAGTTTCGTCGCCATTGAGTGGTGCAACGGACAAGCTGGCAGGCTGAGCCCGGTCTTGTGTACTCCATTGTTTTTTGCTTATTTGCGCGCGTTCACTTTATTACTACATTTTTGTTTTGGCGGGCATTCACGCCGCCTCCCTCTTTTCCCTCTCGTAGTTTATCTACTGAAGTAGTATATTATATTTCCTGCGTATCTTGCCTGCGTACCTGCCCGTTGGCGTGTCCTAGCGGTTGCACGACGTGCGTGCATGTTTTCTACCGGTCGTTAGTACACAAAAAAAGCAAAAAAAGTGGGGTATAGACGTGGAGCGAACGCCCGTCGGGCTCTCATTGCGACACCGCCCTGATTTCTGAATGGGAGGAAGCAGGTGGATGGTTATCTTCTTTCGTACGATTGCGCTCGGTTGAAGCACGAATTGGAGTGGCCACACTTCCTTCTTCCCCTCGCTGCCTCGGCAAGGCTTTTGCTTAGGCATGGCCCATAGCGAGGGGGGGGGGGTCTTTCTAGCGAGCATGGCTAGACTCACCCTCAAGGGACCGATACCTTCTTGCTGCGGCGCACCCGCCGCGAGGCGTGCGTAGTGGTAGAGTTGGGTCGGCACTGGTGCGTCAGGTATTAAAGTGCGGATGCGCGGGCCTCATGGCCGTCGGTGTAGACAGCAATGCCCATCTCAGTTTTGTGCGGGGAGGCAGAGGCCATCAGAAAGGTGGACGGACGGCCCTAGGTTTGCTAGAGGGAGCTGTACTGTCTCAGTAACCTGGTTTCGCCATCAAAGGGGAGGAGGGAACAGGTAGTGACGAGCTGAGTGGGCTGGTTGACCCTTCGGCGCGAGAATTTTCAGACCAAGAACCCTTAGTGCAACGAGGGAGAAAGCGAGGAACCGACTGGGAAGGACAGCAACGAGAGCGTGTACGGACGGAGCGGGTCGAGTTTGGTCGTGCTAGGACTGGCCGTAGCGGCGCCGGAGCACCGGCACCGGAGCAGCGGCATCGGAGCAGCGGCATCGGAGCAGCGGCATCGGAGCAGCGGCATCAGAGCACACGGACAACATCGAACCGTGACGCACGGAGAAACATTTTGTGTTGTCAAATATTTTCCGTTTTTTCCTGAACATCGGTGTTAAGTGTGTGTGTGATGACGTCACTGGTTTTGTAGAGAGACGCGGCAGAGATGGCGCGGATACCCCGGGTGCCTTTATTGTGTACCTGCATCGTGGAAGACCCCTTCAATGTGGACCGATTCCTAGTCAGTGTCCAACGTGTCCATTATTTACACTGCTGTGTCCAACACAGATGATCGGGGGTAGATTCGGTGATTGTCAATTGTAATGATGGCTTTGGTTGGGTGTTCTTTTTCACTGTATGTCCACGGACGCATTCTGACAGCACTTCAGACAGCGGTTGCGCGCCCCGAACTTGTGCCATGCCTACCATGATGTTATTGTACAGGCAGCACTCCAGGCAGCTGTACGCTGTAGTCGACAAACATTCATTTTGGTAAAGTGCTGTTGTTGTTGTTGTTGTTGTTGTCTTCACATTAAAAACCGTCCAGATCTCTCTCTACCCAGTACCTTCGTATGTCCGTACTGATGTGGGACAGGGGGGATGATACTGCTGTAGCCAAATGTAGTGTGTGGACGGATGGTTCAGTTTTGGGCACGCAAACGTGCTGCAGGGATGTAGGTGCACCTCTTCGGGCTTGTGTTTCTTGTTAGTTTGCGTTTTATTTAGATCTTCTGATGGCTCTGGCATTTTTGTTACCACGGACCGCGTCTTTGCTAGATTTGGGATTAGGAACTGACACGAGTTTAATGTGAAGACAACAACAACAACAACTCTAGAGCTCTACTGCGATTCTCCTGGAAAACTAATCGGAAAAGCAACATCCCTCGAGGTTCCCACGGGAAGTCAGAATGTCCGACACCCGGTTGCGGCGGTACAGGTGTCCATACACCATCAAATACCATGTCTCTCATATAGAGTGAGACCGAGACAGAGACACCCCTCGCCCTCTGCGCAGGGAGAACGACCTGGGTTTCCACGTGTGTGTGTCCACTGCAGTTGGTGCTGTTCTTCTTCGTGATACGTCGGACCAACTCGCGCGACATACTCCTCACGAACAAACGTCTCTTCTTTGTTCCCCTGGCCAACTCGCTACTCAATTATAACCCTTGCTCCCTGCCTAGCCAAAATAAATTAGATTTGAGGCCGGGGCAACCCCCGGGCTATCACACAGGTACAAGTCATGTATAATCGCACACACAGTACGACGACACATTTTGCGGCAGACTCCTCTATCCGACACCTATTTGTGTACGGTCGGGCACCCACACGGGATGTACAAAATACAACCACTTTCTCGAATACCAACCACGATTCATATCTAAAAGCTGTCATGAACATGCCAGAAAATACCCAGTACGTGCCGACGCCCCGTCTCACACTGTTCTTGGAAGGATACAGATCTGCCTCTCGACCGGCCTAACTCATATGTACGACTGGAAAAAAACATCGGAGCTTGCGCTTCGTGCTTAGCGGTGTTTGGTATTCGAAACTACAGCAAGCACGATAGTGCCGTTGAGTCGAAAAGGTTATTGTCTTGTCCCAGGGCTCTGGGCTCTACACAAGTTGTACCCTAGCGAAGTTCTGCCTTTGTGACGCAAACAGATGGGACGAAGCTTGGCTTGCGGCGTGCCTTCAGCATCCCAAGGCATTTTCATTTCATGTTTCATTTGATTCGCGGTCGTGTGTGCGAGATAAAAAATACTGCCCGTGGGCGGCGCATATGGTATGAACGAGCGAGAGAGGTATAAATAAACACGCGACCACCCAGCTGAATCTCCACTTGGGTTCCCACCACGCTGGTGCATGTGCGAGGAAGCTCTCGTGTGATCGCCTACCCTTCCCTGATGGGAAGCACCCGTCCAAGATTTTCTTCAAACGTGATCCTGCCCCGCCCGTAAGTTCTTCGAAACATTCCTCTCCACCAAAGAACTACAAAAATGGTATCAAGACCGTCCTCAACATGACTTGTTCAAGTCTTCGAGGGTCCAGTGATGCCTACTGCATAGTGGACTAGCTGGATGTGTTGAAAGTCCTTCGGCTGGGGGTCTCCAAGTAACGTCGGCCGAAAATCCCCCGACATACAGACACAGTACAGCTTGTACAGCTTGTACAGATTGTGCAGTTTGGATTTTTAAGACGAACCATTCGACTTCCGCCTAACTGGGTCGTGGCAAGTTGAGTTGGCTCACATCAGAAAGTACAACGCACGCACAGGCAGCACTGGACCAATATTGACAGGTCCACAGCTCCAACATACAATAGCTGGATTTAATTCCAACTCGAAATTACGCAAACACGTTCCGCCCCGTCCTAAAATGTTGATTTGGAGGTCATGTACACCAGCACCCAATAGGATATCTCGACACCGCACACCGGGCCGCAACGACTGGACTAAAACGGACTTCAGATATAATGTGTGTGTGATTACCAGCAGCAGCAATAGCTGCGATGAAGTAAGGTGAGGCTGCAGGTTCCTCAGAGTGAAATGGATAAACGTCTCCCCGTGTTCTCCTTGCCGAGTAATGGCACAAGTCTAGCCTCTTTCACACAAAACATATCAATCTCGCGCCAAAGAGGTTCTTGTTCTCAGGAAAGACTCAAATTATGCCCCGCCGGAAAAGACGATTTGACAATAGAGATGTGCACAGCAACAGGAGTGAGACATTCAACGATACAACAGTACTGGATAACTCACGAATGAACATACGTGTGGCCTGAGGCGTGCCGAACTGTGTGTGTCTAGCGGCACCCGACTCTATTCCACACACATCGGGCTGTCCCCCGTAGACAGGTTGCTTCTTTTTGAAAACCATTCCAATTCCGCTCGACAGCGTCCCAAGAGGCTGATTTGTTTATGGTCTATGTAGGTGCCTCGTCTGCACAGCAGCAACAGAGCGGGAAACTACAGAAATACAGCGATACTCAAAAGTTCTGGACTGGAACGCCTAAAAATGAAAGTATCTGATGGTTATTACGCATGTCCAGCGGCAGAGCGGGGTAGCAACGGCAAGAGACTATTTTCAGAGGCAGGAGACACAAACTGTTAACGTGCAAGATTCAGAACTTGACTCTCTCAAACGTAAATTCTGATTCCCTAACACATCCGATCACCGTTCTTACTTGTGGCTTTGATCTTTTGTTTGTGTCATGCGTTCGTAGCAACAGCAGACAGACGCCGCACAACTATCAACGATTCAGGAATGGGACGCGATTCAGGAGTGGGACAAAACTCAAGCGTGAACTTGTCAGAAGAGTGTCGTCATGACCTTGTGAAAAAAAAAGATGGAGTAAGCTGTAATGATGGCTGTTGAAACACCAGCGGCCGCTGATGGTATTCGGAGTGCAACGCTCAGAAATGCACAGTGCTCATGTTCAGAACGATTTCGATGCACATACGAGTTTCGTACATGTTCCTCCAGCAGGCGTCACGATGAATCTCGGCGCGGGACGCTGAGATTTCCTTTAGGTCAATACATCCAGTCACACTAAGGTCTGCGAAAGATGCTGACCAAAAAGTATATGTGAAAAAAATCAGGCTTATGTCATATGCTAACGTTTGTGCCCTGAGCTGTGAGACTTCCAACACCAATGATACTTACAAGTCTAGCTTTGTGTCAAATTCATCAGCTGAAAAGCAAACAGCGTACTTGCACCACATGCTAACACCGGGGAGAAAAGCAAGCAAGAGAGCACACATCCAGACCCATTCACCTTGAAAAACTTGAACAGCAGTAAGAAGACGAAGAGGTTGTCGACGGAAAGGCTCATCTCGACCACGTAACCTAGGCGTCGGACGAGTGACGGGGCGAACCACAACGCGATTCATTTCGGGGAACTGTGGCGAATTTGTCCGCTCGAACTAAGCGCGCGAAAGTTGTAGGGGAGACTAAGAACTTCTCTAATCAATCTTGTTCGTAGAGTAGCCTCCCTCGATTCGACAATCGACATGAACGGATCAATATGTAAAGGGGATCCTAAAGAGCACAGAATGCCGGCACATGAGGCTCACGGGGGTGGAAACTCCAGGACCGGAGAGGACTAGGATTGAAAAAAGGTCTTTGCGGAGGAAACTCAACAACGTCGTCATTCATTGGCAGCGAATTTGCAAGTAGCCGTCGACACATGCGTGAAAAATAATCCAAGTCCAGGGATCTGCTCTAATGATAGCGTGCATTGTGGTTCCGAATCTGGATCTCTGCACATCACCATGTTTCAGTACCCTCGGAATCATCTAATTCTCCCCGAGCGCTGTGCGACGCTCCCCGTGCGGACAGACACGCAATGGCGTGCAAGTGCCCCTCGAATCGCGCCGCCATGGCTTGGCATTACGGGCAGCGAGGGTCTGACACAAAATATCGGGGGGTGTCCAACGTGTCCTCCCTTCGACTACGTTGTGTCTTGCGCATTATTTTCGTTTGTGGTTGACCGGAATTAGTGTTGCCGTAGCCTGTGGCTGCCTGTTTCTGCCTCCCTTGCCGTGTGTTACTGAGGGCGGCCGAGGAGTGTAGTCCTTGACCTTCCTTTCACTGCCGCACCGCCAACTACTTTGTTTTCGCCTTCAGGTGTTGCAATTCCTACATCATGCCAATGGAATCCAACTTCCTGTTGCTGGCGCCTACATGTATCTCCAACGCTACCACTCCCAACACTCCCCATGGGGACTACATGTAGGACGAGTAGACAAGCTCACTGACACCGTAAGATTACGGGGTTATGTTTTAACCAGAGCGAAGCACGTACCGGTGATATCGCACCCCTGTGCGATAAAAAACCAAGAACCAAGTTATTTAATTCGATTATCGCACGGGGTTCGGTTATATCGCACGCCCGTGCGATATCACCGATACCGAGCCCCGCGTGGCCCCGGGGCATTCTCTGCGCAGGAGGTACCGTGACGGTGTTGTACTCTGTGTACGTATGGCGGCATCGCGTACAAATACCGAAACACTGGAAAATATGGCAAAAACAAGGAGTCAGAGGAGACTTCATTGGTTACTTCACGTTATTCATCCAGCAGCAGCAGATTAGCCAGTGAGGCTGTGGCAGCTTCCATGCCTGCACCCGCTGACATGCTGTCACGGAGTGTGGCACGGTGTGTTTGGGCAAGCGACCTCTCGGTGGCGGGAAATTACTGTCGTATGCATATTTCGCCGCTTTTCATCCCGCTGTGTCTCGTATGATACGTATGGTATGCAAGATGTGTGTGTTCTCTGTGTTCGGGGTGTGTTAGCACCGACCGTGTGTGTGATATGCAGTACGGCCGTGTTGGGTATCGCACGTATCGGAGTTGTCCCACGGGGGTATGGGTCGAAAGCACCCACGGGACTACGGTACTGCTGCTATAGGGTGTATTGTTTACTCTGTATCGCACGTACCGGTGATATCGCAGCCATTGTCGCACAGGGACCGGTGATATCGCACGTATCGGTGATATCGAACGGGGGTGCGATAAAAAGTCAAGAGCTAACCCATTTCAAAATCGATCGCACCCCCGTGTGTTCTCTCGCATCCTTACGGTAAGCATGGGCTTCGCCAGCGCCACAGGTGGGGTACAACGATCGATGCAGTTTTCTTGTCAAGCCAAAAATTGTGAGCAATATGGCGAAACGACTCTGTCGATGCCCATCTGCGTCCAACACAATCCCATAATATGTCTCCCGAAGGGGACCTTTGTGGAAATAGTCGTCGTTATCCATCTGCATTAGGTCTAGATGTCACCGCACCGTTAGCCGAACAGCAGAACAGCGAGAAACAACCGGGGGGGGGGGGGGGCTCAAAAATACTGGAAAACAGGGAGGGGAGGGGGGGGGGCGGGGGTACTCATAGTCGTGCATGGCCGTAGTCGTTTGACCATTGACCTCGCATCCCTACAAAGCCGGGACGGAGCACGCCGGCTTCTCACCGGACCAGGCTCTCACATCACCAAGCGCGAAGCGCCGTGAGGTATTCGGCGAGTCGCATGAAGGGTGAGCTGCATCCTGCTAAGGGTGTTCGGCATCTTGTGCTTACTTCCTTGCGTACGGATGACAGCTACGTATGACTTAATTTATTTTCTGGTGCTTTCACTTCCAGAGACAGTTGTAAGCACTGTGTAACTGCCTCGAGGAAGCATGACCATTTTAACACAACGTGGTGCGATCATCCCCCGTTGCGCGGAGTGAGGTTTCTCCACCCCGCACAACATGACCTACTCGACCACCATTATGGTTACCGCCAAAAAAAAAACAGAGGTAAAAAAACGGTAACCTGGTTGCCGAGTTCACGAAGTGAATTGGCTTGTTTTACAACGTCGTTGCCAAGCGTCGAAAACCCAATCCCGATGGCAAACACCGAGGGGGGGGCTTGTTTTACAACGTCGTTGCCAAGCGACGAACACCCAATCCCGATGGCAAACACCGAGGGGGGGGCTTGTTTTACAACGTCGTTGCCAAGCGACGAAAACCCAACCCCGATGGCAAACACCGGGGGGGGGCGACATGTTTTACAACGTCCTTGCCAAACGACGAAAACCCAATCCCGATGGCAAACACCACGCGGGGGGGAAGGGGGGCA
>FN649758.1:2292075-2449159 GCA_000310025.1 Ectocarpus siliculosus | reverse complement strand
TGGTCGGCGGGAATCCGGAGGGCGTATGCTGACATGATCGAGAGACGTATTGGTTGGTGTGTCTGATTCCCGATTATGTCAGCCTACGCCCTCCGGATACTCGCGACCATCGCGTACACGCCCGGGCGCTGCGGTTCCCACACCCGGTTCGACTCCTTACTTCCTATTTATGTAGTCTGCACAGACATAAACTAGTGATGGGGGTCCCGAGCTTGGACCAGGAGAAGGTGATCTTGACTCTCTCTCATAGTTCCATGACGGCGGTGCAACAAGTATAAAGTCCGCGTAAGATTTCGCGCGGCCAATGCATTTGTAGACTAGTCTATGTAGTCTACAATCAACGACAACTCGGTACAGGTCTTGAATGAAAGCCACATCGTTCTGAGGAACGTTCCTGACTGTCTCGCCAGTAGCTCGCCAGAACCCACAACAACAAGGACAATTATTTTCGCACCAAGGCGGAGGGAGCCTCGTTGTGTGGAAGAAAATTGTACCTGGTACATAATTTTTTTGTCGGTTTCGCAAATTCTTCGATTCACCAGGCACCACCCACACACACACAGTGTGCTCGAAGAACAGTTGTACAATTGTCCACGTGGTCAAAGAGAAACTCGGCGCCCAGCGAAAAAGGCCCTGGTGGTGGCGCGACAAACATGAAGAGAGGGAAGCGGCCTCCACGGCCAGGAAGCGAAGTTAGGTTTGCGGCTTTGGTCACAGCAACATGCCCGTCACGTTGAGGCAACGGGGCGGGAGAAGATCGCCCGAACCGCGGAAACAACGTGTGCGGTTGGTATAGAGGTGGTGGCAGCCCGCCATCAGCAAAGAGCAGGAGGAAGAGCACGAAGTGGCCTCTCGGTTTCGACTACTTGGTGGTGAAGACGGGGGGAGTCTTTCGCGGCGCAAGAGTGCATGAATTCGCTTCTTGGTTTTGTGTCACACAACAAAACACCATGCACCTCTCCGACCCCAACGAAACCCTTTTGACCCCTGTACTTTTTCCTCCATGCCCGCCACAGTTGTAGTGCAGACGAGCCGGTCAACTCCGAAAGTCGGCCAATCTGAGGTCGGTAGATAAATTTAGAGCTACTCCGAGACGCTCTCTGTCTCCAGGCTTGTCACTGATAGAGATTGCATTCGCTCCGGAAGTGTGTATTGCCCTCCGTGTTTTCTTCCGTACTATCCACCTCGCCCGTCTCTCCTCTGTTGCTCCACTGTAGGTAGTAATATCGTTTGGAAACATCGTACCCTGTTCCGTGGTGATGGATAGCGTACGGCATTTTTCGACAACCCGCCGAAAAGGTTTAAACCATTTGTGTCTACTGCTGCTGTAGTTGTGGGGCTCTGAAACCGATTGTCTGGATCTTCTTCGTAATACAGCTCTCCCGGTGTTTCCCAGTCACTTTTATTGCCACCTACCCAAGGTTTAATGCAAAAGGCATTTGCCCCAAACATTTTGGGCCGCGTGTCCGTCGGCATTTTGGACAACTTCGGCCACACCATTTATTTGCAGCAGGAGAGTGATTTGGCCGCCGTCGGACACAGCCAGCGGCACAGCCGGGACAGCTTTTCTCGGCACGCCTGCGTGTGTGTTTCCACATAAATGCGGCCTCCAAACCCATGTGGAAGTTGTATACTTCACAGTACACATATATGCATACTCGTACACAGTTGTTCATACTTGGAAATATATTTATTGTGCTTGGTCGTCGCAACCCATGCTACAACAGTACCGAGACATGCGTCCACAAGACTCACCAGCTACGATGTATCACAACTAGGTTGTCATGCCTGGGAAACTTCGTAGAGAATTGCACCCGAATATGTTTTACTCCCACTGGTAGTCTACATTGATTGCGACGCCGGGTACCCGCAATTCCTCGCCAGAAGGCACTTCGACAAACATGCTCTCAAACTTGTTCGCCCACAACAGATCACGTGAAAAAATACAACCATAATAACCATACTTGCCTTCAAGTCTATACGAACACTCCGGACCAAAGCAACACAAACAACGCCCCAAATCCTAAAAACGCAGACGACGTCAACGCTAGTGGCAAATCCTTTGCGGCGCTTTGCTCCTTCCTAGCGCTCATTTGCTGCATGAATGACACCGACATGAAGGCCAACCCCGCCATCACGAATACTGCCGCCAGGGGTCCGTAATACTGCGGTGGGATTGGACTCGAATACGGAACCTGGACAAAAACATCGAAGGTGGGGTAGGCGTGGAAAGGCGGCGCGCGAAGCTAATTAGAGACATTTTTCTCCCGAAAAACTCAACTCTAGCCGAGCGCGGTCTACTTGCACGCACAGGGAGCCCCATGTGCCCGTACTCCCTACACTATCCGTCGTCACAAACTGCGAGAGCACGACAGAGAAGAGGGGGGGGGGGGGGGGGGGCAGTAGTGGGTGATCGCGGATCGTTATCGCACACTTTTACTGGCGGTGCGAGTTTGTCGTATGGTATGCATGGTGATCTCCCGCGTGTTGTAAATATCACCAGCACGCGGTAGTCAGCCACCGCAGGTTACTGGTGAACCCCACGCCGTTGGATAACGTGAGTACAGCATGCGCGCATGTGCGCGTTTGCCTTGAGTGGGTCACTTCCATGTGATATTGACATAATCAACAAAGCAGAATTGGCAACTGCCCAATACTTTTATCAGTTCACCCGGCTTGGGGCGGCGCGGACTTGCGTGGTTCTCTTACCCATTTCACTCGCCCTCGACAAGCCACAACAACAGGCCATCGGTCTCCAAAATATTTGTTCAAGCCTGAAGCAGGATTGGCTTAGTTCCATATTAAGACGCAGTCTCACGTATCCGTACTTGGGTGCTTCGTTTCAAGACCGGTGGGCAGCCAACGTGCCATATATATATCAAGCGGTCTCGGACGGTACACGTGCGGTATACATTGCCCCCGAAATCGTGATCGCACAACAACAGACAGACCATCGTGATGGCGCAAACTCCGAGCCTAAGGTTTGGAGCGGTTCGTTTGGAGTGTTGTCAAACGGGATAGCGCTGAATATTTGTGCCAGGGAGGACATATCTTCCGTACAAGCCTTGGAACAAGATGCCCAAAACCAAAGTCAGCGAACAACCATCGTCGTAGACCAGAGATACACCGGCTGCGACAGGGCGACAGGGTACGCAAACAACGTGCGAGGTACGTTCATCACCCCCGCCGTACGTTCATCACCCCCGCCGGCTTGGCCAACACAACACTCTTCCACGTCTACCCACATTTTTCCGAATCTCGGGCGCGGAGAGGGCAAACCCGCAAGTCAAAGAGAGTATTATTGTTTTCGCGTTTACACACAATACTCAATACTCCACGTTGTCTACCGTCTATGTAACAGCAGGGGCGGCGATGCGCCGCAAACTTCGAGGAGAGCACACACTCGGGACACGCCATGTACAGGTTTGTAGATACCTCACTGCACTCCCAACACACACATTTATCGGGTTGAGGGTGGGTAGTACTGCTCTACTACTGTGCTTCTGTTCTACCAAACTTACGTATAATACCCGCGCAAGCCCTACCGGCTGGATACTCCCCGATTTATATCCGATTACTCCGCGCTACAATATGTACTCCCCAAACCCAAAAACAATTAATTAATTAAATCAAACACCCCATATATATATTATATATATAAATTTTGGCAGCGACCTCACCCGCCACTGCTGGAGCACACTTTTCTGGTGCTGTATGCATATGAAATCTCAAAAAAAAATCTGTGGATCGCGGCTTACCTCCACCGTCATTGTTGTGTTGCTGGACTTGTTGCAGAAATCGGTACAAAGACGGGAACCAAAGGAAGGTAGAACGACAGAGATACAGAAGTGACAAGCAGAGCAGTAGTGTGTGGAGTGGCTCGCACCGTGGGTCCCGCAAGGCTCCTCTGCTGCGCTGTGCTGGGCAACGCAGCGACGCCGTAGAATGTGAAGCAACACAGAGCAGTACCACGATTTCCAATACCCAGCTCTTGTGCCCCCAGCCTCGTTGTTGCTTCTTTGTGCTGTGTGTGTTGTCTGTTGTTCACCCCGCCGTTTCCCCCTGGCATTTGCCAGTTGCCCCCTGGCGCTCCTGCTTCTGCTGCTCCTCGCTGCTCGACCTTCCGCAGCACAGCAGGAACACCATGTCACAGCAGTATGTTGCCACAGCTAAAAAAGCGACAGCTGTCAGTAAGTCTCTGGTGTGCCATTTCACTGGGCCGGATGATTTGAACTTGGTTATCGCGAAAGGTGCACACCTCGAGATCCGAGCGATCACCGCGGAGGGCCTTCAGCACAGGCTCGACGTTCCGCTTTATGGCGCGATCGCAACCATGGAAGCGTATCGCCTAGCGGACGAGAACTGCGAGCGTATTTTCGTCCTCACGGAGCGCTATCAGTTTTGTGTTCTCCAGTACGATGTATCACGGCAGGTGAGATAGATGAAAACGAGGTTGCATGTTGTGTGGTAGTGCTGCATGGGTACAGCAGCTGCTGTTGTTGTGTATTTTGCGATTGGTATAGAGGATTGTTCTTTACTCGATACTCGGCAAAGATACCTTCGGGGAATTATCTCTCTTGGATCAATTCCAATTCGGTTCCGGGTAATAAGAGGGCAAATGACGATAATATAGAATATATGGGGGTGTTTGATTTAATTAATTGTTTTTGGGTTTGTACTCCCCAAACCCAAAAACAATTATGTTCCCCAAACCCAAAAACAATTAATTAAATCAAACTCCCCCATATATGTACTACTCCCCAAACCCAAAAACAATTAATGTACTCCCCAAACGCAAAAACAATTAATTAAATCAAACACCCCCCCATACAATATATATTTTGTGCCCCGCTGGGGTCAGAAGCACACGTGTTGCCCCCTATGGAAAAATTACCATATTTTTTTTTTATGCGGACAGTACAAATCCTGGAATCACACCCCCTGGCGGTCCCTCCGCATAGAGTTTTGAGTTATTCTGCTATACCTCTCGCTGTAGTGCTGATCCCTAATCGTGCACATCCGATATGCCTTGCCCACACATAGAGATGCACACACCCCAATTTCTGTCAGGTTTGGTTGGGGTTAGGTCTTCAGCAAACGGCGTTGAAAGTCAGGTGCGTGCTTCCATGGCTTGGATTTCTATATGTTTTCGGAGGTAGACACATGATCGTTCTGGAAGCCACTTCTGCTGACTACTGGAGTTAAGACTTGAATTTGGGCCGACTTTCGCAGGCCAACCGCGGACGCTGTAGTGGAGATCCCTAATCATGCACATCATGGATTAGTTCTATGGTACTTTATCTCTACGATAGGCAAAGCATCGGCCGAATCGGGGGACCGTAGTGTTTCAGCAAACCTCGGTGAAAGTTGGCTCCCAAGAGCTGAAAAGGTTGCGCGCAGCAGCAGAAAGCTGGTTCAACTCAGATGTGATCGTGAGGCATTTCTCGCGTCCAAAGCAAAATCAAAGGGTGAAAACAGCTTTCCGGTGGAGGGTATGACCTGCTTGAGGTGCCCGTGTACTTTGGTGGCAGGCCGAGGTCTGTGTGAGGAGCACGAGGTGGTGAAAGAACTGGGCTCAGCCTTGTCCAATCTGGGGAGGGGATGAAACAAAATTGACCCCGCTGAAACCTGCGGCGTGATTTTTTGTCCGTACCTTTTTTCAATTTCCTATAGGGGGCAACACGTGTGGAAGGGAGCTGGTGAACAACACGAGTGTAGGTTGCATGGTGCCAATGAATGTGTATTTTATTCTGTGCATATGTGCTCATTCAAATTTAAAATGTCGGATGTGGCGCCCAATCATTGCTGGACCTACAGCAGTACTTGAAGACCATAAAACCGTAGTATTTGAACTTGTGAAGGACGAGAAGTCGAGTTTTGTGAGCTCTTTTGAGAATCAGGGAATGCCCTCGATGTTTGGCGTGTCTTGTGTGTCCGGCACTCGAACTTCACCCCTTCTGCACGAGTATGGTATCAGCACCCATATATTGCCGCAGCCACCCCGCGCAAGGTCGTAGTGTCTGTCTACTGGGGTACATGCTTGATCGAGACACTTTGGCCGCATGCAGCTGTTGAAATGGGGCTTTGTTCGCGCGAAGTATAGTAGTGGGAATGACTACATATAATAGAAAGGGTCCGTGCGCCGCTGCGTAGGATTTTTTTCGTCAGATTGTCAGATTACGACACCTTGTGCACAGCAAGCGGGATGATAACCTTATATTCTGCCTGTCGATGACCACCTATTTCATTCAGCATAGTTTTCATCTCACACACCATGCCCGTGGCCGTGGTCACGTGCAAGCCAGTACGTTGCAGGCTGAGGCGAATTTAGAAACGTACCAACACCAAGCCAAAGTTGCTGCTGTGAAACCAGGCCTACTATGCATCGTACATGTCTATACCAGTCGAACGAAGCCTCGCATTGACGGCTGCGACCAGCAAAAGCGCGTGACATCCCGCTGAGGCTTGTCTTCCTTTCCTACATATCTCGCTATCGTGCCCACGGTATAACTTTGTGTTTCAGCAACTTTTACGCGTTTGACCGTTGTCTTGTGTTTTATAAGTAAGCTGACAAGCCCTCGTTGATGGTTAGTTTATATCATGACAAAAGACCAAACGGTCATTGGGGCGCACAAAAGGAGATGACCAACCCAGCATGTGTATCTAGCGTAGATGGTCCCAGGATGTTCCGGGTGGTCTCGTGCGGGCTCGTTAGTGCCGGGAGTGCGTTGCGGAGTGTAATGTTGCGCACACTGCTAGCTCCGGGTGTCGATGCCCACGCCCCCCGCTCCAAGGCACCCATACAGTCGCAGTCCTCTAGGACGTTTGGATTGTTTTCTGCAGGGCAACCTTGGGTTGAGGACCTTCGCACTGAACCATGTTGTGTTTTCGATGTTTCCGCCTCGGTGAACTCTCCACAGGAAATCCGCACGAGAAGCAGCGGCTCGGTGAAGGATCGCATCGGTCGCGCCATTGACAACAGCAAGATTGGAGTCATGGATCCGCAGAGCCGCATGATTGGTCTTCACCTGTACGAAGGTTACTTCAAGGTCATTCCAATGGATGCCAAGGGGCAGCTGAAGGATGCTTTCAACATCCGGCTGGAAGAACTGGAGGTGCTAGACATCCAATTTCTCTCCGGGTGTCCCAAGGCTACGATCGCAGTGCTGTACCAGGATCAGCGCAATGCCCGCCACATCAAAACGTACACGATCAGCACGCGTGACAAGGAATTTGACACCGGACCTTGGGCGCAGTTGAACGTAGAACACAACGCCAGCGAACTTATCCCTGTCCCCGCGCCCTTTGGCGGGGTTCTTATTCTTGGACACCAGACAATCTGTTACCACAGCGGGAAGGCTTTCATAACCATTCCGATTCAGAACACAAGGATGTGCGCGTACGGGTGGGTTGACGCGGATGGATCGCGCCTACTTGTCAGTGATCACTCTGGAGGCCTGCACGTCGTCATTCTCACGCCCGATGCGACGAATACTGCCGTGGAGACAGCTCACATCGAGGCGCTTGGGGAGACGAGTTGTGCCTCCAGCATTTCCTACCTGGACAACGGTGTGGTGTTCATCGGAAGTGCTTCCGGAGACAGCCAGCTTATCAAGCTTAACCCAGAAAAGGATGCGCAAGGCACCTACATCCAAGTGCTGGAAACTTACGACAACCTTGGGCCCATACTGGACATGTGTGTCGCCGACCTGGACCGGCAGGGACAAGGACAGGCTGTTACGTGCAGCGGCTGCAGCAAGGACGGGTCGTTACGAATTATTCGCAATGGCATCGGGATCAACGAGCACGCTGCCATAGAACTTGCCGGTATTAAGGGGATGTGGTCTCTTCGCCCGTCGAACACGAATCACGACAAGTACCTGGTGCAAGCATTTATCAGCGAGACTCGTGTGTTGGCCTTCGAGGAAGATGAAGATGGTGACCACCAGCTCGCAGAAGGAGAAATCGCGGGGTTTCAAGAAGGCTGCACGCTGTTCTGCGGTTGCGTGGGTGGGAACATGGCTGTTCAGGTAACCAAGAGGGGGGTCGTCCTCATCTGTTGTGATGGTCTCCAAGAAATCGACCGGTGGGACCCGCCAACCGATCTCAACATTACAGTGGCTTCTGGTAACGCAACAAGAGTCGTGCTTGCGCTCGGTGGTGGCAACCTGGTGCATCTGGAGGTAGATGCGACAGCCAAGAAGGTCAGTTTAACTTACCACAGCTCTGATAGGGTGGAGGTTTATTTTGTTCGAAGCAAGCTCAAGGCAGCCCTACTGTTACTCCGTCTGCTTTATGTGGCCCGCAAGATACGTGCACCTCTTGACATCAGCACGTTTGCGTTGCGTCCCCGACTGAAGCCGCTGCCGCTGTTGCCACCTCCTCCACTCCCACCCCCTCCCACGACTGCGCCATCTCACAGCTAGTGCAAAAGGCGCGCGTTCAGCTTGACAACGAAATCGCGTGCATCAGCCTCAATCCCCCAAGCAATCAACCGGTCTCGAACGCTGAGCCAGCGACAACGGCAATGGAGTGTGACGAGGAGAGCAAGTTGGATTCGCTTGTTGCTGTGGGGATGTGGACAGACATGACGGTAAGATTTTCAATACATGAGTATTTTTTAAGTTGGACTCAAAAGCAATGTCGCGATGGCCAAACTCGATAACTTGTTACGCGCAGCGCGATCGTCACTTGTTCTGAAGCATTCAGCATTTTCGTACCTTTTGAGACTTTTGAAACACATATGGTGGTCGATCATATCTCCGACCCAGTTTTTTGTTGCTGACGCTCCTGTCTTGCAGGTGCGACTGTTGTCCCTACCGGACCTCCAGGGAGTGTCATCTCAGCCTCTTGGAGGTGATACTCAGGTGGGCATGCATGTGTCGACGTGGGCCCTAGCTGGACAAGCGTACATTGTAGCCGATCATATCCTCGTTAGTTATTTTTTATGTATAACCTGTCGTATGTAGCACGTTCGCCTTTCCCCCTTTGTTAAGAACGCACCTATTCGATGTGCACGACGATCGAGGCGTGTTTTGCGGCGCTTTCATGGCCGGCAAGGTTGATGCAGTCCAGCGTTTCACAACAACCAGGCTGGCTGCCCAGAGCGCGGCTACCAACGCTTATTGCCAGATGGAAGTTTGCCCATCTCTTGACTTGCGAAACTTGCCTTGCGCCACATGTTTTGCACCCACAGGCCCGCTCTGTGATTCTGGCTACCATTGCTGATGTACACTACCTTTTCGTCGGCTTGGGTGATGGCCATGTAGTTTCGTTTCCCCTCGAGGTGACTGCCGAGTCAACGCTGGCATTGGGGACGCCAAAGAAGGTGGCCCTTGGAACTCAGCCAGTAGGACTTGCCTGTTTCCGCAACAACGGAATGGTGTGTGTCTTCGTCGCCAGCGACCGCCCTGCGGTCATCTACTGCAGCGGAGGCAAGCTCCTCTACGCCAACGTCAATATGGGGGAGGTGAGGATAAGAAGCCGTTGCTCTTGCCCGTTCTTCCGCCGCGAAAATTCGTGTATGCTGATCAGGATGCAATTTCCCGTTGTAGTCCAAACCATGCCCGTTTGTTGACTGCTTTTTTTCTGGCAGGTCAACTCCGTGTGCTCTTTCGACTCCAGTGAGCTCCCCCACTGTTTGGCATTGGCGAGTGAAAACAGCTTGACCATTGGCACCATCGATGACATCCAGAAGCTTCATATCCAGGTGAGAACCCCATCAGACCGTTAAACACCCAGCGAAGTGTTGCTCAGCTCGGCCTGAGCATCTCTTGACGTGGATTACAAAAAAAGTGTGGGGGGACGTGGTTTGCGTTTCGAGCACCGATGTTTACAAAATCGTCGTCCATGCTGTTCAAAGGGAGAGGATTCTTGTTAAACTGCTGTTCCAGACTTGCGCGCAACTAATCAGCTCCGAAAGGTGGTCAGGACTGTTTTCGTCTGCTCACGGGCCCCTCTTTGTACAGAAAGTCAGCCTTGGAGAAGCACCGCAGCGTATCACCCACCACGATTCGGGCCGGATGTTTGGTATCATCACCACCAGCTATCGTGCGGTGGAGAATAGGTACGCACACGCGCCACCAATGTCTTGTAGCCCACTTGTTACCCTGGAGCCAAATCATTCCGTCACTTGTGTTGGGTGAAGGAAACCGCTTCTTGTCTTTTGAAGGCCTGTCGTCGATTTGTACAGGCTGCCGCATTGCATGGTAATGTCAACGTGCTGCTGTTCGATGATAGTAATTTAAATGTGCCGCGTTTCCCGCCTCTTTGCCTTGCTTTAGCGACGAGGAGGAAGAGCACAACTTCGTCAAGTTTTTGGACGACACGAACTTCGAAGAGCTGTACTGCCATCCCCTCGACGCATTCGAGGTAGGGCACACAGTTGCTGTTCACCGGCCATGCTGAAGATCCGTTGCTGTATTGCAAACGTGGTCGAACCTGGCATGGTTTGGTGAACCGATCGTGCTAAAGGAATGCACCAGTAACGCTAGTACATCCGTGAGACGGCTTGGAACAACCGCACACCGCCGTCGGCATTGCTTTTGCAGTATATGATAAAAACTGGCATATTCGTATTTACTGTGTTGTGGTGCAGGAGCAGGTTGATGCTACACTGCATAGTTTTCTTCCTCTTTATCTATGACACTGGCGACATCGCGCTCGTTTTGACGTTGGTGCGCGCTGCTCTTTCGCCAGAATGGATCCTCAATGGTGTCCTGCGTATTCGCGAATGACAAGAAGGAATACTTGGTGGTGGGCACTGGGTATGTCCGGGAGGATGTGAGCAAAAATTACATGAGGGAGTTTCCTCTCTGTGTGCATCATTCTGAGTAGCTTGTGGCAACGGCAATGCGTTTTTTGCTTTCAATAGTAAGCAAGACGAACACTAGATGGAGATCAGACCGATTGGTATTGTGAAGGTAGCACAGCATAGTGCCGTTCTTCGGGTGGTTGGTCACTCTGTCGAATGTACTCGTCTCATTGTCCAACGTACCGCACGGTAGTTCATTAAAGAGGTACTGTTGTCATTTTGCGACCGTGCCCTTTTTTCCAAGTTGCCATGCTGAGCCGCTCCTCCGTACCCGGCATGATGATAGTTGCTGCTCACCGACACCTTGCTGCGGATCAGGAATGTGAGCCTGCAGTTGGGCGCTTGCTAGTCTTTAGCGTGGAAGGCCAAGGTGCGGAACGTAAGGTGGATCTTGCGGCAGAAGTGGAAACGCGGGGGGCTGTGTACGTGCTCAACGGTTTCAACGGCAAACTCCTCGCATGCATCAACAGTAAGGTGATGCGTTGCTTTTATCTTGCTATTGTTTTGTGCGACGCTCTACCCTGAGTAGGCATTTCCAAGGCAGTCTATTCATCGATTCATGTCATTTATGTTGGCAGCCCACACAACCCATGTCGAGGTAGGTCAGGCGCAACACACCCGTGCGCTCTTGTTGCCGACGATATTCCGTCAGGCTTGTGACTCGTGACTCTTCAAAATGCGCACATGTACTCCCCTTTCGTTCATTCAGGTGCAACTTTTCCGATGGATTGAAAAGGATGATGGGATCCAGGAGCTCCAGACCGAGTGCGGGTATCACGGGCACATCCTGGCGCTGCACATGCAGGTGAAAGCTCTTTTTTTCTGTCTTCGGCATTCGGCCCTGACCACGTAGCACCACTTAATAGTATGTTGCACCTTTCTTGGTCCTTGTCCGCCGTTTTTCGGCCCGTTGAAATGTCCTGCTTGGGAGCACACTGACGGATAGCCGGTATCGTTTGGCGCAAGGGGGTTCGGCAAGCGTTTTCAGTGCGGCCCTCGTTTTATTTTTGCGCATACACAAGCGGGTGTGTTCGCACTTGCCGTGTTGCCACTGTGAACATGGAAGTGGAGGAACCAACGCTCTGCAGTACGATCCCAATCCTGACGTTTTTTCTAACCCCACTGCATTTACTATATCTGCACATCTTTGACGTACAGTATGTAGGGCTCAACACATCACTAGAACATTCGTTCGCGTTGTCAGTGTTATTCGTTATCATATGTGTTTTCGGTGACCGGCTGAAACTGTCGCCACTGTCGCATTTGTTCTATGACACTCGCGCAAACTCTTACTATTTGTTTTTAGCCAGTCGACTGCCCGTTTAAATGGTTGCAGTATTTTCCCAACTACTGTACTATGCCAAATCGTAGATTATCATGCAACACGGTAAAGTTCGGTGGCCGTTACTTGTAAATCCTGCTTGTGCGCTTCCAACACATCTCTGCCGCTACCACTCGTATGGGCAGAGTCGGGGTGACTTCATCATCGTTGGAGACCTCATGCGTTCCGTGAGTCTACTCGTCTACAAGGCAGTCGATGGTGCTATCGAGGTGGGTGCCGCGTGTGACTTCTTCTTGCCTTCATGCCAGAATGGTGCAGTCGAAGATGTGTAGTCGAACACTTTTCTTCTCGAAGTGTAGCACCATCGCCTGCGATACGTCACACACAACAACGCCCACGCTCTGGGGTACACTGCCTCACAGGAGGTTGCTAGGGACTACCATGCAAACTGGATGACGGCGGTCGAGATGCTGAACGACGACGTGTACATCGGCGGAGAAGCCGACTGCAACATCTTCACTTTGCGACGAAACGCAGGCAAGCACCAAGAGTTAGGTAGAGTAGTTTATCTTTGCTTGAAGAAACTGGCACTCCTGGGAATCTGTTAATGTGAACCCTTGAATAGAAGCAAGAAGTTGACCGCCTCCCTCACGCGTCATGTCTTCCCAGACGCTGCAACCGAAGAAGAAAGGGCTCGGCTGGAGATCCAGGGCGAGTTCCATCTCGGCGAGTTCGTGAACAAGTTTTGCCGGGGATCTCTTCTCATGCAGGTAAACACTATGTTCCGTATAGTGCACACCTCTGCCGTTCTTTCAATGTGGGACCTCTAGAGTATTAGAGGTAGCAAAAAAAAGTCGGACATCGGCGTTCGTTTTTTTTCATACCACTCGTCGATCGCCCTTGTCTCTAACGGTGTTTTCCTGCGTTGTGTTTTGACCTCTCCGCGACCACTACTTCCCACAGTCTTCCGAGGTAAACAGTCCAGGTGGGATGGACAGTCCACTCGTAAAGGGGCAACCGCTACTTTTTGGAACTGTCAATGGCATGGTGGGAACAATCCTCACTTTGACGGAGGACAACCACCGGTTTTTGGCCCAATTACAAACTGCGATGACCAAGGTCGTGAAGGGGGTCGGAGGCTTCAGTCACGATGAATGGCGATCATTCACCAACGGGCGCCGGACGTCCCCATCTTCGAATTTCATCGATGGAGATCTGGTTGAATCTTACCTCGATATGCCTCGTCACAACCAAGAAGAGGTGTTGAGGCACGTCGACACGCCAGTGGGAGATAAGCAGTGGGCCGTGGAGGATGTAGTCGTCAGGGTCGAAGAAATGCAGCGGTTGCACTAGGGTGCGAAAGTAGAGTTGGCACGCATGACTTTGTTGTATATATTGGGCTCATCGCGCTTTGCCGGATTTTGCGGCGGCACGGTAGGCAGGATCTTGTACGATGAAGACGAGTGGTTTCGATGTAATCTTGTGGAAGTATGATGGAAACAGACACTCCTCCCCAATTTATTTGCCAGCAAGCGAAAGGCATACCAAGAGAGCAAACGCGACTTCACGGGGAGAAGAGGATTATTTTCCTATCGATCAACATCAGTTGTCGCTGATTGTTGCTGGCCGAATATTGGGTGTAACGTCGCCGAGGTCAGGACGTTACATCGAAACGTCCTCCGCCCTCGCTGTCTCGCACGCCGTCGTTAAGTACTGCGTGTCGCACGCGGACGAATCTTAGATGCGGGAACAGACACCGTAATCGCAAAGCTCTACAGCGGCCTAGGCGCCATCTAAATAGCCCACTCCTGTACTGCATCGCTCGCGAGGGTGTACCGCTGAAGCAAAATCGAAACCTGAATACCAATAATCTTCCACATGCAGCCGTCCTCTCGGTTCGACGTAGCCACAGCGAACGAACCGTCTTCACCCTGCCGCTTGGTTGCGCCTGACGTCTTGGTCCGCGGTCCATGTTTCCACCATCAAAGCACAGATACGATTGCACGCAGACGACGAGGTGAAAGTAGGTGGTGGCTATCGCTAGCTGATGAGACCGAGCACCAAGACGTCCTATACATGAGGTGTGAGGCGCAGTGAACTCTCTGGTTAACCGTCGACCCACATTTATTGACTTCATACATGGTGAAAATGCATGTACTACTCACTTTCGGTGCTACAACACCGCGGGGTCATGGATTCGGAGTCTACATGGTACACGGTATGCATAGGACACAACTGCTGTGCTATATTTCCGAACGCACTTTCTGCTCCAAAATGCTGAAGATCCCACACCTTTTCTGAATAATATTTCGTGACTATGTAGGCCTTACCTTCTACGAGGATTGCACGTCTTGCTTAGGTCCGGGGTCTGTTTGCATTGCGTGGAAGGAAGCCTTGAAAAACGCAGTTTGCTTGGATATAATAGAGGGAATCCACGTGTTGTTGAAATGACGTGAAAGATTGACATTTCAGGGAGTTTTGACGTAACGAGGTTACGCCGCGTTTTTGGAGGCAAACTCTGACGGCGAAATTTTTGTGAAAAGCGTCAAAACTTAAACCGACGCGAAGAGATTGGCACTTCAAATATCGCCAGACTCTGGCTCACACACGCTTGCTCTGTGCTCTGTTACCATCACCAAATCACGAAAGGAGCGCAGTCAGCAGCGAACATATTGGCCATGCCTACATATTGCTCCTAGCGGTTCTGGACACACACGTCTCGGCAGTTCTCACGGCGGCCCAGTGGCCGGACTCGCGTGTTCGGCGCGCGCGTTCGGTAGATGAGCCATCGCGATTGCGCACGGGCTTTCAGCAGCAAAAAGGGGCATAGGCAGTAATCGGGGGAGTCCCGCCCTCGAAGGGAGCACATATAGAGGACTAAGGGAGGGTACACGGACTTGGCCAAATTTAAATTTTGTTCTGTCCGGAGTTGCGCCGCCTCTTTTGGAGGGGTTTCCATCGGGGTCCAGTTCCCGTTGGAGGCTTTTCTCAAAATACCTTTTTTTGGGGGGCTTGCCGCAGGGCGCGCTGCCTACGCTTGGCAGAGGCCTGGTTAGCAACTACCAACACTGGTGGAGCATCATGGTGAGTCCTTCGTGTTGCTGTATTCACGTTCAGACAATGTGAGTTGAAGAATTCCTTGTCGCCGGTGTTTGGAGGCTAAACCCGTGCCTCAAGTTGCGTCTCGAACGCTCACCTCCACCACTACGCGTCGGCCACAAACCAGTCGAGGCTGTGCCGCTCTTCGCGGTTCCGTGATGCTCATGCCAAACTCGATATGTTGGCATTCTGTCTGAACGATGTGTTTGTACGGCGCTCGCGCAGGGTGTCCGCACGAAAACCGTCAAGAAGTCGGCGCGAGCCATCATCGAGAAGTACTACTCTCGTCTGACGATGGACTTCCACACAAACAAGCGCGTTTGCGACGAGGTGGCGATCATCCCGTCCAAGCGGATGCGGAACAAGATCGCCGGCTTCGTGACCCACCTCATGAAGCGTATCCAGAGGGGGCCTGTGAGAGGTATTTCGCTGAAGCTGCAGGAGGAGGAGCGTGAGAGGCGTATGGACTTCGTGCCCGAGGTATGACACGGCAACGTAAAATACCAGAAAAAGTGTTGCAAATGCTGTCCCCGGTCCATCGACTAAGACCCGTGTCCATACAAAAGTGTGCTACCCACGTTGAAAGGGATGCAAACATATATACCGTATATGACACAAGATAACACACCCCCTTGACCGATTTTCAAAGCTCGATTTCTCAACAGCAGGAAGAGTCACAGCGCCGAAAACGGCGGCGTTGGAACCGTCTCGTCGAGAGCTGTTCGAAAACGTATTGTTTCATTTATGCATCCTTCGTCGTGGAGTAATCGAGCTTTGAAAATCGGTCCAGGAGGTGTGTTATCTTGTGTCATATACGGTACGTAGGGGCAGTATCAGTTTCTCCCCGGGGCCAACCGCCATGTGTTCCCCTTCTATTGCTATTCGTTGGGGACCAGGCCAACTCGATTGTTACAAAAATACAACCAAAACTAAATATTGCGGTACACTCGCTGTACCTGGTACCATACCTGGCACACCTGGTTGCGTTTAGGCCAAGAGCCGAAACAGCGTGCTGTCCTACTCGGCGCTTCCGCTGGTTCTCCATTTCTTTCGTGTTGGAACAACAAAAACGTCGACGGGAGTTTGTCGGGCATCCCAGGAGTAGGAGCCGCGGCAACTCCAACAGCACATCCACAATCTTACAGTTGTAGTCCATCTCAGCCAGAGTACACACATTAGATGCCAGAGTTTGCTTGCTACAAGCCAACCGCTCATCCAACAGAGTAAGGATTGCCATATACATGAGTTGCACATTACCACTCACTCTCATGCCTGGCGTTGAAAGCGGCAAGCTGCAGACTTTTGTTATTGTATTAACACGTGCCGCTTCTAAATTGCGGCGAAGATGACGTTGGAAATGCCGCCACCAAGTTAGGTTTTGGAAGGACGTCGTTGTTACATAATGACGACGTCGTGTCGGAAGGTCAGCCGCGCGTCCCACAACGCTTGTGATAGCCCGTTAGTTTTGGGTGCCTCAAGTCGACCGCATACTCCGTGAGGTTCATTTTGCAACATGTGGCCCACGATGCACCGGCACGTGGACTCCACAAGACTACCGAGTAGCCGAAAATTCCGCCGCCTCCTTACCAGTTATGGCAGACATGAAAAGCGTTCTGGTGAACCCGTTGTTCATGTGAATGGGACCAAGCGTAAGAACAACTGTTTTCTGTCACTTCGGAGAACGGTGGAGCTGCGCTTGTTGCGTCCAACTACCGTAGTCAATTTCACTACGCAAACCAAGTTCATGGTGTTTTGCCTGCCGTCAATGGCCTGTTATCTTCACCGAACCGGACTCACAAAGCTCTTCGGACCACCTCGTTTGCGGGAAGCATGCAACGTGTGGCAAGAATCGAGTGCTCATTCTATGCTTGATACCTTTCGGGCCAACCACGATTTGATCAAGCAAGGCCTTTCGCGTCTCTCGTAATTGGCACGAAATGCGGTCGAAACGTTTCGGTTTCGGTTTCTAGATGCACAGTATTCCTCTGTTGACCTTGACCTTTGACGATGATACTGGATGTGGAAGCAGGCTGCAGACAACTGGGGACATGTATAGCGCATATAGAGCATAACGGTGAACCTAAAGAGCTTAATTTTGAATTGAGGGGGGTTTCGTAACTGCCCCCCGGGTTGCTAAACCCGGGTTGCACATTGGCGCAGCAAGGTGCCATTGCAGGGAAATGTCCGCGAATGCAAATTCGTGACGATTTCAGTTCTGTATGCTGGTTATGGGTTGTTGCCAGGTGGCTCGGGTTATATTTGTTTGGCAGTGCACGTGAAGCTCCGGTGTGCTTGATTCTCCTTCTTCCGGCAGCTGATCACGGCCCTTCGCTACACATCAATCTGACCGAATGGTCCGTCCACTCAGTACAGCCGAGCGGGAGAGGAGGGGAAGTCCCCCATGAATATTGCTATGTACAAGTAGTATGTACTGTGGTTGACGGGGCAACAGCTCTTTGTTGGAAATCTCTTGCGTGCATTCTGGGCCGGCAGTAGTAGTTTCTAAATATAGATGAAACAGGTTCAAATTCGGAAAGAGTTCCAGGACTAACGGGTTTTTGCCGCCGGTTTCCCTTCTCTCCGCCATGACTCGATTGCCAGGTCTCGGCCATCGAGCAGGAGTCCATCGACATCGACCCTGACACGAAGGACCTGCTGGACGCGCTTGACTTCAAGGACTTGGCGGGCATCGCTGTATCTGCTGTGCCCCCTCGTGTTTGATTTTTCGCCGTTTTGGAATGTTAAAAACTAAGCCTCGGGACGTCAAAAGCTCGGGTGTTTTTTTGCCCTCTTGAATGCATGCACTCTTCACCATCGCCTCTTGTTGGTTGGGTTCATGAAGAACGCTTCACGCCAGTGGCTGCTGCTGGTCATAGACCTGGATGGCCCATGCAGTTTATTCGCCGATTGTAGACGACCGGTGTCAAAGATTGAGTGGGCTTTATGTATCAGCAAGAACTTGAACGGTGGTTTGGCGGCAGAGAACCTTTGCAAGGCCTATAACTTCCACAGCTAGGTTCGCATTCGTCGAAAAAAAGTAGGTAATAAAAACAGTCGAGCCAATATGTTTCAGAGCTTGTGGCATGGCAACGGATTTTTATTAAAGTCCTAGGCACAGGACGCAACGCCCTCTCCGCCCATGTTTGGTCGCCGCGGCGTAGCCCGTGAAAGCGTGTGTGCTCGGAACCCACGACGATCCTTGTTGGGCAAGCCCGCCAGGACAGATTACATCGTACCGTCATGCTTTGCCATCTTCGTCAGTCTCGTTCGGCAATCCCTCGGACACATGTCTCAAATGTCAAGCAGCCGATTGAATTGAAGCCCAGGTGCTCAATCTCTTCAGTCATGGCGCGCAATGCCAACCCGCCGGTATCATTGTAGTCTCAAACCCTAACGTGGGGGCTACCAGAAACTCGAAACGAAGAAATCCTGACATTTTCTGAATTGCAAGCAATACCGAACAAGCTCCTCTTCTATTGCAGAGGGCCGGCGGAGCTACGTAGGCAATTGTGCACCGAACTGAGGGTGAAGCATGACTGCAAGTGTCGCGCAGAAACACACGGTGCAAATGCAAATTCTATGTGTATCCGTGGACTGTACGATTTGGGCTGTATGGTCGCTCACAACGCAGGGCGCTCGAAACCCATTGCAAGAGTGTGTGTGCCTGGCCGTTCTAGAATTCTGTTTCGAGAACGGGATGGACCCATTTCCCGGTGCGATATTGTAGGTCCGGCGGGTAGCACACGAAACCAACTTGGGGACTGTGCACGAGTCTTGTCGTGGCCGAATGGCCACATGGTACAAACGTACTACTTTCGTACACGAGTTTCTAGTGAACAAAACTGCTCGCCCGTCCGTGCTCGAGAGGATTTGTTCATGGAGCGCTCAGCACCTGAGAGAAAGTTGAAAACAGACGAAAAGGAGGCGTTTCGTAAGTCGACGAAATGTACATATGAAAGTGCCACCACTGACTATGGGCGCTAGCTAGAACCCTCGCTCATGATGTTTGATCAATGGGGGGACCAATGTACCGTTTTTAGAGTGGGTAGGGTTCCATGTTCTCCCTGTGAATGAAAATCGACGCACCTCAACTCGAGTGATCGCATGGCGTGTATGTATTACGAAGTAGTACATGGTATTTGCTTTGTTACGCGAGGCGGCTTCAGGGGCCAACGCTCACACGCGTTTGTGGCATGAGCAAGAATTACAGCACCTTCGACCGCCATCTCTGTGTTGAAGTTGTCACTACGAAACGTCTTCGAGAGGCCAACTTGCTGCAGTTTTCTAACTATTCAACACGGAATACCATTCTTAAATCGACAGTTTGGATCAAAAATTTAGCCACAGAGAGAACGGACAATACCGGCATAGTGAGTCACCGTGGTCCTCCACCGGCCCGGTTGCCTGCACCAGTTGTTCAAAGATCACCATACGCGCCAACAACACTTCCTACCCGTGGGTCCCGCGGATGGAAAATAACAGACTTCTCACTTCTCAACAGAAACATGAAACGCGAACAAACGCAAAGAAAGATATACTTCTAGTCTACAAGACACGGGAGGACGGGACACGAGCCCCAAGACGAAATATTTCTAGACAACACATTTAGGACTCATGATTGCTGCAAAAAACAATATTAACAAATTTACTTGTACTACGCTAGTTCTGATGTATCAAAGGTTTTAAATTATGGTGTACAAGACACACAACAAATGCCATCACAATTAAATACAGAAAAGGGCGGACATTCGATGGGAGGCTAAGTTCTAGGTGATGGGTGTGTTCTAAAACAAATTCTGATGACTCCAGGCGGTCACACTTAAAAAATACGTGCCTTCGAACATGTATCGCGACGCTAGCCCAGTACTGTCCCACCAGGTTCCTCGCCCCTTGGCTCAGAAGCCACATATTACATAACTGCATTCCACCAACAAGTACCTGACAAGGAGAAACAGTGAGTTGGCGTATGAAGTCAACAGCCACCTAGAACTAGGTGCAGCGCTGCTTAACTAGACTAGGAGAGTACCTCCCGCCTGTAGTTGTCCACATGACACGTGACAGTCGTAAACACTTTTCCCTTCATGGACACCCCTCGCGCGAAGTGTCGCCTACCTCGCGTTCCAATGCCTGTTGCGGTCGTACTGGTGCCTGTAGTAGCTGAGAAGAATCCGTCGCTTCTTTTCGGTGATATCCTTCCGGCAATACCCCATTGCTCAAAACCCTACCATCAAGCTTTCCGTTGTGCGTCATGTGCTCTGACCCCAAACCTACATCATATGTGCCGAGCCCGCGCAGCCCATCAAACTCGTTTAGTTGCCCCCTGCTCCCCCATACTTGACGGCCACCGGAAAATCCCGCCCCCACATTGGCTTGCTCCTCTAGAGACATACTCAGCAATGTGTTTGCGAGCGCGAGTTCATCGTCAGCGTTGAAGGCCATCTCGGTTTCCGTTAACGGTTGCGGCTGACCGTTTTGTGCGGGTGATTGGAGCGACCCAGCGGAGGCCTCAGCAGAAGCTGTCTCTGTCACCGCACCTGGTGCAATGCTCACACCATTCGCGCCGCTCGTGCCGCTTGGACATCCACGAACGCTATACTCAGGCCCTGTTGCCGCAACAATGCTTGGCGCAGCCATAGACACCGCAAACGGCTGCTGGCGGAGGCCCTCCGCTGCAAGGGGTACCAGTGGCGGCATCGACAACGCAGGCTGAGGCAAAAAAGGCTGTCCATACATCTGCTGGGCAAGTGCCATCTGCCCGTAAACACGTGCATGTAATTCTTGTAGACCGTCTGAGCCAGGGAATCGCGAGGGTCCCAGCAATGGAACTTGTTGACTGGGCCAGTGTTGCTGCATAGGCAACCCATGCAATGGATTGATGGGCATGCTGCCAGGAAAATATCGTAACAAACAAGTAGGACTTCTTGGCATGTCCATGATAGGTATTGTTGACCCCATCATGGACGCCGCAGACGGGGTAAGCTGCGGGTTCATGTGATGAGCCGAGGGCATCGTGTAGTACTGCATCTGCCCCCCTGTCCGTCCCTCAGACGGCATCGCTACCTGCCCAGGGAAAATCAACGGAGAAAGGAGAATATATCACAACATGATAAGCAGAGTACTTGCACGGGAGATTTCGCAGCTGAAGACATGTTCAACTACTTCCCTGCCCCAGCCACATAAAACCTCGGCTGTCACTGACGACAAGAGGATGGGAGCGTCACACGTTTCGACATATATTTAAAGCGAGAAACGTGCCGCTCGTCAGCCTGAACAGCCCGAGGTAGCGACAATATGCAAACAAGCAAACGAGATTATGACGGACCAAAAGCGCACGTGGATACGAGGTGGATTTCTCTGAACGCGAGGCCAGTCGTAGTTCTTCCTGGCACAGCGGGTTTTTAATTGAACAGCCCATAATACCTCGCGGTGTCCGTATGGGATCTCTCATGTGCCAGCCAACTTAGTCGTGCGGTTTGTGTCACGACACATGCAGAACGCTGTTGCAGCTCACACCACGTTCATTACAAGTATAGTGCATATAGAGGATAACGGTCAACTCGACAAGCTCGTATTTGAATTGAAAGGGGGTTTCGTGGAACTGTCCCCCGCGGTGCTGAACAGGTACCAGTTGCACATTGGCGCAGCAACGTGCTATTGCAGGGAAATGTCCGCGAATGCAACATCGTTATGATTTCAACCGTACGTCGGCAATAAAACATGGAGGACTTACATTCCTCCATTCCGACACTCCAAGCTGTGAAATTGTTGTGCTCTTCTTCCTTGCAGCAGAATTCCATCGGTTCTTGACGGAATTCTCCGATCTCCCTGGTAGCAATTTCGCAATCTTGGTCCAGCTGCGCAACATGGGTGGGGTATGTACACAGCCGAGGCTCCGACGCATGAGCTCAGCACGTGACACCATTGACCACGAGCAGAGCGTAATGACGAACGCCGAACCCGCGCGGGCATCATTCGCAAAGAACAAGTAGAGCCCGAGCGATACTAAGGGCAAAACGTACATCGTATGGGAAGACACTGACCTGTTTCCGAAGCGAGCCTGGCCCTGGACGAGGATTTCGTCCTCTTCCGGCGTCCAGCTTGACTTCTTGAGGGTGGGGTCGAGGTGGTTAAACCAACGCTCGCGACACTGCTTCCCGACGCGACCCTCGACGCGTTCCGCGATCTCCGACCACCGAGTCATTTTCTCATTGATACAGTCGATAATGATCTGATCCTCCTCCGTTGTCCAGGGACCTTTCACGAGTGCACCCTTACATAGACGGAAGAGCGCCACGAGGAAGGTAAAATGACGGTGAACGTTATTGCTGGGGATGTGTGCATGATGTCGTCAAAGTAGAAGCGACGAGCTACACTGCAAAAAAGTACCACCAGCTAGCTCTACGTAGGAAATGTGCACGCTGACGGATAAAGTAGGAGAAGTGAGGCTTGCTTCGTCTTATTGTATTTTCTGCACGTGTGTACCCCGGTTTCCGCAGCACCCTCACTTCTTCACCGAAATGCATACCATAACATCCGGCTTGCCAACGCCGCATTAGCGTCGACTTTCCACCCTCTTCCTTGCCCCGACGTACCTCCGCTTGGCAACGCGCTGTCGGCTTTTCTTTGTTTTCATCGCTTTGCCTCCTGCCCCCCCCTCTTTGTCGAACCCCATCAATGTTCCTGCTTCCTTCCATGGAGCTTGCCCCTCGCCTGTCATGGGGTTCGCTTCGCAGTCCATCTTTCTCCCTAGATTCTCCGGCTCTTTGCGTGACTGGAATGTTCACTCCAGCCCTTTCGTGTCTTTCTGTGTCGGGCCCATGAATTCCGCCGGGGGATTTCAACGGCGTAGTCGAAGCCGTTCCCCCCGGCTTTGATAACCATCGGCTGTTTCCTGCTACCCGTGCATCCTTTTGTCTCTCCACTCCACTTTTGGCAGAACTGCTGAATTGGGCTGCAAACTCCCTTTGGCTGTTCGAGATGGATCGCACCCTTTCTTCATATTCCAATGCCTTACTGGCTGACTCATTTGCTCGCTGGTGGGCAGGCTGGTTGACTGTTGCATGCGGAATCCACGACGGGGTCACAGTCTTGAACGCCTGCGCAATGGATCAAACATTTGGGGAACACTGGTCTTTTGAGAATATTATGCGTTTTTTGGCATAATTGGAAGGCTACCAGCATCGGTAAACACATGCTTCTGGTGTTCTGTGTTCGTATGCTCGTATTCCGAGCTCCCACAGGCTAGGACGCGTACAAATATTAGTGTTCGATCCTCTCATTCACGCCCTCCTTTCTGTTATTTTTGTCAACCGTCTAGTAGCGTAGTCGATGCAAACTAAAAGGGACACCCTATAGCACCGCAACGGGGATCGTTACAGTACAATGGTGCAGATGAAATCGCTTTGGCACCACACAATATGCCGCACTACACGAGGCCAGCCTTCGGAGTGGGGACTGTGGCTTGGGAGCCTCTGTAATGTTTTTCGCCTCCCTTCGGAGCGAGGTCAAATTATACCCAAAGATTCCAAACATACCCAGAGACGCCTCTACCGTACATGCGGTGTGCTTGGCGTTGAGGACCTCGATGACAACAAACGCGCGGGCTCTGCACGGTATTTTCGTCTGTGACGAGATGAGAACTATTTCGCACGTCCCACGCAGGTATTGACACTTGACTCATGGCTGTTGAGTTACGGTTCTAGACACCCTAGCCCCACAAAAGCGGGTGGCGATGGCATGACGTTTCAGTAAGGGAAAAGCGAGTTGGGGCGTCTAGGAATAGGCAAGGATGCTTCGTTATTGGGCCTCTTTCTCCTCCCTGCATCTTCGGAGTCCTCCGGTATCTGCTGTTTATGCTACTCCGATAAATTCTACGCAGCTTCTTCGACGGGGGATCATGTTTGCGCAATGAACGAGTGAGTGTACTCCTGCACGTTGTTCGCCAATTTCGTTTGGAATGGATTCGTGTGCCCTGTCACCACATGAAAATCAACATCACACAACCCGGAGCATCGGCAAGGCATAAAGAGGCGGAGTACTGAGGTAGGTGGCAGCGCTAAGCAGATATTCACTGTTGTATGTATCGCAGACACATCTGGCCCCGTCTCTGCCTTGTGATAACGTTGATGTGTCCGCGACATCCTCGGTCCACAGTAGCACGCAGTATGTTCGCCTGTCGCATGCACCCGTGCAACGGTTACACAATCGTGGAGTGTCCCGAGTCAGCGAGCACTTAGCGAGAACACAGCGTGGTACCCAAGGACCATATATCAAGTGGCTAGGTTTTTGTACCCGTCCTACATGTGGAGCTGTTGCAGCTTTACTTTGGTTCGTATCCCTACAGAAAATGGCAATTTTCGCTGTAGAAAATGGCGACTTTTTCTAGGGAGCACCACGTCAGTAGCGTTCTCCTGCTTCCTTGTTTAAGTGCTTTCCGGGAACAGTGTTAACACAATCGAGAACGCCTTGCAAACCATCACCAAACAAAAGAGCCACGCACACGCCTCGAAAGGCATCCGTTGCTATTATAGTAGAAATGTCAGCCCGTAGAGTTGAAGCACCAGGTACCACCTTCGAGGATGCCCACCATGGGGGCTAGACAAGAGGATCGTCCATTGTCATGGTAGCAGGGCCTGTCTCGTCAGTTGATTGATACATACTACGGGGGCGCGTTTACCAGGCCCCAAACTGCGAAGAGGGCTCAGGGTCACTTATCATGTTTGCCAATTTCTCCATCCGGCAGGCGTGAAACTGGAGATCGTACACTCGAGATCGTATTGGCGCTGAAGAAAGACAATGACACCAGCGTTTGTGTCCACCGTTTCGTTCAAGTCGCACAGCCTTCCGCCAGTAGGTTTACACCCTCCAATCCGTTTGTTCAAGCTGAGACTGCCCCAAGTCATCATGTCATCATGTCGTGTGACGATCGTAAGAGGACTAAATAGTTACAGCGCTCTGTTAGTGACTCTTTAGGTCTGACCGGATGTTGATACGTAGCTCCCCGTAAGGGATATCGCACACCTGTGGCCGACCCAACGCACCCAACCTTAACTAACCCTAACCCTCACCCTCACCCACGGCCAACGGAGGGCCTGCTGGCCGAAAACCGATCATTGGGCGAGAACGCGGCGGAACAGAACGCGGGGCGAGAGAGGGCGCTGGAGAGAAAAAGAGAGCTCGACCAATCAGAGGGCTTACAGATAGGAAGAGTCACTGACAGACAGCGAAACAATGACGGAAAACTGACAAAGCGTCTCTGTAGTATGTAAAATACTGTTGTGTGGTCTTGTTACAGCAGCCCACGTAGCTAGTGGCGCCTCGCAGGTGGGAGTGCGCCCACCGCTCGCCGGCGGACGATGTTGGCAAAATTCCCATCTCGGAAAAAGCCTGATTACAAGGAAAGCATACTTTCCCAGCGTCGTTTCCCCACCCCGAACATCGCACACCCTCATTTCTCATTTCCCCTCGTTTCTGGAAGATGCTTACGTCACGGTGGTGGGCTTAGGCTCTATTGTAGCGGCGACGGCGTGGAGAAAAGGTCAATTTTGCAAAAAAAAAACTCTTGGGCACAAACGACACTGCTGTCGTGTGCATGCATTGTTATTGTTGCTGTTAGATACTGTAGACCCAACTTCTCAAACTGCAGGTCTGTAGCAGTAGCTCGTATCACTAGCTGCCTTCGACGACCCGCAAGTCAGGAGATTGGGGCTGGTGGCGGCGAGGGGCGAAAAACTGCAGAAAATACTACTGCTGTAATGGTTAATTGGATCCAGAGATTGCGGAGTTTTTGGACCCAGCGCCTTCGATGCTACCATAAGCTACGTAGCTGTAGATACAGAAGCAGATCTGAGCGTGCCAACGCGCAACTCACCTTCCTTGCTCCGAATGGCAAGTAGTTAAGGGTAGGACTGCAGCAGTAATACATTTGTAAGGCGCAAGATCGTTTTCGATTTGTTGTCCGAATGACCTAAAAGTCCAAACCGATTTTCCGCGGTCCGGTGGCCGATGCATGTGAGACGACTACATAGAGACCTGTAGGTTTTAGAAGCTACGACACATGTTGCTTGGACGTTACTCTGCTGAATACTTCATATCAACGGAGACAGATCGGCATCCAGCAGTATAGAGTATAGACTCGTATGCATATGTACGTAGTTCTGGAAGAAAATAAACCAAAGGTGTTTCCTGCCGCTGACGCCACTATGAGACGGTTGTCTCCAGGTTCGCGTGTGAGCAAGTTCCCTTTGGGATGTGTGGTGTGGATACACACCGGTTCAACCTCTGGTGGAGAGGCTGACGAGTACGGATGTACAGTAGATGTGTTGTGAGTCAAGGGGGGGAGCAACCTTGTGTTGAAGCAAGGTTCAGCATCCATCCGACACTGACTCTATCTGTGGCAACCCCCCGAAGGTAGATCTCCGACAGGTCATCTGACGTCACAATCTACTACAGTCGTCTGAGGTAGCTTTCACAGTTGTTGGATTATTTATTGAAGTAAGAGAAAAGAGCCAGCGTCAAAACCCCTATATTGCACCCCCTTAAACGTTCAACACCTAACGAACAGGCTAACGAAGCACATCAGGTATCATTGCTTACAACGGGCGGAGCCCTATGCATGCGGTAGGCTATTTACTACTTCTTTACATACGCACATCACTATGTTACGGGACGGAGGTTCAAACAGGTTGGCACACACGACCGACAGTAATTCGTACCAGTGTTTCGTGGTGAAAGCAGCGTCACTGCTGTGTCCGCCCAGTCTACAAACCGGAGACAATTCCCAACGTGAGCGCGTTAGAATTCCACCCGGATTCAATAGGTAGGCGCATGCAATCTGCGCGGGTCTGCTCTGGTCCGTGGCAACCTCTTCGAAACCTGTTGACATGCGATTCCAGCAAACCCTCGAAATCCCGAATTCAACGCTGTTCGGGGCAGGTTGGGGACACAATTACAATTTGCTGCCAACTCATTTTGACCGACCTTCTTGTCTTGCTCCTTGCTATTCTCCCTACTCGTGCTAGGGCTGAGTCCGCGCCTTTTGCTCCCTCCCAACTTCTCCATATCAAATACTTCCACAGGGGGGGAGCAAACGGTCTGCCGTGTTTGCTGTGAGCTGGTGAGCATAGGTTCATGTGCCTTAATTAGCGTCGTCAGTCTTAGCGCATCTGATGTATGTGTCGTGCCCATTTATTCTGGACGTGAAAATGTGAAAATCCTACCGACTGAAACCGCCGCAACATTTCTGGGCAAGCTCGAGAGACTCGAGGCAGCAGTTGATTGCAGCACCGAGCGGCGAGGTGCTGGCGTCATCTTCAGAGGTGTACGCAAGCAACAAAAATGGGGGATGAAGAAAGCATGTCACGCACTGACCCTCGGGTCGAGTACATTTCCGCCCGTGTGCAAGCGACATTCCCAAAGATGGTGGTAAGACAACGTCGTGGTAGTTGGACTTCGGTACATGAAGCCATCTCTGAAGTGAACGAGGCAGCGCTTACGTGATGAAGCCCCGGCAATGGGCAACATTGCTATCGTGCATCCTACTCGAGAGAAACTACTGTAGCATAATAGTCTACTATGCAAGCTTTTCATCCCCGCCAAAAACGATGCGCAGAGATTTGAGACTCTTTTCCGAGTCTACATCGACAATCTACATGACATTGTTGTATTATAGTTTTATGTACTTAAGTAAACAGGTGCAGGCCCGCTACACGTTTTATGTAGTAAACTCGCTGCTGCTGCTGCTGCTGCTGCTACTGCTGCTACTGCTGCTGCTGCAGACTTTTTGAGCGAGCTGTATCAGTGTTCGTAGGTGCGTTGCACCAGACAAGCGTGTGAAATCACATCCCTTGCTCATGTATCGTGAACTTTTGTCTATGAATAGACATGATTGCATGTTGTACGAGAAAAAAAAGAACACACGCCGCTGTTTGTGCCCACGTTTTTTCCCCGTCCACACCCACGCATTGTACGACGGCGTTGTAGGGCCCCAAGTTTACCAAAGCTTTCCAGACAGAGGACAACGAACAAAAGCTTTCTGACTTCCTGAACGTCGAGGAAAGGGCGTTCATCTTCTGTCCAGAGTCATTAAAATGCGAATCGGTAATGCCCAAGAAGGTGCCGAAAGGCAAAACGCTCGTGTTCATGAAGGTTCTCCGAGGAGCGGTCACGGCTGATGGGATCGCTCGCGAAGTCATGGTTATGGAGATGGGCGGTAGTACGCCCTTCGAGCACCTGGAGCTCTTAGCGCACGAGATTTTTTTGCCTATCCTCTCAAATGCGCAGAACCAGGCTAAGTGGGGGGAGGTGCCGACACGCGAAATCATGGACAGGTTTTACGGGTTTTTGTCTAGCACAACAATACTATGTGGCCAAATAAAGGGGGAAACAAGACTCCCAATGCCGCCGATGGACATTGGAGGAGCATCTAGTGGAAAGAATCGGATATCACTCCTGGAGGGTGCAATCATCACGTGGACAAAGCAGATCAAGTCGGTGCTGAAGCAGGACCCCGAGAGCCAGCTTAAGCAAGGAATGCACCCTACTCCCGATGTTGAGATCGATTTTTGGAAAAACAAGGTGAGGACTTTCTTGTTGTGTGGACCTCGAACGACTAGTGACTCGAGTACCCACGTCTTGCTGTACAGTACCCGCCTGTCGTTGGCTTTTCTCCCAATATTTGAGAGCAGTACATGCTTGGAGACCGCCTCACATGCAATGATAGCGTTCGTTTTTGACCATCCCCTGCTTACATAGAGATATGTACCACGAACGGACCAGGTTGGCTTACGGCAGCAGCGTCTTCTTTACGCGTATCCGTCGACTATCATATTTTGCTTTGGATGCCCCGCAAGACATGCGTGGTCTTCCTAGAAGGCCCCTAACTGTTGCCCCGGGCACTGCTGTCGTGCAATTTTCAGGCCAGCAATTTGAACTCCATCTTCGAGCAGCTGCAAGGCCCGAGCATTCGCCGTGTGTTACGAGCTCTGGACCAATCGAAGAGCACCTATTGCACTACCTTCGCCCGATTGTGCAAAGAGGTATGCCCATCTGTTCTGTACCATAGGTTGAAACTCGCATGGTACACTCGTTCTGCCCCTCCACCTTTGCAACGCTGCAAAATGCGAACTCCTGGCAATCAGGGTGCTTGACAACGTCGTTTATCCTAACAGTATGTGATTGGCAAGTCAACTGAACTGGTTTGAGCTTAGTCTGTTCTTGTTATGATGATCAACACAAGAACGTACTTGTATTCGAAAAATATCGCCCTTTCGCCTGTGCTTCGCGCCTTCTGCCTATCCTCAGCTGGTTCACCGTTGCTGAGGTTGACTCAGTGTGGATGTCACCTCATGAAAATCGTACCTCCTACCGACTCATGCAGGTATTCACAGCGCGTTTGGAGGCAAACGACAACATGAAGTACCTCCGGACGTTGGAAGACTGGTTTGACAAGCTTAATGACGATGGGGACTTTCCCAAACTGCTGGAGGTACGTGACGTGCGCTATTCGATTCATACACCCATCAGCCCTCCCCGTTTTCGACATCACTTGTTCGATCACCGATTCTGCCATCCATATGGTCGTGCTTTCTATACCTTGGAACAACGATGTGGGACCACGAGGAATGCCATGTGATTCATTACTCCCTCTCCAAATGGCTTGCACCTTCTTTTTCATCCGAAGAAGGGTGTAGAAGTGATACTTCGCCCGTCAACAATCAGCTCAACAACAATCAGCTCAACATCTGCGGATGTACGTGCGAACAATCGCTTTCCAAGCAATGTCATACCGGGATTTGACCCAACAGTCTTGGCCATCCATTCAAGGCCACGGTGTCGACCCCAATCCTTGCTTTAAAGGGAACTATGCCGTGGCTTGGTTGAAGTTCCCAGGATGATTATGTGGTCGTTGTTTCACCATCGGTACCTCTCGGCTTGTTTCTTGTGTTGCCTGTTCTTCCCGCAGCTCTTCAAACCGATGCTTCACATCATTCTGCTGATATGGAAAAACAGCAAGCACTACAACACTCCAGCCCGGCTAGTGGTCCTTATGCGGGAAATATGCAACAGCCTTATCATCCAGGCGTGTAAGTATAGCAGCGGACAACAGATTTTCACGCTCATTGAGCAGGAAGACGCAGCCAAGGCTGTGGACCAGCTCAAAACGACGCTTTTGGTGTGCGGCACATTCAAGAGCACGTACTTTGACTACAAGGCCACAGCAAACGCTGAGTGCCCTGCAAACCCGTGGCGAATACAGGTGATTTACGGCTGGCACGAGTGTGCCGTGCTTGTTTTCCACCGCCGTGCATGTCATCTTGTGCGGTGTGTGTTGAACAAAAGGCATACTAATTGCAGTCTAGCTTTTGCCGCCCATGCTCCGGATATCTAACTTTCACCTTCATGTCGGGAGGATAATGCTTGCGCTTATACCATCTCTACCCGCGGTCCACGTCGTGCCTCCTCCAGAACAACGCGCTGTTTATGCGCCTTGACAGCTTCCTTGAACGCTGCCACGACATCTTGGATCTCACTCAAACCATCGTTCAATTCGGCAAGCTGGCCAAGATAGAGGTCGGGGGAACAAAGGGAAACACATTGACAGCATCTGTAAAGCAGGTACGATCAACATCTGGATGCATGACTCAACAACGGCACTGGTCTAGAATGTCTTCGCCATTGAAGAAGGTACAAGTTTCAACAGTCAGTACACATCCATTGAAGACTTGACCAGCGACGTTCAGCAGTTGCTAATCCTGAGCTCCTGCGCGCGACTTCTGCAATCAGATCCACCTGGACTTCGAGGTTGCCGTGGAAAAGTTTAAGGGTGTCCCCTATGACATTCTGGACGTCGCCGCAAAGCAGGTATGTTCTCCATCCATGATTACACCTTGAAGTTCGCTCTCAACAGAACCTGCAGTGCTCTTCTCGCACGAGCCTTTTCACGAGGAGAAGGAGTCCAATAACATCTGCCTTTCCGGTGTTTGCCTATGCTCTCATCCCGTTCCCCCTCTGTCTGCAGTTTGATGACGACTTCTACGAGTTCAGATGCAGCATCAAGGAGCTAGAGCGCCGGCTCGGCGCGGTTGTCAGCTTGGCGTTCGACGACTGCGCAACTGTGTATGGAAGGTTCAAGCTGCTCGATAGCTTTGAGGGACTACTAGAGCGACCTATCATCCAGGTGAACCTCGGGAATACGAGATGCCTGCACGGTTGTGCCAAACTTAACCAAATGGAGGTCCTACTTCGACGCAGCATCACTTCAAAGGTGTTTGTGAACCATGCTCACATCCGTGTTCATATCTTCGATTGAAACACGTTACAGGATGAGCTAGAGAAGAAGTACGTCGGCCTAGTACAGAGCTACGGTGCTGACTTAAAAAACGTGCAGGAGCTGTTCCTGCAAAACAGAGACGGCCCACCGATATCGTGGAACCTCCCGCCCATTGCCGGAGCCCTAACATGGTGCAGAGGATTGGTTGACAGGATTCAGATTCCCATGGCGAAACTTCAACAGCTTGACCGAACTATCTTGGACAGGGAAGAGGCCAAAGAAGTAGCAAAGGTGAGCTTTCCTAACGAGGCTATGCAGCCAGTTCATCCGAAAACTTCGCCTGCTTTTCTTACACGTAGTCACCCGATCCCACCGGAACAAAATTCGTTTATAATTCTCACGTTCTTCCCACAACTGGATGACTTCCTTCCAGGTTTCACCCGGCTCCTCCATGTTCGTGCTCCATTTTCGTCCATGGCGCGCGATAGCCTTTCTTTCACAACCGTTGCACAACCTCGCAAGTACCATCCATTGATTCACTGCAGGTGTATGCTACGATAATTGCGAGTCTTCAAGAGTACGAAAATCAGAAGATTGAGGAATGGGGACGCGATGTCGAAGCGTCCAGTCAGGCCAAGCTCAAACTACCACTCCTTATCCGAGATCTAGATAAGAGCCTGTTGAACGTCAACTTCGATCCGGCCTTGGTTAAGCTTCTCCGAGAAGTGAAGTACTTCTTGCTGCTGGGACTTACGGTGCCCGACAGTGCACTTGAGGTCTACAAGCAGGTGGAAATTTTCAGGAGATGGACGGGCAACCTCGATCTCATTGTCAACATGAACAACGATGTCCTGCTCCAACTTCTGCCCGTGGAGAAGCCCCTCGTACGGCCCTACCTTGACAAGTTTGACCGCGTAATCAACGCCGGACTCAGCCAAATGAACTGGAACAGTGTTGGAATCAATGAGTTCATTGAAGAGTCCATGGAACAGGTGCGAAGAACCCTATGATTGGAAGGACATACGAAGTACTGTGTCTGCGATGCCAGGCTTCGATGTCCAGGGCAGGAGAACACGCAGGCAAGCATCGCTCTTGCGATAACTTCCACCCCACCTGACCATACCATCGTTCCACTCGTTTTTGTCAACCACCGATCTCCAGGTAACCGCTGTGCACGAGGTGATGCACACGATGAAGACAAATTTGGCCAACATCAAGAGGGTCCTTGGTGCGTGGGATCGCCCACTAATGGAACGCAAGCCGAAACCCGTTGATCGAGATGAATTTGAGCGTGCGCACAAGGCCATCAAGAGCTCTCGATACGCCGAAATCAAAGAAGGGGGGAAGGTGAACATTTGTTTGTGAATCACTTCTGCGCGGCCTCGCCCCTTCTGCGCTACAGTATCAGTCATAGGCAGAGTGCATTGTATATACGATGGGGATCGCTTCGCACCGCCTCGCTGCGTTCGCTTAAAGGGACCTACATGGCGGTGTCAATGTTTTTTCAGTTGCTGGTCTTGGGTGGTGCGCAGTTGCCGGTACCTCACCTAGACTGCAAATGACGTGTCTTGCCCGCTTCGGATGGTTTGGTTCCTCCTGAAAAGTAAAAGGTATTTTATATATGCACCGTCGTTGAAGATAAGTGATGTATAACGTAAAACCGTGTCCACATCTATCACGCGGTCATGCTGACAATCTAATCCCACTTCCTCTTGGTGCTACTTCTACCGTGGTGTATTTACGGCTCTGCAGGAGATCCACAACATGCTGAAGGAAAACAACAAGGTCCTCAAATGCTCTAATGCCTCCCCGGACTGGCGTGGATACGTGGACTTCGTCAACAACGTGGTCGTTGATGGCCTATCGCGCGTGATATGCGCGTCTCTAGAGTATCTGCTAGATCAGGTAAAATAGCACATGCACAGCTCCGGAACAATACTGAATATCCGCTCGTTTTCATCCTTAATTGCGCAGTCATGAGGAGCGTCGATCGACAACATGATCCTAAGATGATAGATCTTGATGGTTTGTGCTCATGACCGGTAAATCAGCTCTGACCCATCCATGGCGTATCTATGGCATACACGGCCTGTGCTTCGAATATTTCCTCACATCACTTTTTTTCCTGAGTGGGTAACACACTTGTCTCTGCCATTGCACAACTCTTAAAGGTGAGTCCGGACGTGATGGCCAAGAAGGGCCTGCTTCCAGTGATTGAGATCAACTTGGATCTCGTGGACAGTGAGGTTCGCTTCCAGCCCCAGGTGAGCGCAGCCTCGCAAACTGATGTTGCGCTTCAATACGCCACAACCCCGTAAAAAAACAAAAAATATTCTCACGAGTCGCTCTGTGACTTTCTTTGAGGTCTCGTGTCCCGATTGGGTAAAGATGGCACTGATCACGAACCCATCCCTCTCTTTCCGGTTTCTCGATGTGGCGGATGGGCTTAGATCGGATTCGCGTCGAATGGCAAAGGCATTCGAGATCTCGTCCACAACTGGGTGGGGAGCTTCTTCAGCATTGCTACGCTCTTCAAGCGCCTCGACAATGAAGGGACATACATTCGCGAGATGCAGGTACTTATCGCTCAGTCTCGTTTTGGTTCTATTGTGTAGGTCCGACTGATTCCCCTTTGTTGAGCCGGTGGCGAGCTGATTCCTTGGGTACGGTCTCCCATACGCGCATCAAGTGTGATAGATGTGTGGATTTTCATGTCGCACTATTGTTGACGTTGGGCGCTCGTACTTAGTCCATTAATTTTGGAGGTTCACCCCGTCACGATAGCAGACGACTCACCCGTGCTCCTCCTTCGACAATTTTCCAGAGTGACACCGAGGTCCAGATGCTGGTCGCCATTCTGAACGATGCCCTGTCCGACAATGATGAAGCTTGCATGAGGTTGAAGGCACAATACGATGCCTTTTCCTACCTATGGTTGACCGACATGTGAGACAGGATATACTCGGCAAGGTAGATTTCGTACAGAATCATAGTATCGGGTGTATTTTTCCAGGTTGTTACCCGTTCCGGATACTTCTGCGAAGCCTGAAGGTCTTTACCGAAACCCTACCCAGAACTTGTGTGAGTTCTTTATACCCATTGGGGGAATACCCGCGGTACGGTACATCAACGTAGGATAACAACCGGGGCAAAATAGGGCGAAGGACCCAGAAATAGGGGCAAATACTGAGATGAATACAATAATACACATGGTAACAAATACCCCGGTGTGGATACGGATACACACACTTTTGTGAACTTTTCCGCATTTTTTCTCTTGATTCCTGTACGACATGGTCGCATACCCAATTTTTTCTGTTGAGTTCTGCGACAACTCCAAAAACCCACACCAATGGTTCTGTCTTATACTTCCCAAGCCCGAAAGTTACACACCTGATATTAGGAAACCCTTCCGGCTTCATCACACTCTTGATAAGGCACGACGACTTGAAAGCACAACGGATGAGCGACGAGCGCAGGTTGAGCGTAACATTATTTTCTTGCCCCGCCCTGCCCCCGTCAAAGGGATGCCTTTTTCGAAGAATTTGCCGAAGATGCCATCGTTACTACGGAGCTCGGACAGCGCCTGACGGATCTGAAGAAATTCGAGGATGCAATTAAAAAATATGAAGGGGTCCAGACGTCGGCTAAGAAGCTGGTCAGGTAATGGGTCGTTAAAGAGAGTTCAATAAACCTCAGGTATCGTCCGTGCCCACCACAGCGAGGGAGATGCTCAAGACCGAGTTGACCCACCTGCCCACTGCGCTGTCCCTGGCGTTATTGTCCGCAGCCCGCAGGACGTAGGCTGGCTTCGGGTGAAAGTTACTCCAGTGAAGCAAGCGTTGGTCACATGGTCGTCGAAGTGGGTCAACATGTTTACATCACATCTCCAGAGTACCCTGGTGAGCACGCAACAAGCATGGCCCAGGGCTCCGGGTGGTGTTGGTGTTTTGTTTTTTTCACATTCCACTTGCATCTAACCAGGTGAAGGTTCACGAGAACTCTGAACCTCTACCTCCTGCCCGATTCACAACGGCAATACTAGGTGGAAAAATTGGCATCGCTGGATACCTTCATGAGAGAAATTTCTACAGGGTTGGATGCAGAGGTCCCGGAAGGTCCAGAAGGCAAGGACAACCTAATGAAGGTATGGCACATGCCGTCATTCAGGCAATCAGAAGTAGTGCATATGCACCCGCTCTGCTGTTGCACATTACTCGATACAACCTCGTTTGATTTTGTTCCCAGTGGCTGACAATTTGCATGGTGTGCAACTAGTATAAAACGGTTCACGCCTACCACCCCCAGATCGAATCCCTTCCACGCGTTTAACACAATACCGTGGTCAAAACGCTCACTAACCTACCAGGTCATGAAGGACATCAGCGAGGTCCGCAAGGCCATGGATACAACCCAGGAGATGTTCGAGCCCTTGCATCAAATGATCGTCATGCTGAAACAGCACGGGGTCGATGTATCGGGGGTACAGGTGGCCGAGAAAGACGTACAGGTGGGCACTAACTAGTCTAGGTGCTTGGTCGGTGATGCTCAGATGATATCGTTTCCAACGTATGGTCTGTGTGTAGGCGAAACTTTCGATTTTTCTTGCTCCCCGTCTTGACTAAAGTAACAAACAAGCATTCGAAAAATTCTGCCGGAAAAATGTTTGTATCTCTGTTCGTTCGCTTGAGCAGGATTTCCTGGAAGAGGCTCCGATGTCGTGGGACGCCTTGGTGAAGAAGACGTTCCGCAAGAAGGAAGAGATCCTACCGATGCAGATGGCAGAGGTAGAATAGTTTCTCCGCGTTTCTTGGAAAGTTGAAATGTTGGTGAAATGGGCAATGGTAGCAAGCAATGAACGGCTAGCGTCTGTGATAATGGTGACGAGGTTACTGCCATGCTCGAGAGCAAGCCTTGGGCATGAATTTCCAGTCGCATTGCGACAGTGCGTTTTTCAAAACTTTGGACAGCACCGCATTGTTTACTGCCCCCTTCAACCCCCAGACGCTGAAGAAGCCGCTGATCGCGCGGTTGTGATGCGCGGTGACAGGTGGATGCCTTGAAGGAAGAGCTGGAAGGCTTCTTCTTAGCCATGCGATCCTTCCGCAATAAATTCCGTGCGGAAGCCCCTTTTGCTTTCAAAGGACCTGTGGAGGACGCGTACAAGCAAATGGAGGAACATGCAGCCAGCCTGTTGGAGAAGGAGGTCCAAGTTCGAAAGTACAACGAACTGGAAGATCTGTTCGAACTGCAAGTGTCTAAGTATCCCGAGACTCAGGACACACGGATGGAGCTCAGGCTTCTCAAGGGGCTGTGGGACTCTAAAGCCATGGTGGATAGCACATACGTAGACTGGAGAACAGCTCTGTGGAGCCAGATCAACACGGAAGAACTTGATGACGAGAACAAAGTACTCCTTAAGCAGCTCCGAAAGCAGGGGAACGATTTCCCGGTCGTGAAAGGATGGGCGGTATACCGCGATATCGAAGACTCCATCAAGAACATGGGTGTGGTCTTACCGCTGATCAACGATTTGCACAGCCCGGCCATGCGGGTACGCCACTGGAAAAGCTTGGCGGCGGTGTGCGAAGTCAAGGCTGTAAACCCCAGCGATCCAAAGTTCACAATGGACGACATGATGCAGCTCAACCTCCATGCCCACGTCGAAGACGTCTCCATGATCGTAGAAACGGCTCAGAAAGAACTCAAGATCGAAAACAAGCTGGAGGTTATCGAGGCTGCATGGAGGGACATGGAACTGCACTACGTGCCCCACAAAGATACGGAGATGTTCGTCGTCCGGCCCTCCGAGGAGCTCGTCGAGAGCCTGGAGGCTCACCAGATGGAACTACAATCCATGGTGGGAATGGGCAAGTTCGTTGACTTTTTCCGAGACCGAGTCATGCATTGGCAGAAAACACTGGGGAGCGTGGAAGAAGTGCTCAAGCTGTGGGCGAACGTTAGCCGGAACTGGGCATCGCTAGAGAGCATCTTCCTGGCGTCAGCGGACATTCGTTCTCAGTTGCCGGACGGTAAGACAATAGCTGCCTATTCGGGCCTCCGTTCCTCCTCAAACGCATGCCCGAAGGTAAACGAGCGTGGCGCCGAGCACAGCTTTTACTTTTCGGGGTGCGAAACGCGCATCCTGGTGCGGTGGTGTCGACAAAACAGCGGGATCTGCAGTTAGATCATGCACCCCAGAGAAAGCAGGAAGACCTTGCGCGCGGATGTTCTCAAGGGTCGATAACTAATCAGTTCACATTGAAAGGGCCAGCGCGCTTTGTCCAAATGCAGCCAGGTCGCACACAAACCTCGTCATCACGTATTGTTTACGTTGCAACAGATACAAAGCGCTTTGAGGGCATCGACAGCGAATTCAAGGAGCTAATGAAAGAAGCAATCAACGTACCCATGGCCGTCGATGCTTGCGGGGTTGATGGGCGTGCCGAGGGTCTGAAGTCCATGATGCAACGACTAGAAATGTGCCAGAAGAGCCTCAACGAATATCTCGACATGAAGAAGAAGGTGATGCAAGGCGTTTGGCTAAAAAAATCTGGAAATGCCGACGTGAATTCCAGCCTTGAAGCATGTTTGCCGTCTAGTTACATTCGGAAGATCTTGTTTCACACAGGGGAGGTCACTGAGATAAAAGGGGACATCACAACGAAAGCACATTCTTATCCTATCCGTTCGTTTGACGTCGCGTAAATTCCGCAGATTTTCCCGAGATTCTACTTTGTGTCCAACGTCGCGCTGTTGGACATGCTTGCCAACGGCACCAACCCGCCCAAGATCATGCCATACCTCGGTGATTGTTATGATTCGCTGGCAAATCTTACCTTCATTACTCTCGAGGACGGAACAACATCTTCAAAGACTGTTAACGAGATGGTGAGCATTTGGGCGCTATGTAGGAGAAGGCACCTGGTGGCGGTCTATAGTAGACGCCGTCCGAAATGTTTCCACATCACGCCCGACATTCGCATGTTCAAGGTTGTGCTTTATTCTCGAGCACGCGCGTACTCTTCCAGCATGCTTGCTTAAACGCTAACACTGAAAGGACAGCACGAACATGCCATCGTGTGTTCCAACAGTAGGACGTGGCCAGAACACCGACACAACGTTTTTATGTTGATTTGGCATTGTCATGTTTCTGCTGCAAACAAAACTTCACGATTGGCAATCCTCAGGTTGCAAAAGACCGCGAACACGTCAAAACTTTCGAAGATTTCACCATGGAAGGCGAGGTCGAGGGGTACCTGAACCGCTTGAGTGAAATGATGGTCATGACCCTCAAACTGCGCCTCAACGACGGAATCGACACAGCTGTCAATTGGGAGGTAGAGAAGCCCCGTCACAAGTGGCTTTTCGACTACCCGGCGCAAGTGGTGCTTACCGGCACGCAGATCTACTGGACAGAAGAAACGGAGGCGGCGTTAGAAGAGTTCGAGGGTGGCCAAGAAGACGCCGTCAAGCGCTATCTCGGTGTATGCAATGCTCGCCTGGCCTGCCTCATCGACCTGGTTCTAGGCGAGCTCACGAGGGAGGATCGTACCAAGATTATATCGCTAATCACTCTCGATGTGCACGCCAGGGATGTCGTGCAAAAGCTTATCAACGACAAGACCGAAGGTCCTGCAGCATTTTTATGGCAACAACAGCTTCGCTTCTACTGGGCGCAGACAAACATGGACGTGGATATCCGCATTTGTGACTTCAGGTGCAAATACTTTTACGAGTGGATTGGCAATACGGGCCGCTTGGTTATCACGCCGCTGACTGACCGTTGCTACATCACCTTAACAATGGGGCTCCGTCTCTTCCTTGGCGGGGCTCCGGCTGGACCGGCGGGTACAGGCAAGACGGAAACGACGAAAGATTTAGCGAGGGCACTGGCCTTGCCTTGCTACGTCTTCAACTGCTCGGACCAGATGAACTACCAGACCATGGCCGATATTTTCAGAGGCTTGGCACAGACCGGTGCCTGGGGTTGTTTCGACGAGTTTAATCGCATCCCTATTGAGGTTCTTTCGGTGGTGGCCACGCAGGTGAAGACGGTGCAAGATGCGATTGTCAAGTACAGCGTACCGGCACACAGGGACCCCGAGTACCAACACCTCCCCGCCGGCACTCCGCCGGTCAAGGTCGGTGTGTTTGATTTTATGGGAGATATCATCAGCCTGATCCCCACGTGCGGCTTCTACATCACGATGAACCCCGGGTACGCAGGACGGACAGAGCTCCCGGAAAACTTGAAGGCTCTCTTCCGGTCTTGCGCCATGATTCGACCTGACCTGAAGCCCATATGCGAGAACATGCTCATGTCCGAAGGGTTCCAGAAAGCACGGACGCTTGCTATCAAGTTTGTCACTCTGTACGAGCTGTCCTCCGATCTCCTGTCAAAACAGTTCCACTATGATTGGGGCCTGCGCGCGGTGAAGTCGGTTCTGCGTATGGCGGGTATGCTTAAGCGTGGGGAGCCAAATCTGGACGAGGCGGCCATTTTGATGCGCGCACTTCGAGACTTTAATACGCCCAAGATTCCGGCGCACGACACACCAATTTTCCTACGGCTCATTGCGGATCTTTTCATGGGGCTGGAGGTGGCGACGAAGATGGATGAGACCTTGAAGCAAAAGGTAGTGAGCGTCTCGACGGAGTGGGGGCTTCAAATCGATGACACGTTTGTGCTCAAGACGGTGCAGTTCCAGGAGTTGCTGGATGTTCGCCACTCTGTGATGCTTCTAGGACCAGCGGGTTGCGGCAAGAGCACCATTTGGAAGGTTTGAACGTTGAACGGAAGATATTTCTTTGCGATGACTCTCCATGCTGTCTTCACTCGTGGTTGGGCCTAGGCCGCTCACACACACGCGCCACGTTGGTACTGAGCGCGTGACTATTTTATCGGCTCGTCGAGTACACAATTTTCTTAACCTTCACGGACGCCGCCGCGCCCACCCTTTCCACGCTGCAGACCCTTGCGCAGACACACAACATGAATAAACCCAAGAAGACGTGCGTGGTGGAGACAGTAAACCCCAAGGCCGTTACAGGTGTGTGAAGCGATTTGGAAAGGGTCAAAAGCAGCAGGAACGCAACGTGTCGGGTTGTTTTGTTGCTCCCATCACTTTGGAATCCCACGTGTATTGGAGCAAAAGGACATTTCCCTTTGACCACCACACACTTTGCCGGGCGACGGATGTTCTTCGCTCTGCTCCACCCTTTGACGTGGTGCTCTCCCTGCCCAGGGGATGAGCTGTACGGGTACATGACTCTCGCCAAGGACTGGAAAGATGGCGTCCTGTCAATTATTATGCGTGGAATGTCGAAGAACTTCTCTGACCAGGTCTACTCTTGGCACTAGCTAGTGTCGGTGATTTAAATGGATTGAAAATAATACTGAAGGAATAGTGACGATGCTGCAATCATCTTCTTAATTTCCAGTCCACATCCAATGGTTGTCTCGATCACGGTTTCAATGCCCCCGATTGCCACGTATCAAATGGCTTCCTATGCGCTGTGCACAAGGGGCGGGGATTGCTTGGACACGCTGCTTGGACAAGCTGAATTTGAATTTCATCCCTGACAGCGAATTCGAAGAAGACCCACAAACTTAATGTCAGAGTGATAGGGCGCCGTTAACTAGATAACGGGCGAGTTTCAGAGTAGGGTCAGTGTTGGTAATACTCACGAGTTTCACGCAGTAGTATCTGGCATTATTGATGACACCTCGATCGTCCTGGATTGCTTGCGACATTTGACACCTGCAGGGCTTCTACGAGTATCAGACATACAAGTGGGTGGTTCTCGACGGGGACATTGATGCCGTGTGGATCGAGTCCATGAACACGGTGATGGACGACAACAAGGTGCGTATGTACCTTTTGGGACGAGCTCACATCGAAAATATCACTCGAATATGCACACATTGGCTGTAGAGGGGACGCAGAGAAGGACCGGGGGAGATCGCGACACACTCACTACAAAATCGGGCTCTCCTGAATACTGCTTCTGTCCGCTCTCAATCACAGGTTTTGACTTTGGTTTCCAACGAACGTGTACCACTCAGCGATGCCATGCGGATGGTTTTCGAAATCAATTCGCTGAAAAACGCAACTCCGGCCACAGTTTCGAGGGCTGGTATCCTCTTCATTAACGAGACCGGTGAGCAGACAAGGTAGACGTATTGATTTTCTTGTTCGCTCCCCTGGAGTAGCACTTGCCTGCACAATAGTTGTACATGATAGACGCCCCAGGACCTCACTTCCTGTTGGATATTATCTCGTTTTGTTGCCGGCATCCTGCTGTCCGTCTATTAAACTTGTTCTCAAGACATTGGGTGGAAGCCTTTCGTGGAGTCGTGGGCAGCCACTCGCGAGGATGCAAACGAGCGTCAGGTTCTGCCATCCCTTTTCGAGAAATACGTGGAGGCTACCAGGACGATTGTCCGCAAGGGGTTCAAGGAGGTCACACCTCTGCGCGTCCTCAACAAGGTACACAAAGTAGGCTGGTCCACCCGTACATGAGCTTGCATAATATATTGGCTGTCGAACGACAAAGAAAGGAGATTCGGACAAGACAATCTTACGGTATCGAACAGTTTATGCTGTTTTCACCGCCGCGGCAAACAGCATTCACCGCCGTTCCAACGTGACACAATCTGCTTTGCGTAGGTGTGCACCATCGTCTACCTGCTGGAAGGATTACTCGAGGATGTGCCTCCTGAGAAGAAAACGAGCGATCTCATGGAGCAGTTCTTCGTGTTCGCCCTGATGTGGGCGTTCGGTGGTCCAATGGTCGTAGACAAGTCAGACGACTACCGCAGGTGAAGTGTAGTGGATATTTTATGTCGTGGTCACTGATCTTGCGCGGCTAGCCTTAAACGAGAGAAGGGCCGAACCGATTGGATAATCTGTGCCAGCATCTCAAAAGCAGTATGTTCGATCATTTCGAGGCAACGCCGGGTGCATGCCAAGGGATAACAAACATACAATCGTTGACACCAAAAGTCCATACTGACACCAAAAGGTAATTCTGCAATCACTTTATTGGTGCTCCAGGAAGTTCTCAGAGGAATTCCTTTCGACGTTTGCTGGCCAAAAAATCCCGAAAGAAGGCACCTGTTTCGACTACTTTTACGACTGGCAGAGCGACGGCTTCAAAGACTGGTCCACCCAGGTGGGATATTCGGGGCTGTATTGTTTGCGTATGTGTTTTGAGTTAGTGGTATGCATAGCCATACTCTCGCGAAAACACGCTAAATAAGCCGATGATTGATCAACTCTCGTTACGCATTTCGACTCCGAGATCTGTGCGTTCCCATGGCGTGCACGGCCCCTTCGCACACCTCAGGTGCCCGACTATCAGCCTATTCCCATTGGCGTGGGGCCCGGTGAGACGCCGTTTAGTCAGCTGGCCGTGAGCACGAATGACACTGTGAGAATGTCGTACATCATGAACAAGCTCGTACGCAGGAGCAAGTTTTTGATGCTCGTGGGTACGGCGGGGACCGGCAAGACATCAATCATCAAGGAGTACCTGCGCAGGTGCGACTTTGTCGACCAACCAAAAGCACGGGTAGATGAGGATGATATAGACAATCGTCGGGCAGGTCATAGCTGACTAGGCTGAATGATGGCGAAGCCTCATTGCATGACGGTCGAGGATACGGCGGGCCACCCAATGCGAAGCTTGCCACAACCATTGACCGTCGTTGTTTTGTGTGTCCCCCCTTGGGCAGTCTGGACAAGGATGCCGATGGCCTGCTGAGCGTCAACATCAACATGAATTACTTCACCGACTCCGCAGCTCTCCAACAGGTGAACTACGTATCATCAACTTGGTAGTTCCTGAGATGCTACATGACGTGTTTCAGGTTCGATTCTTCCCATACGAATGGCAAGAAAACTGTCCGTGAGCAGGAACGGGCTACGAAGTACCCCGACACAATTTGCGAGTCTCCAACTCCGTTGCTACAGAAGCTGCTTGACGAGGATGTTACAATGACGCTCTATATTTCTCGCGGCCTCGATCTGTTCACCAGGAGCTCGAGATGAACATTGACAAGCGCTCTGGCCGAAGGTTTGGCCCGCCGACGACGAAGCGCCTGATTACATTCCTGGACGACATGAACCTGCCCTACGTCGAGACGTATGGAACACAGAACGCTATCGCGCTCCTCACGCAGATCGTCGGATACGGGACCTTCTTCGACCGAGTCGACCTCGGGTTCCGGAAGGAGGTGAGAAACGGAAAAAAGGTTCAGCTTACGACGTTCAATCAAATGTCTACGTTCCGCGCTGTTTCGCCATGTTGGAACGGCGGGCTCGACGTGAGCGGGGGGCGGTCGTGCGGCCGAAGACGACGTAGCCTTACCTGTATGCTAAGAGTACAGAATACGTACACGTACCGAGTTTTTGTTCGCGGTACACAAAGGAGTCACCGGGCTTCACGCGAGCAGATCCGACAAGCGGGACAAAACAGCAAAAATGTCCTAACCCTGTGCATACCTACATCTCTTTGCTTCGCTTTGTTGTTCACAGATCGTGGACGTACAGTTTCTGTCCGCCATGAACCCTACGGCGGGTTCGTTCGAGATTTGTGAGCGCCTGCAGCGCCACTTCGCCACTTTCGCCTGCCAAATGCCATCTGTATCTGATCTGAAGCTTGTCTACTCATCGATCCTGAGCGGACATATGCTCGGTTGGGGAGACTCTATCAACACGATGTGCGCCCGTGTGGTGGACGCCAGCATCTTGATACATTCCATGGTGAGTCAGAACAAAGAGGGGTCTGAGGAAGAGAAGAAAGCGTTCGGTGCCTTCCGTTCAGCACTCAAACGCAGGTCGAGGTGTTTCCCCTTCCTTGTTTGTGATCGCCGTTCTTTCTGATGACGTTCCCCACCGACATCTCCTCATTGTTTCCTGGGGCAAGTCCCACTCTTCTCCCGTTGGCTTCTGCGCTCTAAATACAATCCTTTGCTTTCCGTCTCGCTTCTTCCTTTTCTTGTTTCTCCACTTTGCCTACGTTTTCCCTGAATATAGCCCCGCAAGACAGAGATGACAAAAATAACCTGTATGTTGATTCATCCAGGTGTCTTCCAAGTTCCTGCCGTCGGCGGTCAAGTTCACCTACAACTGGAACATGCGGGAACTCACCAACATTTTCCAAGGATTGTGTCAGGCATGATGGGGGGGTCATTTGAACATTGAGCTCTAGCTGTTGCATGTGTGACGTTTCTGCAATATGGCTCGATTGACCTTGTCTTTTTGCTGTGTGGAGCCAGTTGGATGTTGTTTGTGAAGAGTTCTACGGCAGCGCCGCTCTTGTATGTCCTTCTTCCCAGCTCGCGTAAGGTATGCTGTCGGCGCCAACAAGTAATAATATCCAAACCTGAAACATGGTGTTTGTTCCTCGTGTTTCGGCAACAGGCGGATCAGGATTCCTACAGCGCGCCAATAGAAATTGCACGGCTATGGGTACACGAGTGTGAGCGAGTGTTTCGCGACCGTATCATCAGTGCACCAGAAATGGAAGTGCTGGATGGCATGATGGGCGAGGTAGCCAAGAAACACCTGTCTGAGTTCCAGGTACAGACATCCGTTCCCGAAACACGACCTTATTCGACACCTTGCCTAATGTGTTGATGCAGAAGTATGGTCTAGATAAAAACGGGCTGCAAAGAAAAAACCCTTTAGCGAAAAGAGAACACGGCATTACCCACTGAGGGAGTCCCGGCCCCGTCGTTTCCTGAGTCTTGGTTTTGCATTCTGGCTCCAAGTGTAATAGCTCCTCTTTTCTTCTCCGCCCTCTCGCAAACCAGGCCGAGATGTTCAAGCAGCCGGTGATATTCACAACCTTCTGCGGGAAGGGCACCAGTAGCGCGTACACCTGCGTCCCTGATGCACCGACCTTGAAAAACACTCTGGATGGCAAGCTGCAGGAGTACAATGAGAGCAACCCTATGATGGACCTCGTTCTGTTCGACCAGGCTATGGTGCGACGAAACCTTTGCCATTGACAACGAACATTGCAGTCCACGTTTGATCCCTTATGAGGTGACACGCAAGTGTGTCATTGTTCTCTGGGGAGTAGAAAGGGGGAATATGTTGATTTTTAAATGCTCGTTTACACGCACCTGTGGGTTGCCGCCGCAGGAACATGTGACCAGGATATGCCGTATCATTCAAAGACCTAGCGGAAATGCCATGCTCATCGGTGTGGGAGGATCCGGAAAACAGTCTCTGTCGAGACTCGCGGCGTTTATCTGCGGGTTTGAGGTCCGACAGCTTTCGGTGACATCGAAGTTCAAGGTGAGTGACATCCTTTATTGTGTTGAGAGAAAAACTCTGCCTCCGCTTGATCACTTCCAAGAGGACAGGGACAAGTTGGACGTCCGACCGGATGTTGGGCGTTGCCACTTGGGGGGCATCACAATATATCATAGGTCGAACCGTTCTTTGACAAGGAAGCACGATTGAACATTATTTTTGGGCCTTGAAACACAAAATATGTTTGCGAACGCCCCAAAAACTTGATGTTAAAGACGCAGTCGTCACCAAACCAGTCGTTTGTCCTGGCACCTTTCATTTCAGGTGGATGACTTGAAGGAAGCTCTGCAAGAGATGTTCAAGACGGCGGGAGTAAAGGGAACCCCATTGCTGTTCCTCATGACGGACGGGCAAATCGTGAACGAGAGGTTCCTCATTTACATCAACGACATCCTCGCCAACGGGTGGATCAGTGATTTGTTCCCGAAGGTAAGGTCTTTTATCTCCTACCGAGGTAGTGGGGTACCGTGGCAGAGAGAGCGACCAGTTTGGCGACTTTCGCGGCAACAAAGTGGCCGACTGGCACGCTTACTTGCGTCTTAGGACATCCACGGTAGGACATCCACGGTTTCACCTGCGCAAAGTGCGCCTCATTTCTCTCGAAACCTAACAAAAAAGGAGCCATGAACTAAGCCCGCAATGTGCACTCCTTCCCAGGATGAAAGAGAAGGACTGGTAGGAGCTCTACGAAACGAGGCCAAGGCAGCTGGGATTCCGGACACACCGGAAGCTGGCTTGGAGTTCCTCATCTCGAGGATCAAGAGCAACCTCCACGTTGCGTTGTGCTTCTCACCTGTGGGAGACATCTTCCGGATCCGTAAGATTCTTCGGCTTGATTGATATCATTCGACAAGCTGAGGCGTATAGTGTTTTGCATCAGACAAGAATCAGTCTCGTGAATTCACCCGCGCGTGGAAACTGAAGCGGTACAAAGAGTTGGCGTGGGCAGTGACACGTTTCCCGAAATTTCGGCACAAAGAGCGCGTGTAGCCGGGGTGCCGAAATTCGACAAAATTCGAGCCAAATGGAAGAACAAAATGCCGTGGTATTGATTTTTAGCGACTGAAACCAGCCTCTACCCCGCTTTGCAGGTGCCCGACGCTTCCCGGGGCTAATCAATTGTACCTCGGTAGACTTCTTCCACCCGTGGCCAAGACAGGCCTTGATAAGCGTGGCAGCCCGCTTTTTGGAGGATGTGGAGCTCGGAGAGTTGTCCGTCAAAGAGAGCCTCGCCGTTCATATGGCGGAGGAGCACTTGTCGGTCACGAAGGTGTGTTGGGTGTCCATAGAGGCTACGAGAAAGCTGGATCTGTTGATGCAGTTCGTCGGCCGATCTCCGGTTGGTCACATGTCAAGACAGAACCAATTTTCGTCCCGTCTGCTGTTCGTGCGGCGTTCCCTCTGGCGTTTCACATCGAAAGGCGTCGACAGAGTACTACGAAACTCAGCGGAGGTACAACTACGTGACGCCCAAGTCATACTTGGAGCTGATCGGTTTTTACAAGTTCCTGCTAGATCAGAAGCGGACGGAGGTGCAACGGCAAATCGACCGTTTGGACGTCGGGCTCTCCACACTCCGTAAAACTGCTGCCGATGTGGCTGAGCTACAAGTGGATCTCACGCACACTATGGTCAAGGTACAGACAGAGAACTGCTTCATATTTGCAGTCATTCTCGGTTGGCACGAATGCGTAGGGCGAGGGTAGGCTTGCATACTGCACGTCGCATGGTACTCGTAAAAGTTTCTGCCAGCTTCGTGCTTGACTCAAGGCACGTGTCCTCTTGTTCATTTTTGCGGAATTGGCATATTGCATGCATGTCTCTCCGGCTACCCTCGCATACATTATTTGTAGGTGGAAGAGAAAAAGGCTGCCACGGAGGTGCTACTAGAAGAAATGGGCGTGCAGAGGGCCGGTGCTGGTAAGTTTCAATCACTCGAGCTTTGGTTGAGGTCTATTCTGTCATGAAGCGATGACAGGACGGCGTTGTAGGTTACTCTCACTACGTATGTGTGATACGACGCTCCGCCGCCTCTCCACAATTCAAGGGAGCGAAACACACAAGAAATGATGCTTTCGTTTGCCTGTACACTTTCTTGATGTGCTTCAAATTCGCAGAAAAACAGCAAGCTGCTGCTAGCATCGAGGCCGACAAGGCATCTGTCGCCAGTGCTGAAGCGGCTGCAATCGAAAAGGATGCCGAGAAAGAGCTAGCCCAGGCCGAACCGGCAATGTTGGCAGCCGCAGAAGCGGTCAACTGTTTGTCCAAGGCCATGCTCACGGAACTAAAGAGTCTCCCCAAGCCACCGGCAGGGGTAGATAAGGCAAGAATTGTGTGCACCACGCATTGTCTTGATCTCATGTCCAACACTCTTTGTGCGCCAGAACGTGGGTATCCAGGGGATGATTGACTGATTTTTGCTCCCGCGGCGATTGTTGCCTGGATTCGCCAGGTGACAAAGGCGGTGCTCATCTTGGTGGAGAAAGAGTACAAGAACCACGCTTGGGACCGCGCTAAAAAGATGATGGCCAACGTGGACCAGTTCAAAAACAGGCAAGCTCTTTGACCGATGACGTCGTCCGCTTCGCGATGTTTAGGAGCCACTGCCTCCCAGGACAGAAGGGGGTCACACCATTCGTCCACAAGATCGTGCGGAATCAATCATCCTACATTATTCATCTGACGTGCGTCACGTGTTGAGGAGGCGCTGGAGTAGTCGGCCCGGCTGCGACCCGCCATTCTTACGATCAGACGGGCAGGTGGAACTCTCGAGCGTGACTGTGTATTTTTCTCCTTTTCAGCCCATGCGTCCATAGCGAGCTTCGACGGGACGAAAATTGTTCTTATTGCGTAACCCTCTCTTTACCCACAGCCTCGTGGCCTTCCGCGGCGAGGATATCACTGAAGACGAGATCAAGAAGCTAGAGCCCATTGTGGGGGACGAGACCTTTACTGTGGATAACATGAAGAGCAAGTCGGCCGCCGCCGCCAACTTGTGCTCGTGGGTCATTTCCATCTACACTTACAACCGTATTTACGTGAAGGTGTGTGACAAGCAACTAGTGTTATTGTTCAGTTGTTCCCTATAACTCTTCTGGTGAAGGCAACAAATTCTAGCGGGTTTTCGTTGCTAAGTAAGAAGACGAATTGCTTCATAACGAGCGATGGGTAGCAATATGGCACGACATGTTGATACCCTCCCCAAAAAAACAAGAAACTGAGTACAGCCATTTCACTTTTGTTGAGCAAACGCTACCCATAATTCTGGTTGACACAACCATCCCGGAAACGTGACAAATTTACATTGATAGGTGAAACCTCTGATGGACAGCTTGGAAGGCGCCCGTAAAGCCAAGGCGGACGCAGATGCTTCACTCAAGGTTTCCAACGATCTTGTGGCCGCGGTAGAGGCCAAGCTTCAGCAGCTCCAGGATAAGTTCATGGAGGCGAGTTATCTCTTCACTGGGATTTCTGCATCTGTTATCCATTCATACGTTTGCGCCTCTTCCTGGTTCGCCTCGTCTCCCGGCAAGTCGAGGCTTCGTGTGTTGCTTTTCTTCTACAAAGCGGTACAAAATATTTTGCTGATGATACGTAAGGTCATGTTTCTGTTTTACAAAACCACATCTCCCCGCAGCTTGGAATATTCTTCTTACGCCATTCATCCAACAAGCTCCAAGTTTTTGTCTGCAAACAACGAAACCGCTTGCAGGCAACAGAAGAGAAGGCGAAGGTGGAGGCAGAGGCAGCGGCTTGTCTGACTCGTCTCTCCCTGGCCGAGCGTCTTGTCGGTGGCCTGTCGAGCGAGAACGAACGGTGGGGCAACGAAATCGAGAAGCTCAGGCACAGTGCCACCACCCTCGTCGGTGACTGTATGCTTGCGAGTGGTTTCGTGTCATACGTAGGAGCCTTCGATCAGGCCAACCGGGACATTCTCTGGAAGGCCGTGTGGACCCCTGGTGAGGCGGAAGCAGAGACGGCAGAAAAATATCTTGTTAAGCCTTTCCCACCGTGCTCTCGCGATGAAGAAAGCGTTGCATGGTTGGTACGCCCCGAGACTCTTAAAACATAAGGACACCGAACTTAACAATCCGTTCTTGGACTTGATGCCGACTCCCGGACTAATGAACAAATTCGTTTTCAAAGTGCGGTTTCGCGGCGGTGCATAGTCGATGTGAACAAGGGCGAACTCATACTTCTGTAACATCTCCTGCTCCCGGAAACAGATATTGAGGAACGCAAGATCCCACTAACGCCAGGGGTTGATCCCCTGGATCTCCTTACTAACGACGGGAACAACGCCAAGATGACCAGCGAGGGACTGCCAGCAGATCGAATATCGCTAGAGAACGGTTCGGTCATCACGAACTGCAAGCGGTGGCCTCTAATCATCGATCCTCAGCAGCAGGTAACAATCACATCATCGCCTCGTTTAAATCTTCGATATATTACCGGATCGAAGGTTTGAATATTCCTCTGGACTAGATTCAGTGCTTCTTGTGGACTGGGGAGAACCCCAAATAAAACACCGCTTCCGAGTTGCCACAACCGTATGTCTCTGACTTCCTGCAAACGTTGCTCATCGACATCGAATCTTGAATGCGACTAGCTCTGCTTGCCCTTTTATTCATGTCGACCTGACAGGGGATCAAATGGCTGCGTAAGCGAGAGGAAGACAACGGCCTCTCGGTGATTCAGCTCTCCCAGAAGAAGTGGTTACGAGATGTCGAGACTGCCATCACGAACGGGCAGACGCTCATTATCGAGAACATTGGCGAGGAAATCGACCCGACCCTTGATCCCGTGCTTGCTCGTGCTATCTACAAAAAGGGGCGGTACGTCAGGACCAAGCTCACACCCTCCACTTGCTCACATAAGCATCTGGGAGGTACCCATGCTAGAGTGTCGGACGAAGAATACTCACTGACGTGACCCAAGTTTATTCTCGATATTTCGTTTGATGTGGGGGCTGATAATGCTCCGGCTTTCGCCTATGTCTTCTCTCTGTCGCCTTTCGTTAGATCCCTTTTCCTCAAGTTGGGTGGGGAGGAAGTCGAGTATGACCCCGGCTTCCAGCTTTACCTGCAGACGAAACTATCCAACCCTCACTACAAGCCGGAGATCGCAGCACAGGTGCGTTCTACCGGAACAACGATCAGTCCTCGCGTTTCAATTGGACATACTCCTGCCGGTAGTACACTCGAATCTCACGTGGACATGGGTGCCTGCGATAGTGCTCAGGCACATCGTCGCTTAATAGCTTAATAGCTTGACACTGCCTGCGAAAGCAACAGGAGGATGTGGACCTTACGCGCGTTCCGCTGCAATGCTCCACTCGATGTCCAACAAGCAACCTTGGGACTTAAGCAAGCCACTTTTCGACGCTGTGCTTCCTACCGCCAGTGCACATTGATCAACTTCATTGCTACCGAGAAAGGCCTCGAGGATCAACTTTTGGCGAAGGTGGTGGGGGTTGAAAGGCCCGAGCTGGAGAAGCAGGCCCAGGAACTTCAATCAGCTTTCAACCAGGTGACGCATACCTCGTACACAGCGCTCGAAAATCGAAACCACCATTCGATAAACGGCGACGAGGAAGCCAGGAGTTCTTGGATGTTGGTATCAACCAACAGAGCTACGCGTGCGCACTTCATGCGTGCAGTGTCTATATACGCACTATGTATTGTGATACCAGAACATTTTTTTCAATGTCACGCTTTTCGAAAAACCATGTGTATGTCGTCGAAACTCCTATATTTTGACGGCGTGTCGTTTTGTCTCCAACCCATCACCGCCTGTTGTTTTTCCTCTCTCCCGCAGTACAAAATTCAGTTGGTTCAGCTGGAAGACGATCTACTGGAGAGACTGGCAAATGCACCCGATGACATCCTGAGCGATGTCCCGCTTATCGAGGGACTGGAAGCAACTAAGGTGCGGGATAGCGATACATTAATGTGGTGACTCACGTAAAGCTCGAAGTCCAGAAAGTTTGGTGACTTCAATCACCAACGAGTGCGTTTGTGCATGCTGCGCCACTGACACGCGATACAACGACCAGCACACTGTTGTACCGGTTAATGGTTCGTGTCAACGAACTCAACATGAGAATTCCTATATTGGGATCTTTGTAGTTTTACGTTGTCCTAAACCGTCTCTTGCCATCATCTTTGAAACGGCCGCGGAAATGGTGCAGGCTGCAGCCAAGGAGATTGCAGCTGCGGTAGAGAAGGGCAAGCTGACCGAGATTGAAATCAACGTGGCTCGCGAGCTGTACCGCAAGCAAGCAACGGAAGGAGCCATGCTTTACTTCCTCCTCACAAAGCTGTGAGTTCTGCGGGTACCCCTCCGTGTCAAAGCTGTTTGCTCTCCGAGGTACCATGGATTAGTTCACCACTGGCTCTATGTAAGCTGCGGAATACAATTCGGGTTGCGTACAGCGTAGAATGGCAAGTACGGAGACTTTGCTAGCCAGCCAAATCCCGCCCCCGCAGGGAAGACTTGCCCCACGCACAGTCTAGTCCGTCATCCCTCGTGAAGTTTGCGCTGTGAACTGACAACGATCAACGATATTAATGCTTCGCGTGCTTTTCTTTGCCAACGCTCCTCGTCCGAACATCCAGATGCCTCATCGACCATATGTACCAGTACTCGCTGGACTCTTTCGTGACCTTCTTCCTCAAGTCCATTACCAAGGCCAAACCGTCGGACACGGTCGACGGACGAGTTCTTAATTTGCGCGACGCCTTGCGCATGACCATCTTTACCTGGGTCAGCAGAGGATTGTTTGAGCGCCACAAGCTGATTTTCCTGTCACAGTTGGCCTTCAACCTGATGAAGAGAGGAATCCTAGGAGAGGAAAGCATTATCAACGAGATTCATTTCCAGTTCCTTCTTCGAGGACCACGAAAGCAGGTGCACTACGGTAGCTATTTCGCTGTTGATTTTGTTTCCTACAACACACGCACCTGAACATCTTAGTACGAAATTTCGTTCTGTTCCTGCCTAAGCACCCACGGCGTCCGAACCTACGATTAATCGGCGTCCGATGTAGCATGTGCATAATAAGCTACAGCGAAGCCAATGACGGAAAAGAATGGGCAAATCACGTCCGGGCCCATCACCATGTGCTGCGCTGAGCTTCACACTTCTGTTTTAGTCAAACTACAACGTAATTGTTTATCATGAAACCTCTCCGAATATAGGTCACCTTTCACATCGGAAGGCTGGTACAAAAATTGGTTTTATCAGGTTCGCATGGAAACGGAGCCTGTTGTTCAATGGGATGCGGTTGGGAAACCTATTGCGAGGTGGCAGCAGACGGGCGGAGCGATGACTAACGCACAAAACCCCGTACAATGACGCTTGGCCTACTTTCTCAAACGTGGACAGGTGGACGACAACCCTCTACCATGGCTACCAGAACCAGCATGGCAAGGGGTGTCAGCTTTGGGAGAGTTAGAAGAGTTCGCTAAGTTCAGCTCTGACCTTGTGGAAGCTGGTCCGCGTTTCCGGGAGTGGTTCAACCACATCACGCCTGAAACGGAAAAGCTCCCGCTCGACTGGTATGCGCCCCCATGCCTACTGGTCTACCCTAGCTTATCTCTCAACCGGTTTGTTCTGTATGTTGCCCCCAAGCTCCTCTGGTTAGTCACTATAAGATCTTTGGTTTTTAGAAGATCGAACAACCTAACCCTAGTTTCATCTCAGCCACGGGCATTTCCAAGCGAACAACCTTGAGGTGTCCGAACAGGATGAGGTTATTCCGCCTGCACCGCACGCATACAAAACATTTTGATATATATGTACGTTTTGTCGACGACCCTGCCTGTCCGCATATTCTAACGATGTCTACGTTTGTACTCTTGCGGTATGTTGAATAAAAAAAATGCAGGGCAAGCCTGGACCGCGTGCCGTTCCAGAAAATGCTGGTGGTACGCTGTCTTCGGCCAGATCGGATGAACACGGCCTTGTCCAACTTCATCCGGGGATCTCTACCGGACGGGAACTCTTACGCAGACTGCGATTCCACGCTCAACTCGTTCCAGGTATGCACGCTACTACACAAATCAATCCTTACCTTGTTTGCTGCAAATGGCACACGAATGAAGCGAAGAACCAACGCTAGCCTTGTACAATTATTGCTCCGCTCGTTAAAACCCCAACAACGAAAAACTTGGTGATTTTTTGGAAGCCATGGTAACACTAATCATTTTCCGTATCGGTCGCTTGTGATTCAGATCCTGGAAGAGTCATTCCTGGACTCGACTACGACGACGCCAATTTATTTCATCTTGTCGCCGGGTGCTAACGTGGTGGGAGATCTTGACAAATTGGCCGATAAATACGAGTTCGTGAAGAACGAGTCGTATCACAACGTGTCCATGGGACAAGGACAGGTAAGGCCTAGCTGCCAGTGCAAAATCGTGCAGATCCGGGTCGCTATCCATTTTTGTAGTCGGTCAGCTACATGCTGCGTTTCTGGCCTGCCTATAGACGACGCACTACCCTATGTGTTGTGTTCTACGGGTCGCACGATAACCTCGTAAACATTGACCGTATTGTGAAAAACCTAACTCATTCATGGAATTCATGTCTGGCTGCATACGCCTCGTGACGTGTGCCCGTTATCAGGACGTTGTGGCGATGTCTTGCCTTGAACTTGCCCACCGCAACGGGCACTGGGTGATCCTCAACAACATCCACCTCATGCCGAGCTGGTTAATCGAGCTCGAGAAGAAGTTGGACGAGTTTGCTCTGGAAGGGAGTCACGAAAAGTTCCGGCTGTACCTTTCCTCCGATCCATCCAACGCCATTCCTATCGGCGTGCTCAGCCGCTGCATCAAGCTCACCAACGAGCCTCCGGCAGGGCTGAAGGCGAACCTCAAGCGAGCGTTCGCCAACTTCAGCCGAGAGTACATCGAAGAGGTGATTGGACATTTGTCCCGGAGAAAAGCATTGCACTCGTAGGCTGCTCACTACCTGGTGCGTTCACGTTCGTATTACAACGTCGTCTCATCACTTGTGACCGCTGTTCGCCAGTGGCTCACCACTACGAGATGTTATAAACAGGAACCTTCCCGCATTTACACGTGAACAACGGTTCACACGCTTGTGTGGGCAAACCAATGGACCCCCTCTCGTGTTACGCCATGCCGTAGGCGGACAGCAAGACGAAAAGCATTTTGTTCGGCCTGTGCCACTTCCACGCCATAATGATGGAGCGCAAGCTGTACGGGCCCATGGGCTTCAACATGATGTATCCATTCTCCATCGGTGACCTGCGCGACTCCGCCGTGTGCCTCACCAACTACATGGAGAACTCGGGCGGGGGAAAAATCCCGTGGCAAGATCTGAAGTACATCTTCGGGGAAATCATGTACGTTTGGGGGAAATCATGTACGTTGTAGCGCCTGGTTGGTGTCGGTGCGTTTGGTCTGTACTACGTCCCATGGCTCACTACGTTCATGTTTGAAGCCTCTACCCCATCGCCCCGAGTGACTTACGATCTGTGTCTTCGATGATGTCCACGCAGGTACGGTGGTCACATCGTCAACGATTTTGATCGACTACTGGCCAACGAATACCTTGATTGGTACATGAAAGACGAGCTTCTGGATGAGACAGAACTATATCCCTTCGCTGAAGACGAGAAGGGCGTCAGTTTTCTGGTGAGACGATGCGGTTCATTTGTGCAAAAAAACAGACACCACAGATATCTGAACGTCGCAAGGTTTCTGCCGACGTACGTAGACGAACAACGGTATCCTCTCGGAGATCAAGCAGCCCTGAGGGAGCTACGTGTACCGATGAGTGGAATCCCACGCAACGGGCAATTGTCTTTACTGTCTTTTTAGTCTCCAACGGGTGAGGTTCAGCTATTCCTGTTCTAGAAAACTGTCCCTCGGATCGTGTTTGTAACCATAGCTGAAAGCACACAATTGTAGTGTCTGTTCAATAGTGTTCCCCTGTGCACGACTGTAAGTGTAGAACTATCATACCCGAAATTCCTTCCTTTTCGCGTGGAAAATTTGTTTTTTTCACCGCTACCTGCCCCTTGCCGTCGTCTCGTTCGTTTTTCCAGTCTCCCCCCCCGACGTCGTATGACAAGTACCTGGAGCATATAGACACTACCATGGGCGCCGATACGCCAATCGCCTTCGGCCTTCACCCAAACGCCGAGATCGACTTCCGTACCCAGCAATCAGATACCATGTTCAAGGTGCGAAATCAGGGGAAGAAGGATGGCAAAACTCGTTAGTTTCAGTATCTTGTCATACTCCTTTCGGAGGAAATATACGAAAGTCAACAATCTACTACAGGCCTTGTCCAGAATTTCCCACTCAAAGAGCAACGGATCATTCCAAATTTGGAAACCAATGTATTCATTAGGATCACAACATCGTCACAGCGTAGTATTCGCAGTAGACGTAAAATGGCTGGCCGTGATGGAGCTCTTTCACATAATAAGACCTGCCAGCCATTGAGGCCACAGCTATTCGTGAGCAGCAGATGTCAACGTTTGGTACACATGCAAATACTGTTGGGCCAGGCCAGCCGGCATAGTGAAGACCCTTTGGTACCTCTTTTATATCGCGCATCCATGAACGAGTCGCGTCTACACCGAATTGTGCCACCTAGCTCAGCATGTCAACGATGCAAATAGCACGCATTTTCTTATCTCTCTTGCCCTGCTTTCGATCTCCTTTGTACCTGCCGTAGACGTTGATGGAGCTACAACCTCGTGATGCAGCATCGGGAGAGGGCATCATGTCTCCCGAACAAATGGTGGGAGGCATGTCGGAGACTATCCTTGACAAGTTCGGGGAGAAGAAGTTCGACGTCGAGGACATTGGGCGGTCACTCGAGGAAGCTGGCCCCTACCAGAATGTCTTCATTCAGGTAACCACGTCCCTGAGCGCGTACCATCGTGCCTTCACACGCCCGAGAATACGCAAATACGGGGAGTTGACGATTTTGAGAACGAAAATGGATGGTTGACAATATTTAGCGGCCGCTGAGAGAATGCCCATGAACTACTCTTTGCAGACTCGTTATCCTCGTGGTCACCACCACACCCTCATACTATTGCATGTTTTGGGCGACATAAACCCTAGGAAATGGACGTGATGAATACCCTTCTGGCGGAGATCGTTCGGTCGCTCAAGGAGCTGCAGTTAGGATTTGCCGGGGAGCTCACAATGTCCGATGCGATGGAAGGGCTCATGGATGCTCTTTACCTGGATAAGGTGAGGGTGGCGCTGACATAATGTAGACAGAACTATCTCACCGGGCCACTACGTGCTGTATTACGCGAAGCTTCGTTTCCGTGGCCGTTGCGAGATAACACATTGTGGGTTAGCTTGTATGGCGGAGATATTGATACTCTCTGTCGACCATTTTTTCTCATATTGGTGCCGTTTGTTGGTCGATCAAGGTCCCTGCGACTTGGGCCAAGCGAGCCTGGCCAAGTTTGCGACCTTTGGCAAGTTGGTTGGCGGATTTCACTCTGAGGCTGGGGCAGCTGGAGGAGTGGCAAAACAACCCAATGGAGGTATGAACTTTGGTCGGCCAGTCCACCCCAAAATTTAGGATGGTGTAGTAGAACTCTAACCCAGATGGCAATGCGTGGGCTGTATCAAAATGCTTCCCTCCCGCCTGTTTTCGGTGTCTCAGCAAGCGCCGACGACATACTGGCCGTCGAAATGTAACGAGACTCTGGTTTGCCCTCGAGAGATATTATTGTGCTGAATCATGCTACCTTTGCGGCGTCGTTTCGCTCTGCACGATGCCACCGGGCGTCCAGATTCCGAAGGTGACATGGATCTCGGGGTTGGTCAACCCGCAGTCGTTCCTGACTGCCATTTGCCAGGTGGGTGCTGCCCTTGAACCCAACTTGTTGTTCGGGCATGGGTACACAAATAGAATAACTTCGATCACCACGTTGTTTGGAGAAATAGCTTTGAATCGCGCGGAACAGATGCCATCGTGGACTGATGCACGCGGCGGAAGTTGAGCGGCTCTGGTGCACAGTGTAGTCGCGCAACTACTATGGGCACTCGGAGATGCCGATGGCGACCCCCCCACGCCCACGCATGTTCAGGCTACACTACGTAACATGTGTTGCTTCTGATTCCCAGGTAACCGCCCAAAAGAATCAATGGGAACTGGACAAGCTGCAGACGCAAAGTGAGATGCTCAAAAAGTTTGCGGTGGACGAGGTGGATTCTCACAGCAAAGAGGGGGCATACATAATCGGCCTCAGCATGCAGGGGGCACGGTGGGACCCGAACTCGGTCAGCATCGAGAAGAGCAAGGCAAGAAACGACCTAGAGATGTTTCCACTTGGTCAGATTGTACAGCTGTCCCGAATTACTGTATTGGTAGCGTGGTCTCATCTCAATACAACGGTATGACATTGTCAAGAGGATGTACCGTGCGACGATCGACTGGTCAGATCAGGAGGAAGCTTTTTTTTTAGCACATTTCCGACTTTTCCGGGTAGACACATTCTCTGTGCATGCGCGGCATGTGCTTGCACTATTGTGGAAGCGCACCGTCGTCGTATAGAGGTGTCTGCACAATACCGCACCAACACCCTCACACAAGCGCCTTCGTATTTATGTGTATCTGTTCCCCACACGTGCAGCCAAAGGAGATGTTCTGCTCGATGCCGATCATGAGCGTCAAGGGTGTGGCGGCAGATCGCGTGGACACCCAGGGGATTTATCTCTGCCCGTGTTACAAGACGGAGCAGCGAGGCCCCACTTATGTGTTCTCTGCCCAGCTCAAGACCAAGTCGCCGGCGGGCCGATGGGTTTTGGCTGGTGTTGCGCTTATCATGGATGCGGCGTGACAAAACTTGCTTGCGTTCGTGTATTTGCTCGCGCATAGGCTGCATCTTGTGTGTGTTTCGTGTCGACTTTGGAGTCTCCCGTGTTGGTTCAATTTGTTGCTTGGGGAACATTTCCCGCACGTGGAAGATGTAGATGGGACGAAAGTACACAAACAACAGACGCACAACACGTACCAATGAATGTAGCAGTAGTGAGTGCCAAAGTGAGGATTGAAATGTTGAGGGGTGTGGAGCTTGAGTACAGGTTTACCCTCGAAGGGTTCTTGTCTCCCACAAGGTTGCTTGTATTGGGCGTTTTGGACGGCTGAGTGGCACGGGTTCTAAACTAGTGGGGCAATAGACCGTAGGACTTGTGATAGCTTAGAAGAGTAGCTTAGAAGAGTAGCCATGAGGAATCGCACGAGCGTGCCGTATCGCTGTAAGGTACGTAGCAATGTTTTACATCAGGGAGCGTTGTTGTCAGGGAAACTTCAAGATTGTTCCCCAGGGCAACCAACACGTCTTCATGCTACACTTCTCCACGGCAATGAATGGCACACAAGTACATAATACGAGAGGTGGGGCCTTCTCACCTTGTGAGAAATACGACCTGCATTCAACCTTATAACACGAATATCTTCGATACTCCACATGTCTTAGCCATGCATGCGTCAACATAACGGACCCTGCGATTGTAGCACCCTCTGCCCGCCCACAATAACCGTCTGAAACCTGCCCATGCGGCAAAAAACATCGACTATTTAAAATGGTCGTCTTTAGCAGACCCCTCAGCGATTGCTTCACAAAAAGTTTCTGGATATTGATCTTGAGAACTTCGAGTCCAGCTCTTGGGACTTTTGCACCAGCTCTTCGTACATCTGGCAAACGGCAAACACGGGGCGGCAAAACAAAAGTTTCAGACTTCCTGTAGCGACATGGAACCCGCTAACAGAAGGAGAAACATCCCCGATGCCGGAGGAAGGTTTCGCCCAGATTGAGACGAAAGCACCCGTCATATCGTAGAATACAACTAAAGGAAGCCTGTGAACTGTAGTTGAAATACATACCCCAGACCCCAGACAAGCCCCCAGCGTCACAGGAAGACATCCGTGTTACCACACACCACATTCGAGTTAGAATCAACATGGGCGTTTTCCACGGTCGCGTTGTCCCTCAACCGCAGACTTGTGCCAGGTAGCAAAGCAATACGAACGTGATCTAGGCAACGAGTCTTTGCAATGAAGCAATTCACCTGGGGGGTAAATTTTTTTCGTTGCTCGAAGTCCTCCTCTCGGCTCCAGGAGAAACTCTTCTTGCCGCCGTCCCCTCCACCCGCCGCCTTTTTGGCCTTGCTGACGTCGCTTGCATGCCTCTCCACCAGTGAGGCGCCTCGCGCCTACGGCCAATAGGAGGGTCAAGCACCAAAAGGCACCTTTCAATGACGGTCGTTCCTGAGTATTCGATTTTTTAGAGTCCGGTTGAACGTTCCCAACCATGATCTCACTCTTCACGCAAAATGTTGAGAGTTGACACTACACCAAGGTTCATACGAACCGCGTGGAAAAGAGGAATGCAGGCAATATTTTCGTACAATTACCTCGAGATGACCCCCAAACACATTGTTCCAATTCGTCCAAATCCGTGCAGTTTCTAGAGACATATCCATAAAAAAAACTTGGCGACCTCTGGGATACGTCAATATACCTATTCTAAATCAATGTGTGACGACAAACTGACCTAAGTTCAAAACTGGTGTCAAAAATAAACATGACCTCAACTTCGACCAAACACAAAAACACACAAAAATAAAAAATTGACCGAACCGCGATTTGTTGGCAACGAAACCAAAACCAACACTGCCCCTTTCAAAAGACCCGCCTGGAACAGAGATTGCAGACGATGAACACCAAGGGGGTACGTCATTCACTTGGACTAAAATTATTGAGAGATTCTGGCACATGTAGGAAACAATCAACCGGATTGCCTATATACGATGGGTACGCGCCGAAAGTAATATTTCCCGATAGGAAAAAAGGGTCACGACGTCGGGATTCCGCAACGAAAGAGGAGCCCCAAACCACGGCATATGCGGCACGGCCTACCGGGAACGCTACAAGCGGGTATGCAGTACACCAAGACACTTGACCGCTCAACTTTGCATGGATTTGAAAAATGTACAAGCACGGGCGGAACAGTTTGCTAGTATCACTCATACCTCCCGGTGCTTGGCCATGAGTTCCTCCGCCGCCGCTTCAGCTTCCATCTCTGCTTTCGATTTCGGTGCTTTCGGGGCATGGAGATCCGCACGCGCACCTCTCGCCGAGCGACTAACCATAACGAGAGCACGACAGAGAGCGTGAGAGGGGCGGAGGGATGGGTTCGAGGGGCGAAGACAAGAAAAACGCTTGATGAGTTTTAGTCAGGAGAGCTGCAGGAAAAAATTGGATTTGCTACCCAGGCAACACACGGTGTGACAAACGCCCACCGTGGTGTGTGCCTCCGTCGTTAATCGCACTGCGGCCAGCTTGTATCGTACGATCCGCATTTTCGGGGCCTCCCCCCTCCCCGGTCTCAGCAAATACTCAAAAGTACGGGACAATCTCATGGCAGCAGCTGACTTACGTTTGGAATTTACGATTGGTAGGCTGCAAGGTCTTGATAGCGCCTAATACACCGAGAGACTTGGGCGGCACGAGCATCCACTCCTCCCGACCAACCTCGGCCTCCTGTGGCAAGGAGAGCAAAGCAAAGTTGACTTGAAGATATCTATTGGATGACGGAGCGCGATAGGCGTTGCAAGAAAAATGTTTTTATACTCCACAAGCTATCATACCCACTCACGCACTAACACAGAACGAAATCGTTCAGCAATGCGCGTGGAAACGACTTCGCGTACAGTATCTCGCACCGCAGCAATCGGATTTCGATCGAGCATAAGACCCCAAAAGCACTTGGAACGTGAACGGAGCACAACCTCCCTTGGTGTGCCTGAATAGCACAGCCCATGAAAACGACAGCACAAGTGGAAAGCAGCCAACACACACACCGTGAAATGTGCTAGACATGGGTAAGAACCACAAACGCTAGTCCGTCGATCGTTCTCACCGCCTTGTCGAGCGCAGCCTGCCCTCCTGTGATAACACCAGTGGCATTCTCCCACTCGGCCGCACGCTTCAACTCCTGCCGTTTCTGCCGTTTGGCTCGGTTTGGGTCCGCTCTGATGATCCACACAAGCACGACGCCAACGGTGATGGATGACATGGCAAAATCAACTAGCTGCTCCTGGCACGAGGTAAAGGATGCTCACAAGTGCACCGAGCAGTACAACACAACTAAAGACCTTCGTGAAGTACGTGTGATGCGTAGCGCCTAAGTCATGGTAATTAATGCCTACGAGAACGAAAAACGTACCGCTCGGATGCGACGCGTTTCTCTTTGCCGGCGATGGACGGCCCGAATTGATCTTCATCGTCGTCAGATGAAGAGTCCTGCTGCGATGCAAACCAACGGATAATCAAAATTTGAAGGAAACACTTGCGCCCACCCGAAGCAGACACCTGACACCAGCAATGGCGAAACTTGGTACCACATCTCATAGGGCGGTTGACGACGAAAGAGATGAAACAAGTCACAGAAAGAGAGAGAGACCAAAGTCATGGCTACCGTTCGTCGCACCTCCTGGACAAAGTCCTTCGCTGCCTGTTGTGCCTGGGCAAGCATGGCTTGGGAAGGCATGGCTGGACCAATAGGGGCCCTACGAGGTGCCGGGCCATCGTTTTCGCCCCCCTCGTCGTCGCTACTGTCTTTGGGCTTACTCTGCTCGCCACCATACTCCGCAATCACCTAATAAATCAGCGTTGTAGGTCAACGCCAGGGGAGGGACGATACGCGGATGCGATACTGTCATCCATCATGAAAGAGATGTACAGACCCCCTTGCCAAATAACCGAAGAATATATGGCATGTGAAGGTCGAGTACAAAAATACGCCAAGCTTAACTTGGGGTTATTTCACGGAAAAATACTTCTACCTTTGCTTGCCTTCTTGATGACAGCTTCACTGTCTTCATAACCCCGATCAGGTATGCCGTACCCGGCTTCCCCGCCATCTCCTGCTGTCCGTGATTTTAGACCTATCGCTTCAAACAGAAGGGTCAAGGCGGCCCTGACAGGAGAACGCAAGTGTTTGACAAAAAGAGGGAATCGGACACGAGACACACAAAAAGCGCCAGAAACATCTGCCTCATCTGCCTCAGCGTAAAAAGACACCGGAAGCACATGAACAACAGAACCAAGTCGAAGCAGATGTCCCCAGTGTACGTACCGCAACACGGAACCACGGAGGTGAATACATGCATATCACCTGACTCTTTCGTCAGGAAGCCCCTCAAGCATGACAAGTTCACCCCCTAAGATCTGGTCCAACAGTCCAGGCACTTCTTCGCGTACACCCTCCATTCCTTGCTCGCCTGCCAAGCGATCCACCACCTGTGAAAGCACCGAAGCGACAATTCCATCAGCACGCGAGAGCTAGCAGGTCCTCGACGAGATGGGACAACAGGTACGCCTCTTCTTCTGGCGGACGGTGCGAGACCGCGTGGCGAAGAGAACACAAGGCACGAATTCCGTGTCCTCGCAGGTGTGGTATAAACGTTGCCTGGACCCCAGGGATCCGCAATTGAGTTGACATTTCTAGTTCTAGGTCGCCTCCGTTCCCTAGGAAAGCCTTTTCCCGCCAAGGAAAAAGAACTAACACCTTTTCTGTGTTTCCGCGCAACAGAGGGATATCCACCAAACAGAAACACATGCCGGCGTGCGGATGGGTGGTTGAGCGAGAAGTTTTCTCGAAATAAACAATCGGGCCCGCCGCCCGAGGCTCAGCGCTAACACTGTACCAGTCCTCCGCCCCAGAACTACCCCCGGGGTTCGCGATTTACACAAAAATACATTGCTTCCACCACCGGGGTGAGGATGAGACTGTAAACTTCTACCGTGGCGTATGATGCATTGGTCGTGGTCGATACCGCCCCACAAGGTAGCACATGCGCGATACCCGCTTCACAGACCACGGTGCAATATACTGGTACTATCTGCAAACGAAAAAACTCATGATCCACACATGTCGACTCTCTCCGCCCGTACTTGCCTCCTTTGCTGAATTAAACGCCGCCTCCCTGTCAAGCGGAAGAGGGTCCGCCAAGTCCTGTTCATCCATTAATGCGGCGACACCCCGCAGCACCCCGCCACCGCTACATCGAAAAGATTTGTTTCCCTTTCCCGCAGGGGCAGCAAGTCCGAGTGCAGTCAAGAACGCGGCGAGCTGGGAGCGCAAGGTGGCATCTTTGACTCCGCCGACAAATACCGTCTCTCCTTCGTCTTAGGCGTCGGCGTCACGTGCAAGGTTCAAGGTTCAGGATTCGTTTGGAAGGGGCACAGGAAGAAGGTCAAACATTGTCACGCGTGTCGAAGAGCCTGGGTCTGTTGAAACAACCTAGACTACATGTTGTATTGCCGGGAATGCTTCGATTGATGCCACGTGTCTTCGGTATGAGCACCAGGAGCTTTAGGTTGAAAGCGCGGCGGATCACGAACAAATCAATTACCGTATGCAAGCGGCTATCGGCAATACCTTGGGCCTACATACCGGCAACCGATGCCGTATGCTGCGCCCTCCTCGCTTGCCGGGGGCTCATGGGGGCTTTATAGATCTTTTCGTCATCACGCAGTGTTGTTTCTACAGTACGCCTGATAGCCCACGGCCGCAAAGATATGGGGAGTGTCAATTGCGCCTAACAAGAGAGGGGGAGCAATCCACCTCGATAATGCCAGCTATGTGTTCGTCGCGAAGTCGGCCGCGTTTCGTGTAAAACGTCAAAGGTATCTACCGAACTCCGTATTATTTGTTGGTCGCACCATCTGGTAGGAAAATGAGAATCACGCGGCACCCGCCAAATGCGATAGACATTGATTTCACATGCGATTCTTTAAAAGAACCGCGCAGTTAAAATATCCCTCCCTCGCTCTCTGTCTGGCTGTCCGTCTGTGTGCCTCTCCTTTCCGCGGCGGCCGGAACGCGTCGTGGTCCGACTGCTGGAAGATACACTACACAAAAGGATAAGAGCCGTCGATGAAAACACAAAAGACATATCAAAGAGGCAGAGATAAAAATCCAGACATATAGATGGCATACATTGGCTGATTACTCACCAAGGGCATCGAGGAGTTCCCCAAGCTCGTTTGCCAACGGTGGAGCGGCAGCTAACATCGACACGAGTAATTGCGCCGCCTCCTGGACGGACAATCAGCCGGGTCGAAATGAGGAGGATTACATGTAGTGTTGTATTGTAATGCCAATCATTTCTCATGCTCTGCGGCATGAACAATTGCAGCACCGTGAGACGCACCTCTTTTTCTGTAGCCGTCAGATCCTTCATGGTCGTTTATCAGAGAGAGCGCAGGTGAGTGCAGAACGAGACTCCACGAGACTGTGTGTTTTGCGGGGGGCGCCGGGCTAAGAGCGGGGGATTGCATGGTATGCCATTCGCGTCCCCCCTTCCCAAGCCAGCCAGAGCCAGCGACCACAGACACCGAGCACGAGACCCCACTCCAGCGTCATCATGGCTACGAGAGCGCAGCCACGAACAGCCCTGGCGACGATGGTCGCTTTTGGTGCAGGCGTCGCTTATATCCTGTGGCGAAGAGCACGCTCGATGGGGGTGAGTACATTACATCATTACAATTGGCTCTCTCTGCCTTAGGAAACACCCCACGTCTTCCACCCCGCACCTGTGCTGACGCTACGTATCATTGTGAGTGCTGCACTGCATCTTGTGTACATCGAGCTAAACTCTGCATCGATTTGGACCACTCAGGTACTCACTAGTCTCGTATCTAATAGCTCTAGCATTCAAATTCTAGTTTCTACCGGAACTACGTTCGATTGTGAGTTTTGGTTATCACACCCAGATTGCACCCACGGAGCGCCGAACCAACCTGCTCTATGGACGGCATTGTTGCGTTTACTATTTGATGGCCGATCATGGATATGTAGAGCCCTGCGTGGTTGATGTGGACCGACGGGGCTTACACCAACATGCTACACACCCGTATACCTTTGAACAAACAATTTCCGAGATGCGGTACGTAGAAAAATCGTGCACCTTTAGCCCTCAAGAATCACGACACATATTTTTCGCTCTGCTGTACGCTCCTACCGAACTGTCCTTCTGACTGCCCCAGCCCTCCCAATGGGTTGTGCCACCCGTCCCAAAATTGTCCGGAAATATGCACTAGAGCGGGGTCGCGGGGTTATGTTTTGTTTTGAGAAGAAATACCTAGTTCATCTTATATTGTTCAAACTCGGACGGAAACTGGCCCGCCTGCAGTCGTTCAGGCAATTTGACAAGAGTGCCATGGACGCGAGAAGCAGGGAGTAGGTCGCACACTGGACACTCGCGCAAGTGTAGAGAGAGTTGGTTCCCGGGGCTGCTGTACGTCAGTCTTGTGTTGCAGCCTGCGGGTGTGGGATGTGCCTCTTTTCCGAAGCACGCACACACACCCGGCAGGACACACGAGCGATGAAACGTCTCTTATTCCTCCCTCTCGGCTGACAGGGTGAACAAGCAGCATAGCTGTACATCACCAATTATATAGCAGCCTGTGTGTGGTTTGTGGGTGCTGCGCCTCCATCTCACTTTTGGCCGCCCGGGTGTACAGCGGTAGGAGCGATCGGCCTGTCTTTGTCTGTCGCCCCTTCCTTTTCTCTCTCTCTCTGGCCTCTCTCCTGAACACAACCGCCACGCACACCCATGTGCCACCTTATCTCTCGCTTCCAGTCAGACATCTACTCAGCACTCATCTCTTCTTTGCGTGGCATTTCGAGCTCAATAGTAAAAACTTGCAGTTGGCCCCGGGTCTAAAACTACAACGTGTTGGACGAGGAAAGCCCCCGTTCCTTGTTGAAGTTGCCCCGCGGCCAGCTTTACGCAGTTTAAGGTACAAGCAAGACCACGGGTAATATCTTGTGGAGCCTGCACAAATGTACACTTGTGAACAACACTGCTTTAGCAGGGGAGGTGAGGTACATTTTTGTGATTCATCGTGTTGTTTTCGTCGTGCGCATACGGTATATTCTCACTCGCCACCTCCACATGGCGCTTTCTGTCCCAAACCGTACGTTCGTTGCAGGACGAGGAGATGGAGGAGTGGGAGCCAGTTGACCGAGATCATGTGGTGAAGTTCTTCCAAATCCTCAATCAGCAATCACACCAGAGCATTGTGAGATGAGCAGATCCGTAATGCCAGTGAGAGGGTCGTGTTCCATCACGCCTGCCGGAGTATTTCGCAAACATCCCGACACTCGTACCATTGGCGGGGGGTCTTTCCTAGACGAACCCACGGTGGGTGTACGCTTCGCTGTCTCAATCTCACCAGTTCTGGTTACTGACTGGTAGGTGGACGCGCGCCTCCAAACCTGTGCGAGGCTAAGGTGCTCACAGGTGCTGAAGCATGTTGGCATCCAATCCCAATTCTTCCCCTGGGGCCCCTGGATAGTTCTTCTTACGCTGTGCTGCCTTTTCTTATTGGCAACGGTTGTTCGTCTCGCAACCGCATCTCAGATGAGCTTCAACCAACAAATAGTTCAGTATAGAGGGAAGGTACCGGAGCAGCACCTCACGGATCTCGCCGTTGGACACTTTGAGGATTCTCTCGCCAAGACTCAGGCGCAGGTGCGGTTTCTAGAGAATTGTTCCTAGTTGACCGAAATGATGGCAGTCTACACGTACTCACTTGCGATGTTGTTGTACAACGGCTGCACATGTTCAAGTCGATAACTAACGCAAAGAACCCGAAGTGTACACCTCAGTTGCCCGCGTTGATTTCCTGAACCAGGAGGTTACAAAAGTATTCACATTGCTCTTCTCCCCAACGTTGAGCGGAGGTGCGTGTGCCACCACTCTATGTTGTTTGAAAATGCTCTGTCTTCCCGGCGGAGGTGGGTCTATGTTGTTGTTTGAAAATGCTCTGTCTTCCCGGCAAAGGGGGTTGTTTTTTCGGGAGCAATGAGCTGTTGGTGGTGTAGCACACTTCCCATCTCCTTGCCATGCGCGACTTGATGGGTCTCAGATCTCAGTGGGCATGGGGATCTCGTTGGAGGACATGGAAGATGCCAGCAAGTACTACGAAGAGAAGGGGGACCAGCAGGTGATACATCGAACCAGCGCCTTTTTGCCGTGCGAGGGACCTTTAAAGATACGCTCGGTGATGTTCTTGGATTGATTTTCGTGATGACATGTTAGTGCACCTGACCATGGTTTTGCGTGATAGAGTATTTTGGCGAGGTTATTTTCGGTGGGCGGGAGGCGAACATTGTGTCTGACCGGTTATTTGGTGAATCTGGTCGAGCGATGGTCATGGTGTCATGATCCTGCTCTTTTGCAAAAACTCATGGGCTTGAAGGACAACGTTTCTATCAGAGGTCAACTCTTGTGGACATGGACGTTTTTGCGTGTGTTTGTGTCTGAGCCCAGGTCTTTTTTTTTCTCGTCGTAGCATTCCGTGTCGATCGTGGATCGTGGTGGCCGTGGTTGTTTGATCTTTACCTCGTAGGTGAAAGAGCAGCTGAGGCATCTCAAGAACCTCTATCTCACGGTGTCAAACTTGCCGACGGACGAAGAGGAGCCTGAGCTCCCGGACGACCTTACGGTGGAGAAGATGGTGACTGTCGTGACTGCCTTCTTCAAGGCGTCCAACAACGTCATCGAGTCTGTTGTACAGGAGCTCCTCGCCAAGGTAAGAACCGTGCACCTCCTCCTCCCTCGCCAAAGTGCCTTGTAAATTGGGGGTCTGGTCGATCGAAAAGGACGTGCCTTGCAGAGCGATTCCCTACCGCGTTGCCCACATACAGCAATCAGTTGATGCTTGTCGTGTTTTGTGCCGCTCTTGTCAGGGGGGAGACGTAACAAACCCGGAAACGGCCATGAAGATGAGTATGGCCATCCAGGAAAAGAGCGGCCCAGCAACGGACGAGGCCATCAAGCGCTTCAACTTGAACTCCACGGTGCGTCCAGTGCCTGATTTTGCCGGCTCGGTGTAGATTTGTCTTGGGCGCCATGGCTTGATAGTTTGCTGTCTTGTGATTTTGTGCAGATGTCTTGAATTAAAATTAGTGACCATCCAACGCGCGATTCGGTTTCCGCAACAGACTATTGGGCCGGCAATGGACAAGTTCCGGGAGCACGAGGAAATCAAAACCGCGATCATGGTGGGAAGCGAGGAGCAACATCAAATGTGAGTAATTTTCACCCAGCCTGTTGGTGGGCTTGAAAGTTTCTATCTCTGTCTTCCATGGAACAAAATCCCGGGTGCTTGTCAGTGTTGCGGAGGTTTGAGCCAGCCCCGTTATTTTGGTGTTTTTGTAATGTTGTACGTCTCGCTTGACCTCTCACATCGCGTGATGCCTGTGTGTTTTGTTCACAGACTGAGGACATACGGGCTTATGACGTAATCCACGCCTGGTTTCGATGGCGTGAGGTGCTCGTGAAGATGTTGATGCTGCGATCCCGGAGTGTCCCAAAGAGCAGAACTTGGTTTTCGCAAACGGCGACCCAAACGCTATCGACAGCACCATTCTCTCGCGGCACGTGCGCTCATGTGGCCCGTCCACTTGATTCCGGGGTCCGTCTCCCTGCGACAATGGTGCTGAGCTACACAGTTCTTACGTTGGATGTCTCGTGACTTTACTTCCGTGTCTTCGTTATCGTAGTAGGAGCGTAGTACATGGGGCATGGGGGATGGTAGTGAGCTGCACTCCGACCCCGTGTAGATTGTCCCGACTGCTTCGGGTTCGGCTGGAGTCTGAATTTCCACGCGATTTGGGTTTCGACGTACCAGATATGCCTGTTGGATGGGTTCTAGTTGGTTCTGTTTTGAATGTAAATTTAGACAGCAAACTCCGATTGGATTCCGAGGGTTTTCCAGTTGTGCCGGATAAAGCACTTCCATGTGTCCTACTGCTGTCTTGTACTTGTGGTTCGAGTAGGGGTCGTGTCCTCGTTATGCGTTGGTCGGAAGTTTAACTTCTGGCAAACCAGCAATATTGCATGGCGTCGGCATGATACTTTGTCACCACACGTGTCTTGGTCCTTCAATCCGATTCAACAATGAGTACAGGGTGCTCTCAGGCTGTTTTCTCTTCCTGCCAACTCGGCATGCTTTCTCCTTTTCTTCCCATCGGCCAAATGTTGGCCCGCCTTTCTTCCTGCATTTGATGAATAGTCTCTCTTTACTTCTATAGGCTTCCTTTACTTGTATGCACACTGTATTTTGAAACCTAAGCTTCCAAGGTGCTACCGAATGCACAGCCACACGAGTCTACCGGATAATGTGGAGAGATAAAAAAAGGTGTTGGAGGGCACGATCGAACCCATCGGCGTCGATCTTGCAATGATTGCAATACTATTGATCTAAAACTGCGCTTGGGCGTCGAAGCGGCTGAGGCAGATGGCAAACCCCTGAAGGACCGACAACGGCCACTCCAAATCCACGTTGAAGCAGTCCTTGCCCACCTGTTGCGCGTTCGTAGCATTTGCCGGTGACGGATATTGGTGAAAAAACATGTGGACATAAACAATTGAACGAATGGGCGCGTAGCGTGAAGGACAGGTGGATAGCGCTTCGTATTCAACCGACTCCTCGCAATGATGCGAAGCAGTCGTTACGCACGAGCGAAATATAACACGATAACAGACATGATCTTCACACGTGGGTGTGGAATGGTGAACATTTCGCCGAGAACGGTTTGCAACCGTCCCAAGAATCGGAGGGCACTTCCCGCTTTTCAATTGATTGGTTCTTCTGCGCAGCTTGGCGTTGATCCGATGTCCTCTTGCACGCCGCGAGCAAGGCCGGACGAATTGCGTTGTAACCGGTTTGGACCATGTACACCTGGCTCGTTGGAGACGAGTATCAACTACAAGTATACGAAATCAAGCTTGGACGGCACTGAAAAAAATATACATGCATGCTGACCACGACGGTCGGCTTGTTTCACGCCCAAAATTATGCATGCCGTGATGGGCCATAACCAACACCCCCACGTCCCCCATAAAAAAAGGAAGGCACTCCTACCTTGCCCATTTGAAGAAAAACTGGTCTCGGTATATCGTCGCTTTCAACGTCGTTCTTCCCCCCCCCCTCGCTGAAGTACCTCGCTCGCTTCACACTGTACACATGCACCACGCGGAATTGCATATATATGTCAAAGGCGGAGTGATTCTTCACATACATATATGTGGCGAGAACAGGCTTATCGGAAGTTGTTACTGGTGCAGAACACAAGAAGACTAACATTCATAGATAAACAGTTGTTTGAATGTAAGGTGGAACATTGCCTCCTAGATGCTGGCTGACGACTCACTTGTCTTCTGGGGGTGACTTGAGAAGCTGGAAGTTTTTTACAGACGGAGCCGTCGCTCGGCCCCTGTAGTCAACGAGACAGGACGACAAAGGGTCGTACCGGCTCTCCCTTTGATGGAAGATAAGCAGGCGATCATCTTGCAGGAAGTTTTGGGCACCCTGGGTTAACGGGATTGAGAGACGGTGACACAGGTTGAATCGGTCGGATCTTGGTCACTGTCCGTGCACCCCTGCTACAGTACAGCGTGCACATCTTTAGGAAAGATGGTCCCTGATCCCTGATAGGGTTAGATTTCACGATTGGGAAAAATAGCACGAGCTCAGGCCTGCCGCTAAAGGTTCAGTCATCTCCACCGTTTTCGCCTTACTCGTTGGAAGCACAGGAGGGAAGTCCAAAGCTCAATGCCGTGAGCATCGTGCTCATGGTAAAACTCTCGAGGTTCATTGTGTTGACAATCACGGCCACGAACTGCGCTGCAAATCTTCATTTCGCAGGTTGACTCCGCACGGGCAAGAGAATCAACTATAAAACATACAGCAGAAGGTGCAACACGTCCTCTCCCGCCCGCTTGCAGCGGGGCTGTTAAATATGGAGCGACTCCTCGCTCTCGGGCGTTTTCAGTCGAAAACACTATGTCCGCCATTGGATTGCTCAAACATGAAAACATCGATTGAGCTGACTTGATGGCCCTACTCACCTGATACCGTAGTCGCCCGAAGTTGTTTATCATGCTCTCCTTCGTATCGCTAGGTTGCCAGGAGACCGGCTTCCAAGAGTCGCCTTCCTGCTCAAGCTGTGGTATCGCAACCTCCATTCGACGCTTGCCCGTCCGCTTCGGGGATTTCGAAAGAATGTCGGGAAAAAATGAATAGTTGGTATGCTCGCCTGATAGCATACCCCGAGCAGACTCGTGTGACAGTCAGAACTACTGCATGTAGTCGAACTTATTCCGAGCGGTCATATAGTTGTCGGAGTCAGGGTGCGGTCTTCTACATGGTTTGGAACTTTGCATCTCTGAAGAACGAGACACCAGTCCAAAACAATGTCTCAGCTACGCGCCGCATCAGCTGCACGTCGGCCATTACTGTACAGTCATGGCGTTGAAAAAGCTGCCGACACAACAAATCGCAGCACCTGCTCTTTTTTGTCGAAGTTGTAGATGATTACGCCAAGCTCCCTACGCACTTCTCCCTGGCCATGCCTCTCTTGATTCCTCAATGTCTTGGATCTGGCGAGGTCGATCGGGTTCCGCATCGACTTCGGCTTGGCCTCCGCACCGGAATCAAGGCTGGTTTCGCTAGCTGCTACGGCAGGGTTGTCTCCCCTAAACGGGGTTCCGGGAATTTCGTAGACGCAGGGTGAAGAGTGAGAAACCCCAGAAAACTCCATTCTGTGCTCCGTGGTGTTATCCTATCGCTACTTCGAACCAAGCGAATGCAACATTCGAAACTAGGCAGTGGCCAAGAGCAACGCTTTCTTCTGTTTGAAAATGATACGCTTGTTCTGTTTAACTCACCTGTCATACAGGGCGTACTCCGTGTGGGCTACGCTGGAGGCTCTTAATTTGGCGAGAAACGAGTTTCCACCCCTCTTGCCGTTGTCCTTGAACAAGTCCTCTTGTCGGGTGCATATCGTGTAGTACGCGGTTTTGCTGGCCAACAGCTGGAGGGCGTTGAGAGTTTACCACAAGAACACAAGAGGTTTATTGAGAAAAGCGGCGCCAAGAGACAACATTGAGCAACCTCTCCTTCTACGAACGTTGCATGTGAAACGTATTGGCAGCTTAGACCCGTCATTTTTTCCAATAGGCTTTTCGAAGCTGACCACGGTGTTCACCTTGCGGGCGGCCAGCAGCATGCGCCCACTGCCATCCCCGAGATCGGCGTACATGGAAAACACGGGGGAGAACTTGTGAGTTCCACTCCGATCCCGTTCAATGAAACAGCGTAGAACGGTCCCTGGGCCGGAATTGAGCGGGCCGGACACAAACCTTTTCAGGTCCACTCGTTTTGTCGGAATGGTCGAGCTGTCAAAAACTGCAGATCTTACACCGATAGATTCGCCCCACCGCGCACCACGGATTGGTTTGCCGACAGCCACCTCAGCGCGGTTCACGGTAGTCTGCGGTAGCGATTTCACGTCAGAATTCATCGAGGGTTGCGTTAGGCCATGGCCGGAGCCCGAGCTCCCAGCCATTTTCTGGATTGCACCATCTTGTTCGCGGTCACTGCCCCACGCTCCTGAATCGTCTAGTTTCCCTCTGGTTCGATCTGGGGGGGACCTAAATAACTTCTCCGGCGCCGCTGCCGCGGTGTTGTTGTCGCCGCTGGTTGTGTGTGTTGCCCTGTCCTCGTCTTCATTGGAGTCCGTACATGTTCCTAAGGGCTGGAGCTTTGGTCGTTGCTTGCCGTCGCCACCGTTCGGGTTGAGCTTAGTCAACTCCTGCTGATCGGAAGAGCTGCCTGTACTGTCCACATCTGCCGAATCCCAGCTGTATTTGTTGCCGCTCCAACCGTACCCTTCGGCCTCGCTGTCGTCCTGCTCCGCCCGTTTTCGTCGGGAGCGACGGTTTTTACGGCCCCTCCTACTTTCCCCGGTATTCGATTTTGGCTTTTCCGGGCTTCCCCCACACTCTTGTGTGCGGGACCGCGAATCACTGTCCTCGAGAATGCCCAAACGTGGCATTTCTTCCGCAGTCGAGCCTCTCGGTGAAGAAGTCGGTCTATCTGGACCAACTCCATCCCTATCTTCTCGGTGTTTCGTTCTATGAGAGTTGTTCGCCCTCTGGTGCTGGTGCACATGTCGTTTATGACTTTTCCGGTTGACATCTCGACGTTTCTGGCTTTCCTCTGAGCCTACATCGCTTAGCGTATCTCTCTGGCGACGGTGGCTACTATCGGAGCGAGCAGCATCATGAAGCTCTCTTCTTGGAGAATGCCGATATTCGTTCCGATCCCAGGCCTCTCGCCTCTCTTCTTTTCTCAGGGTGCCATCCCTCCCGCTTGTTCCTTGATGGGCATCTGTCTTAGCATTGGACACGTCGTCATCGCTCCTCCAGCTACTACTCTCCAACCTTGAGGATCGTCTATCGGGGCCCGCGCCTTGTTGCCGATTCCGATGTCTTCTACTTCCTCGTTCTCCCGAAATGCTTCTTCTTCTGTCTACTAGTTCTTCGCTTCCGTTACGTGGCGAAGTACTGTTTGCACCAAGTGAACGACGATTTTGCCGCTTCCGGACGGCTGGTAAGGGATGAGAGCCTCGCTCGTTGTCCGAACTCAGGCTGCCCTCGAAAGATTCCCGGCTTGACGCATCGCTAGGACTCCCTTCGTGCGATGGAGATGACTGTACAAGATCGCCACGCCTGCACCGCGAAATAAAAGAACGAGCAACCAGTAATCTCCGGGGCCAGTGGCATAGACTGTGTAGATAGACGAAGTATATTCGAATTAGCTCGATCCTCCACAAGACAAGATGTTTTGCATCACCTACCTACATAGTCGTGCTGTTTGGTGGGACAGAGGGCAACTCGACATAGCACCCCACCTGCTGAAGCCTTGACGATCGTCGTGCTGCCCGGCACTCTCACGATCTCCTGTGGGTTCTCGGGCCTGTGGATGCAACGGGCGCCGGACAGCCTGCCTTGCACGCCTTGCGCCCCCAGGCGGAGCCCCCCTTGGTGGCGGCACTCTGCCGCTGCGACTAATATTTGGTGGGGGGGGATCAGACGGGGGAGGGGGAACACATCTCGAAGGACTTTGCATTGTGTATCACTGAAGGGACCTTCTTGTTGTGGCAATATCCATGTCAAAGAAATACGCTCCGCAGGTACCCAGAGACCGTTAGATAGATTGTTCTTCGGCAAGCAAGGGGACCTCGGTTCCAATTCCAAAAAAGAAATAAAAAATAAAATCGCTTCACGGTTACGGGTTCGAAAACACGCTTCCGCCTTATCCTCGAACACCCCGCATTGGATTCGCGGAGCGCCCTCTCTCAGCGGGCAAGCAAGGTCACCCCGCGAACTCTGGCACGGACAGAGAGGGAAAGGAAGGACAGGCAACGATAGCAAGCAGCGGAACATGGCGACGCCGGTAGGCACCGGGCCAATCGTGCAGGATGTCGCGCCCAAGGGTGGATTCCCTAAGGTACGCGAAACGCTAAAATGTCCACTGATGAAACAACTTGCGCACACTCCTCTTATGATGCTGGGCTCACGGGACTTGGCATGAAATACTGATGTTTGTGTGTCGGTATTGGACGTGCTTGAAGGCTGCGCTTCGACTGTGGTCGGAGGGAAGACTGGTTACAAGCCAGGCTAATTGATTTTCTTCAAACTGTGTGCACCCTTGCAGTAGTCAACGCGGAAGCACACAGTCCGGTTCGTTCGTACTACAACAGTACATCGCAGTGTGCGTGTGCATGCAAACGCGATTGGGTCTGCTGGGAACACAACGGTTTGCTTCAGGCCTTTATTGACATGGAGCACGTAGTCTCGTGTATTATACAGCATCTTGGTGCCGTTGGGCTGGAGGGTGTTTGACAGGGCCTTCGCAAGTGCGGAATTGCTGTTAGATTAAACTCAGTCGCATGATGTGACAGCCGGTTCGATTCCCAGCTACAGCACTTACGAGGCTCCGAAGACTTGTCCCCCAGGGGTCCGACCCCGGAGATGACTGTCGTAGCTGCGAGGGCCAGAGAGCCGAGGCACAGTATTTGTTGAGAAAGGCTTATCCATTAGGCTTCTCAGTCAGCAACGACGGAAGGTTGTGCAAGTCTCGCACAATCGGTACTAGTAGGGAGGGGTCATGAGCCGCGGGGTACGACTCAATACCTGACCGTAGTACATCTGCGATGCTGTGCAAGGTGCGGGACACGCTGCTTCCAGGCAGCAACGCAGCAAAACCCAGAACGCGCACTTCATTCCTTGCGGAATATATTTTCGAATAGATATTCCAAAGGACTGGTGCATCCGCTCCCGCTGGAAGTTTGAAATGTTACACATCAACGGCGGAGGAACGCACCACACCTGCTCGCCCTCTCCTACAGTAGCGCAGTACCGACAAACGATCGGCACCTCACAGCACTGCTGCCAACATAATGAACAGTGGTAGCTGACACGAATGCACTAGTGCTGCTGCTGCTGCTTTGATGGCAGTGACGCCCATCTGCCTTATTTCACCCGTCATGACGACCAAACCGTTGTGACAAAGAGCGCGCAATTTTCGTCTTCCTCAGAAGTGAACAGATCGTCAAATCCTTGTCGTATAGGTCTTGGTTGGGTCCCTACGGTGTTTTTTATTGTCTTCCCGGAAATCAAACTTTGGGCCCTTGCATCACGATTGGAACCAGATATCGATATTTAGAGGCGTTTTTTCCCTCGAGGAGCAAATTGCGGCTTCGCCGCGATGCGGCTCATTAAATCTCAACCAAGCGAAACAAAGACATGCCCTTTATGGGCTCGTTGGCCCTCCCAGCTACGGCAGTGATATCCGGGGCCGAACCCCTCCACGCCATGCGCTGCTGGACAGTCTTCATTTGGGGATGCACGGTGTTGGACTTCCCCCGACCTTGACTTTTGAGAAGGCGTCTTTACGGTAGACATTCGCGTAGGTTAACACGGGATGCTGCAGACGTTAAATCCTTCGCCAGACATCTATTTGTGTCTCGTGAACTGCCCGTTAGTTCCAACAGCGCTGTAGGGCCTGAGCGTGAGATCGTTCCACCCGTTGGTGCCACCAGCGTAGTACCTGAGCATGAAAGTGTCATCTTACTACATATTCAACTATCGTCGGCGTCAATTGAGGCGGGCAGGGGTGCTGACCACCGATCTTGGTTTGGACTAACATTTATGTAAGATCGCCTGGGGAACACCCAGCAACGGGAGTGCGAGATGCATACCGATGCCTAAATCAAACCAAGTAGTTGACGATTTTGAAGAGGCACGAACAACTCTGTTGTCTGACAGAGGAGTGGTTGGGGTTTGCCTCCTCCAGCATATGACGCAGTGTACCTCCACACACACACACCCTCTCAGACCAAGGAAGAAGTTCCACGAGTCAATTGTTGTTGTTGTTGTTGTTGTTGTTGTTGTTGTCTTCACATTAAAAACCGTTCCGATCTCTCTCTACCAATTGCATCAAGCCGAAACAGAATAAACACGAGAGCTCGTAAAATTGTCTTCGCGTGTCGGAGTCTCAACCTTCATCCCATATCAGTGCCGGACATCGTGGAGAAGCGACGCGCATGTCGGCAAGCTCAGATCTGCTTTTGAGGGTGTGCTAGCTGTGCTATCGAACGCTATAGCTGCGGCCCGAAAAGTCCGCAAATCTCGGTCCACTGTTCATCTTTCACTGCCGAACTGGCCGTCGCAGACCCGATTTACAGAACTGCAGGTCTACGTGCAGCAGCACACGCATAGCCCCTTTTACGCGTACAACTAGCTGCCTTTGACAACCCACACTCCGGGAAATTGGGGCATGTGGCGGCTAGTCAAAGGGTGGGTTGATCCAGGTTTGCGGAGTTTGAACCCAGCTGTAGTCTTCGGTGTCACAACCCCAGCACAACATGTGAGCGACATGTCGCTCAAGACGAAGTGGATTTCTCATTCCGCGGAGCCTCTGTTGTGGGGAACAATGTGTCATCGTAACGGGGGGTTTCAAAAAGAAAAATTGGTACCACGATTGGCACTTGGTTGCAAAGCAGTCTCTAGTGCGCTAATGAAGAGTCGCCTACAACACATCGGTGGGTTTTCGCTCTGTCCCTCTCTCTCTCGTTCGTTAGGTCCAAATATCGCGGCAATTGCCATCGGGCCGAGGACCGCGCGGGTCGGTCGTTCTCGGCCTTGTGACGGTCACGATGGCCGTTGGGTACTACAAGCTCGGACAAGCGAACAAGGCGCGGCGAGCAGAGCAGCACGAGAAGCGCCTGGCCCGAATCGCGTTGATGCCGATGCTTCAGGTGAGCGGGAGGGTTACATTTGTTTCTTGGCGCCGTATATAAGCGAGAACAGGGATTTCGTCATCATGGTTCTGTCAAAAGCGGATTGGCGGATGTAGGCTCAGGTCACGTTGTGAACTGTGAGCTTGCTGCAGTTTGGTTCTTTCAGTATTTTTGTTTCTACTTCTGTTGCCAAATTTTACCAAGACGATGTTATGGCTGAGCACAAGTGCCCGACCCGCACAGGAAAGCTTCGTGTTCATATCAACTCGTGTTGTCTTGCACCACGGACTTTTGGCTTTGTCATTTTCCCCCTGGTTAGTTTCGCGCGATGAAGCACCTCGGACTTGTTTCTATAATAGTCCAATTTTCTCGCTTGTCCAGCCAGTTCCCAAGAAATTGATGGCCGCGTGTATGGCAAGCACTGCTGGCGTTCGAACCTTGTTCTGTTGAAATGTGTCTCGTTCAACACCCTCAAGAATAGTGTTTAGAGCCATGCACCAAGAGTCTCCGTGTCTTGATTGTTTTCCCCATAAGGGACGTCCAAGACGAAAAAACAATGTACAGGTCGTTCCTCCCCGCAGCAGAAACCGAACGCTTTATCGTTTCGCAAACAGGAGATGTCCGAGGGACACCCGTTGTTCGTTGGGAAGGCGTTCATTTCCGGCGCTTGACACGAAGTCAAACGTTTCGTATAGGCGGCAGAGCGGAATATTACCCTCGAATGCGGAGGCAAGTTGTAAACGCCGTGAGCTTACGTAACTACCATACCGTCTTTTCGCCGTTTATTTACTGGGTATATCTCGTCTCGTTTACGTCTGTGTCGTGCGTTTGCCAGGCGGAAGAGGACAGGAAAGCCGTACTAGCCAAGCGCTTTAACGCCCAGCTTCAAAAAGGCCTCCACGAATCCCTCAACGCTTGGAAGGAGGAAGAAGAATTGAATTAGTGCGGAACGGTCTGGAGAGGGGGGCGGAGGGGGGGATGAGCTTGAGTTATCGATTTGCGCGATTTCGCTGACTAGGTCGCATTTTTTCGTGTGATGCCGCAGATTTTGGCAGTTGGCGAGGAGAAGGGAGTTAGGGACATGGTGGATTTCCCGGTGTAGATTTACGCCTACGAAGGAGTTGAATTACCTTGTTCGCTCAGCCTGCGCAGACGCCAAAGATCGAGATGGAGGGTGCGCGAAGGGAGAGTGGACAGACAGGTATTGGAGGAAATATGTTTCATGCGAGACAATCCCGTGTGGGCTGTTGGTCTCTTGTCAGAGAGTAAGAGACGACTTTTGAGCTGGCGGGCGTAGCGTGTGCAAGCTACTGCGTGCGCAGAGTTTAGTTGCGTGGTACCAGGTACAAAATGGTTGAGGCGGCCTGATGTCGCGTGTCGCGTGGTATCCACACCGTTGGTCGTTCTAGATTATGCCTTCACCGTTCTCCTCACAAGGCAACACGCCATACTACAGCAGCGTAGAGCGATATTTTTGCGTCGTTTATCATATCAGGATCTTGGTTCAGCACACGGTGTTGACTGCGCGTCACAACCCGTGCTGGTCCCGATGTGGTTTTTGGTTTTGGGATTTCCAATTTTCGAAAAATCGGTGGAGTTTTTTGTGTCTTAATGGCCCACTATAATGAAGCACTTGCTGCAATTCAGACGCCAAAATGTGGCACATGATTTTGTGTCCGGTGACGTCTACCGAGCATGTTCTATTTTCGTTCGCAATCCTGCTGGGTTGGTGTTGTCTCTTTACGACAGGTAGGTATTTTTGCGACTGGCTGTGTCCTTCACGTGTGCCACTGGCGGTCCATCTTCGGCCAGCTTCCCCCCACCGGAGAATTGCTCCTGTACCGCCGCACTCTCTCCCGTCTTGTCCACAATACTAACCGCAGACCGAGCCTTCTCCTCCAAGAGATATGTTCGGTAAGCCTTCACAAGCACGTGGGAATCGGTTTCTACCCTTGCGCGAACCTGTATTGTAGTGGAGGTGAAGAAGCCGATGGCGATTTTTTTCGTTAACGCGAGCGTCACATGTGTGACTCGATGGCAATAGTTGGGGTACGTCGTTGAGACGGACATCTTTCGCCGTTGCCGTTAATTTCATAGACTCGTATCGTAGATCACTGCTGGATTCTACCTGGTCTAGCTGTTCCTCTTACGTGCTCCGAGACATCCCCGTGCCCACTGGCACCTCCGTATTGCGGTAACAGGACAGAGGACTGGCGGTCGACAATCTCACACGTGTGAACAACTTTGTGCACCTTGGCAAGATGTAGGGCATGATGGGTAGCCGGTTCTGTTCGGCATAGCTCCAGGAAAGCATGGAACTGCGCCTGATGGAGCTCGTGCACGACATCCAACACGCTCCCCCGCCGATTGCACTCAGCGTAGCAGCCTCCTCGTCGCAAGACTCGCAGAGCCTCCTATGCATAAGTGTTTTTCAATCATGGACAAGGATACAGCAACAATAAGGAATCCTGGCCAATGCACCTTACGATAGGATACAGGCGTTGTCTAGGCGAGCACGCAACTACCGTAGTGCACAGGTGGCGGCATCGTACCTTGGTGAAGCCGATGCTTACGCACATGAACGGCCAGCCCGTCACATCCGCCAAAGACAGACGGTACAGGACCATCGCAAAGCCTAGCTGTGATTCCAGCAAATGAAGCACCTGTTGGTCCGTTTTAGCGCCGTCAATGAGCAACACGAATGGAAGTCATTCTACCTGTGCATCCGTACCAAGTAGACCGTTTTTCTTCATTTTGCCAGTACTACGGACATCCGCCCGTCACCTACATCGTCGAACGCGTCGCGATTAGAGCAAAGCCCCACATACACACAACAAGTGTTTTCCCTCACAAACCTGAAATAATGCGAAAATGCCCATCGAGCGGTTCAAATCCGTGCAAGGATCGGTCCCCTGAAAGCCGACAGTGTCCCAGTGTGGGCCTACGTCCGGGCAAGCTCGCTTCTCGTTCGTCATGCGTCGGTAAATCGTCTGGATCAACCGACGATGTACCACATCGGCCGGAGCGTATTTTATCTGCGGTCGGCGCATGCATTGAACCGAGTGTAGGTTGGCCGCTACGAGAAGATCGGGAAAGCAGGTTGGTTTGGCGGGTAACGTGCTCTCGGCACCATCTGGGCGCCGTCGAGACGATGGGTGCCACCAACCCGTGCTGGGCAACCATGCAACACCTGCCAACAAAGGCAACATAAAGCCTGTCTTGTTGCTGGAAGACCGTTTGAGTTTGATTCCTGTGCTGATTCAAGCAGACATGGGCCTAACAACACCGACATCGTTGAATCGATGGAACAATCAATGGCGAGTATACACGTGCAAAGCGCCTAGAAATGCATGCATCGATAGGATGGGTTTGGGCTTCGTCACCTGTGCTAATATGAAGACTTCATCCCGCAGCTGCTCTGCATCAGGGAACCTAAGCTTGGAGGCTCTGCGAAACAGACCAAACCGACTCTCGGGAGGCTGGTACGGCACGATCGCTGCCTTGTGCGTACATAAGTCCTGGAAAGGTTATTGATGTGTCAATTGTCAATACCCGATACTGACAGCAGTACGCTTTCAGCATATCCGGTCAGTGGTTCAACGGTTCTTGCATAATACTTCCACGGTAGGATAGGCAGGATCACTCTAACACTGTGCTGACGGAAGTACATACCTGTGAACGGAAGTAGCCCAGCACTTCTGCGGTTGTGACGAGGCGATTGGCCTGGTCGATGCTGATGGGTTGCAACTTGCCACCAACTCCTTTCTCCATAGGCACAGAACGTTCCGCCGTTCGCAACTGAGGTTTCATGCCGTCGGTTCCCGCCAGGCGAATGCCGTTGAGACAAAGATTAGCAGTTTTGACGAGGTCATATCGGTGGTAGTGCAAGGTCCCTTGAAAGTTTGAAGACTATCACATGCTGGTCTTAACCCAAACGATGAACTTTTTTTGTGGCTGTCAGCAAGCAGCGTACGGTGGCTAACATTGCCGAGGGTTCGGGAAAGGCGGGGTCTCGAGGATACTTCCTGCAACAAGCAAATCTGACCTGATCGATAGCCTCCCATTCTTTAGCAACAAGAGCGCGCTGGGCACTCTCATCCTCGTCGATACTTGTTTGCCCCTCTTTCTCTCTTTCTCCCGGGACATTCAGGGTGCCCATCTTCTCTGGAACTTCCACAAGGTTTTTCCTTTCCTCGTCATCATCATCTTCCTCCGCTCGTTCGTTCTCTTCTTCTGTCACTGGATAGTGTCGGACGTCTTCACCGACGAATTCCAAAATGCCCGCAGCATTATCCGTTAGGCTACGCTCAATGGACCTTCCTCCAATCTCCTTAGCAGATTGGTCCAAGCGCTGTGGTGCGTTGCCGGGATGCTGTTGTTCGAAGCAACGGTTCGCATTCGCAAAGTGGCCGTCGCAACGAGAAGTCGCACATCGAAGTATTCATGTTGAGTTGGACTATAATGCAAGCCGTGCGAGCAATGTTCGGGAGAATCCGGAGCTCCATCTTCCCTCAAAAGACTGGTTGTTGGTTGCACCTCCTGAGAGCTCTATATACTTTCGGCTACAGCAGCAATGAGACACCTCTCGTACCACATGTGGGGCCACTCCAGCTACTTTGTAGTCTTTTGTAAGCTGCTTGAGTGCCTCTCTGTTGTCCAGCCTCAATCCGTCCGGATAGAATGGTGCGCTATTGACGTCTTCTTGGCGCTCTGATCCATTCCCACCCGGTACGCCCTGGTTAACATTCAAACACGTTCGACACGCATGCTATGGAGGGCTTGACGAGGAATTCCACAAGGCAATAGAGAGGGGTACAGAGGGGGAAGTAGAGCAGCAAATGGTGCTGCATACTACAATACATCTGGGCGATGGAAAAGGCAAGCCTCACATACATGTAGGTGCACGCAGTGACAGTGAGAATGTATCTTGTCATTCGATGATAAAGGTGACGACGACTGCGATGTTTAAAGTCGTGCCTTCCTCCTCTTCGCAAGAGCTCGGTTCGACGAAGGCAGCGCGAAATATCAAGTTGTTTCACGTTACGCGCATGGGCCTCTCCTCGACAACTCACTTGCTGTGTCCTCATGGTGATATCGGCCGTACCGTCACCTTCAGCGAAGTCATCGGCCTGCGTTCTGTTGGACATCGTTGCTAAAATCTCACCCTGTCGAGATGGCCCGACCGTGACCCGAAACTCTGCACTCATCTCTTGCTCGAACTCATCTTCATCCACGAACGCCGGGCCGGATGGCAAATCGTAGCTTTTCTGCGAAGAACCCCGTAGTGGCTCGTACGCGATGCCAAATGCATTCTTGTCCATGGGCAGGCCCTCAACTCTTGTTCGATCTGGCACGTTAGCTGATACGTTCGTTCCCGGATCAAAGGCAGTATTGCTCTTGCTTGTCGCGGGTGGCGTCGGTGCCCCGACGGCGAGTCTATCACTCTCAACCACCCGAGCTACTCCTTCTTCTTCCTGCTTGCATCGCTCACCAGGGAAACCATCCATCACATTGGAATCAGCGATGCAGGAGGGTGAAGCTGGGCGATTTCCTTCAAATTCCAGCTCTACATCGCCCTCGCTAGATTCGTCAGAAGAGTCTGTCTCTGATGATACTCCCACCATATGCCCACACACCCGAACCGCCGGCACTAGTACCGCTGTCGAGTCAGTCATGGTAAACGCACAGCATATATTTGTAACTCCCAGCGTTTTCCTCCTCCTGCGGGTTTCTTCCTCTCTTCCTGTCTCTCCCCCCCCCCCCTCCCTTCCTCTCTCTCGCGGGTTCAGTTGATAGATGAGATCCAACAATACGAAACAAACATGACCTCCAAGATCCAAGGTCTCTGACTAACCAGTTGTCCAGTTGTGTGCACGCGGCGAGTTTTGCGAGGTTCCTGCAGGACCCCCCTCGTCATGCTGCGTAGCCCCCTCTCACAGCGACGTGCGGCGCGATGAGGGTGCCTGGTCCAGACACACAGGGCAGCGCAGCCTCTAGAAACACAGGGCTAGCTATTACGGGCGCTGGACGGTTGAACAAAACTACGCGCACCATCACATATCCAGTTTGAGTGATCAGGAACAAGAGAGGGCATCAGCATCTCATCAGCACCCAGAAGCACCAAAATCTGAGCGGGCAATCTGCGGTGGTTCACCCGCTCACACACAACACCAGAGGCAGCGATGCAGAGGTTCGGAGTGTCCGCGGGAAGGTGTGGGTTTCCGTCTCTCCTTATTCACAGCAGCTCATCGAGACAATTGTCTAGCTTTTCGTCCGGCCCAGAGCATGATGACTATTGGACAGCTGCGAAAACTGAGGCACAAGCAACACCAGCCTACCAACAGGCTGCAGCTACCGCCACCGCTCCCACTCCTTCGACACCGACTGCTAGTGGAGACCGGTGGGCGCAGCCTGGAGGGCCGAGCCCGGGAACGATGCCAATGGGTGAAGCATACAAGCCCTCAAGCAGCAGTAATATGTATGGAGGCCGCAGCAGCAGCTCTTACGGCCGTTCGAGCAATACATTCAACTCGAACTCGGGCGATTTCGTGCCCCCCCCGCCCACTTTCGATATGCAGAGCTCGATGCACCTATCTCCCGTGAGGCAGGCTGATGTGCGCTTGTTTAAGGGCAGACCTCTGGTGGACATCCGGCAATATTTTAGGGGCGCCGAAGGACAGGCTGCCCCTACGAAGAAGGGCATTGCACTCACAATACCTCAGTGGAGACGCCTGCAAGAAGCCATGGCCGACATCGACAAGGAGATCTTCGCGCTTGAGGAACAGCAACGCTCGTTGGCCGCTGTCGACGCGCATCTCCTAGAGCTTGCGGAACAGCCTTTTGAGGTTGGAGATGAGGAGCCTGACAAGCAGGCACCATAGCGGCTTGGGAAGCTGGAAAAAGGGAGGATGGAGAGCTGTATCTCGCGCGGGTGCTGCAAGGGCGATGTAAGGGGGAGGGAGGGCGTACTCATGTTTTGCGAGGTTAGACCATTGGCCACGCGTGGAAGAGGGGCGTGTTTTCCGTAGACGTAGTATTCCCGAAGACTACAACGGTGATCAATGGCAAACGCGAGTTTGAGTTGGTTGCGACGGAGATGGTGTGTACGGGTCCATGCCTGCGTTTCTGTAGTTCGTATCGAACGCGCTAACTGCTGACCAACGAAATACGCATCCCGTGTGTTTGTGTCTTCATTATTGGCATCGACCGCGCTGACCGGCTGACTATTGACAATACGTTCAATCTCGAAGCGGCTGAAAGCACAACGCGCTTCTACAGGCCATGATTTGGGACCCCGTGAGGGGCCCGTGAGGGGTGCTATGACAGAGGCTACGCTGTTCTCCGGATTGTAAGACACAAACGGTAGAAGATGAAGAGGAATCCGTGTGTCTACCGAGGCATTTGCTTGTCTACTCGCATGTAGTCGCTTCGGTCCCCTTCTGTTCGTGTATTTATTATTAGCATGGACCGCGCTAACCGGCTGACCGCTGTTTGTGTGTGTGTGGTCCGGCGAAGCCCCATCGCCGGCGCAGCAACCGTGAAATGTTCAGCAACCCAAGTTCTGGAAGCAAATCGTTGAAAACCAAGATGTGCGTGGTGTTGCTGACTATACAATTTGTTGGTGTCGAATGCATGGCGTCCTGGCACAGGTAGTGCTGCCTGTATTGCGTCGGGTCTAACTGAGGGTTAGCGGCTTACCGAACTTTACCGGGTTACCTTCCGGTTTTGTAACCGTACCCCTGGTGTGTGACTGCTGAGGAACCTTGATTCTCGTGGCCTCCGTGTGTGTCATGACTATTATTGCGGATAAACGAATCTTCCATGTAGCTCTTGCAGAAATGTTTATTGTTTTTGTGTTCACTGTTGTAGTTCATTTTATTTTAGTATACCTTTTATAGGTCAGGTAGCCTGTGACCACGGGAATCACTCGGTGTGTTTGATCAGTATGGACAGATGAAGGTAAATGGGTAGAGAGATCGGAACGGTTGTTCATGTGTGAAGCCATCAACAATAACAGCCTAGATAAAGGCAACGGGTGCTTGTGGGTGTCACCGCAGGGAGTCGTCGAAGGTGTGAATCCTGATACTAATAAGTCATTTGTCAGATGGTCGCTTTGATAGTGTTCGCCGCGTTCACAACCTCGCAACAACTCTCGCAGTTTTTTCCAAATCCGAACCACTGGAGCTGTCACTTGTTGTGCAGCAAGCCTTGTAGGCGCAAGGGAACACACACGTGATTTAGAAAGCGTTGAACGTTGCCGCCGTACCGGTTTGCTGCACGCCCTGCTGTACCCTGCTTGCAATTTGGATAATCGCAACACGGTGAAGTGCAACTCTCTATTGTAGTTGTGCACATGTCCAGCAGTAAATGGCTAGCGACATGTCATCGCTGCTGGCACTCCGTTTCGTTGCCCCGAGAAAAGCTCATAAACCTCAAAACGAGAACGCACGGGCCCCATTCCGAACGGCATACTGAACGGTTGTTGGTCTGGTTCGGGAAGTAGATATTGCAGAGCACACGTAGGGCTCGCTGCCATCGCACGGCTTGGTGTATGGGTAGCGGCTCCTTTCTTTGTGGTGCGGCCGGCAGATACACCCTCGCTTTGTGCTGACGAGGAGGGCTTGGAGTGAACTTGTTCTCCTGTCCTCGACGCGTTATGCACCGAGAGCGCAGGAGCCACTGCTAAAAATGCGGCTTACACAGACAACATCTCGGATTCATTCAGCGAAAATTCTGGGTGTTACTTGGAACAATTCGCGTAAGTTTGTACTCGCTGAGGAGGGGAAGCGGAGACCCCTTTCCATTATCACACCCGTTCCTAGCGTGAGCTCCCACGTGTGCCTACGATCGGTGTCAGCTATAACGTCTTAATGTCCCACTCTGATCATGGCTTGAAAACCGACCGGTCAACCAATAACAAGCCCGTGGATATACCAGACTCCCCTACTTAGATATATATACGTCATGTACCAATAGTGCAACGGATGCAAGAGGAGGGTGGGTTACACAGTGGTCAGTTGTCCTGTCGTCGGGGGAGTAACTTCTGTGGGATGGCGAAGGGACATCATAGAATAGTGCCTAGGACACGTATGTGTGACAACACAACAACAACGAACGGCGGAGTCTGGCCTAATTGGAGTAGACCGTATAAGAATCATTTCCCTCAGCAAATCCTACAGAAGTACATAGACCACTACTGCTGCTGTTGTACGATGTCCTCGTGAAAAGCAGCAATGGAAGGCCATTCTTTCTGTTCTCGGACAAAACCCCGAGGCCACGATTTTTTCCTTCTCTCTTGTAAGGTTTGTGACCAGACATGTCTGCGGTCTCCGTCCAATAACCCTCGGCGCTCAAAGTTAGTGTGGCATCAACGGCGTTTACGTCGAAAGTGCAAGAAAAACGCAAACTGCCCGACACAATATTATTTTATTGTCGATGGGATCATACGTGGGAAAAAGCAAACGCTTCTATTATTGTACGAAATAAGGAGGGCCGTCCCTCGAACCCGAGACGGAAGTCCGTCCGTGAAATAGAGAAGCTACATACAGCAGTAGACTCAGGGACAGCAGTCAAAGAGAAAAGCTAGACAAAACCGATGGAGATATTTTGAAGGTGGAACGAACATGGAAATAGTTGGAGGGAGTACGACCTCTCTCTGTGTAGGCTGCTGTGTTGGTGCAAATATCAGGAAGATGGCAGAGTGACTTCGTTATGACCGACTGGGGAACAACGATGCTCCAAGATGTGTACCGACCCTTCGTTGTTCTCTCCCTCTCTGGTGATTTTACTATGTAGACTATGTCCAGATAAACACGGTAAAGAAAACATCGAAGTGCGACTACAGTACAGTAGTATTCACCAGAAACAGGCCTCATGGGAAGGTATGCATGCATATATAATATTATATATATATATGTTCAGTTCATCTTTCAGCGGGCCGGTCCGTCCGCGAGGGTGACGCGTCGCACGTCACCCGGCATCCCGGCATCCCGGGATGTTTTTTTTTTCGGATAGATTCGAGACCGGTGATTGGTGGGCATCTGGGCCAATTGCACCGCGCCGTACGTGGCGAACAACCCAGACAGGGAGAGACGGGCCTCGCGCAACACCCTGCGCACACACGACGGGCGATACCATCGAGGCCAGGGCGATTGACGAAGGTTTGACACTTGTTCCAAGTAGAAAGGGTACCGCTGCCTTGCTCGTGGGAAGCAACGTGTGATGGAGAGTGTCGCAAAGGCATCTTTCGCCAAAACGATCTCTGGGTAGGAGGGAGAGCGCACTTGATGCAATCTTGTTCGGTTTTGCGCGGGCGTGTGTGATGCTCGATGGAGCAGCAGCACCCATTTTGTTGTTGCGCTGCTCCACCTCATCTTCAGGGTCTCTGTCGTGGAAATGTTCGCTGTGACACCGAGGAGATGTTATGGCTGAGATCGGTCTTGGTGTCACCTGCACCAGCCCACGAATAACACGCCGCCTTGCTGTGCTCTGGTTGTCATGAAAGAACGAAAAACGTGCCAGCGAATCCACCGTCTGCAGTGCCCACAGGCGAACAGTTCCGGCGTTGATCTATCTACTACTGCTGTAGCTCCCTACCTACCCCGCCCGATGATCTCCCCAGATTTCTGCAATGGAGACCTACAAGGAGGTGGCCAACGGTGTCGGGGACGCCGTGCTTCATTGGGCTCGGAATGGGCAAACTTCCGACGCAACGAAGGTGCGAGACGTGCCGCACTGCTGTACAGCAGTACCCTGGTTGCCACCAGGAACTATGTGTGTTTCCTGCCCACAAACCCCGCAATACCTGTACTGGACTGCTGTCAACAGCACATTGCTGTAGCGCTGTAGAGCCTACGCACATGGGGGTGACAGTTCTTGATGTCTACATTGCCGTGGAAGAGGAATGCATCACGTTATCCGGGATGCATGCATGATACAATCGCCGGCACCGTTCGCATGCTACGCGTATTTCTTAGCGAAACAGCCGTACTAATAACTAATAGTGTATCCAACTGTATGCATACTGTCTGACAAAAAAAAGCAACAGTTACGTTTCTCCCCATTGATGCTTTCATGTGTCATGGTACCGACGCGATCCCGCCTGGCATGTGTAAGATGCCTGCTAGATCGTAAACAGACAAGCACGTCATACGCGCAAGCGTAGGGTGTACAGCAGTATTTGACAGCTACGACAGCAGTTGTTGCGGATGTAAGACGATCTTTCGCGGCATTGTTCTGTGGTTGCATGCTTCTTGCCATCATGACGTCACACCGCCTTGTCATCACCTGAAACCTGCAGGGGTGGTTCCTTACAGACTTCGCTACCGCGCTGGCTATCGTGGGGGCGTATCTCGTAATGGTGACGGTCGGCCCCAAGGTCATGGCCGACATGAGCCCTATCGACAGCTACCCTGTCCGGTTCGTCTACAACGTCGTACAGGTTTGTCAGCGACTGCGGTCAGCGCGGAGGCGCCCATGTGTAGTTAGCTTCTTCTTTCTCCGGACCGACTACTTCTTTGTTGTCGGTACCTGGTCTCGTGTAGAACACCAAGTCATCAGCGAACACTTACAGTAGTACGCATGCAATACATGCGTAAATCGAACGAACTTTCCGGAGTATCGAACATATCCTGGTCGCCGCAGCGTCTTGCTAGTATAACAAGGAATCTGGCTCACCCCTAGATTGTGCGCACCAGTTTGGTGGTATCATCACATCCATGCACGCAACACAGTAGTGAATTTTGCATTACTTGCTGCGACATTTGCTCTCATTCATCCCGCACACACGTCGAAGACCAAAGTTAGATCGTACACGAATTTTTATGTACCCGTTTGTCTTCCCGCAATAAATAGCAGATGCACGGCCGTCCTGCCCCATGAGGCTGCAGATATATCTGGTTCACTATTCTCTTGTTGAACACGAGGGGGAAAAGTAGATTCATCCCTCGGAAGCCCCCGTGCTTTTGAAAAGACACGTTGTTCCATGGTTGAGGTGCTGTTTCACTCGCCAAACGCTCTACTCTCTTGTACCTCCGCACCCCACTCTACCCTGTGCAGATTATCCTGTGCTCTTACATGTGCGTCGAGGCCTTCATGATCGCGTACCGCAACGGATACCCTGTCCTCCCCTGCGCCCCCTTCGACGCCGAGAACCCCCCCGCGGCCAACTTGCTTTGGCTATTTTACGTCTCCAAGGTGTGTGTGTGTCGAGCGTAGGGTGTTCACGACCAGTAGAGCGCCCGTCGAAAAATGTTTTTGCGTTGTACTCCCCGCCCGCCAACTGCTATCATTTACAGTAGTGTACCGAATGCCCGAATCGCTGGGTGTGCCCCATTGACTGCTGTTGACTACCGTATTTCTCTAATGTGTGTTGCTGGCCACGTCTGTCGGCTACGGTCCAGTAGACACACCAGCAAGGCAAGAGTTTAGTACGCTAACGTAACTGCTCCTTGGGCGGGGGTGCTTCCGCAGGGTTGGCCAGCTACTACAATACCGCTCGTCGATTCATTGCCGCCGATTCCACTTGCTCTCATATTCTTGTAGAGTTTTGACTCGCATGAACCGGTCCGTTTGTTGCACCTGCACATACCTTCGGTCTCTCCCCCGGTGTCTTGAATTCTTGTACGTGTTACCCAACAGGTCCTTGACTTCATGGATACCATTTTCATCGTCTTGAAGAAGTCGTGGAGGCAGCTCTCCTTCCTGCACGTGTACCACCACTGCACCATCTTCCTGGTGAGTGGACAGAGCTACTGGACTGCTGTACTCGCATGTTTTGAGGAATTGGCGTCTTTACTCTTGTGGCCGAGTTTCTGTGAGACTTTCTCGGTGTACTGGTGACTGATGGGGTCGATAACTCCTGAACTCACGTCAAAGCAGGAATAAGGCACGGCAAACCAGGGTACAACTGGTCGATGATTCGCCGCAAGAGGGTGTACCCGTTGAAATTGTGACCAAAGGAGGGTATCCGGTAGGGTGTTTTTTGTGTAGGCAGAACAGCAGCGCAGGAAAATTATGTGTAAATTATCCTCTTTTGTCGTTACCCTGTTGGTGATCTGCCGTAGCTCCGTTCGCGCTTTCACGTTTCCTTGCACACTTTCCCCCCTCTATTTTGAAATGCATGACATTGTGTTTCCGACACCAGTCGTCCCGTCTTGTGCGTTTTCCTTCACTTCGATTTTGAAACCAGTTCTACTGGCTAAACGTCAACGCCGGGTACGACGGCGACGTGTACCTCACCATCGTCCTCAATGGCTTCATCCACACCGTCATGTACACCTACTACTTCGTTAGCATGCACACGAAGGATATCTGGTGGAAGAAGTACCTGACGCTCATGCAGGTACGCCTTGGTCCTTTGGTGTTTGTTGTTCCCATGGATTTATTGGGATGCCAGCACGTCGAACTCGCTTCCACAGAAGCATGAGTCCATCAGGGCGAGGTACAAGCAGAATCTTTTCGGGAACCTTTCTTGGGATATCATAGCATACAAGTTGGACACATCGTAAGATATTGTAGCGATGTATTTTGTCTCTGGTTGTGCGTTCGGAGGGAGAGCGACTGAGGCGTTGCCTGCATGCATCATGTAGACGAACGGGACGGAGACCGATTTCCGCGTTTATCATCGAGGCTTTCTGTTTGCCCGAACTTAGCCGTAGCTGTGGTCAGCGGACTAGAATGCTGGCTGCTGCCCCAATTGATCGTGCTAACGCATTCCTTGCCTTGATGTTTTCGTCTTGCAGATGATCCAGTTCGTGTGCATGACAACCCAGGCCCTCTACCTCTTGACTACCGGGTGAGTTGGCGTCTGCGCTGTGGTTTCGACATTTTTTTTTCGTAGACCTCTGCAGTGCTTCAAAGGGAACGCCTCTCCCGTCACCTGTGGTTGTGAAGAGCGCGACACGTGCTCATGTTTCGTTTTCTTTTCGGGGGCGTGTTCGATTCCAGATGGGAACTTCGCACCATTTTATAGCATCGTACGGACGTAATTTTGGCTCCACCAAAACAACGCAGCACTTGCAACCTCACACGTTGTTGATATCTAGCTTCGTAAGTTGGGCTAGCAGGGCCGCCCACTGCTGAAGTTTCTGTATGCAACATGAATTCATGTGGATTCGCTTCTCGCTGGCTTGTTCCTGAGACCAAAGTCCACCATATACCCCTTCCTGCGGTGATTGCCCTTGTTATCGTGGGGCGCTCGACAGGTGCACGAGCTACCCTCCCCGCATCGTGGTCGTGTACGCTGGGTACATCCTTTCCCTGCTCTTCCTGTTCGCCCAGTTCTACGTCAACAGCTACACCAAGAAGCCCACCGCAAAGAACGCATAGTACAGCATCGTCGAGCGTCACAAAACCCAGCGCATGACGGCGGACGAACCTCCGGCGGCTGGTCAGTAGTGCCGTGTTTTTGGCGTTTTTCGAAACCTTTGTGTGGGCGATCGTCCCCCATTTCTTAAAGCGAGACCTGGTGTCGTCGGCAAACAAGCCGGAGGAAGTACGAGCGCGTCCGCGCTTGCGATAATTTTGCGACACGGGCCCCCGGCAACCAAACCCAGCTCTTGAGGTTTGCACAACCGTAGCGTGCATGAGAAAGAAGGCTACGGTGGGGTGGGGCGGGGGCGTCGGATTGAGAGCGAAAGCAAGGGCGCGGGGTGTGGCGCTGAGGCTGGTCCTTCGTCGTTCGGGAAAGGGGGAAGATTTGGTGGGTAGGGGGGGGCAAGCGAGCGAATAGGGAAGGGTATCACGTGTTGGCAGTGTTGTTTTTCGTATTTTTGTGGAGGGGGCAAGGGAGCAAGTGCTGTGGTACAAAACAGTGTGCAGGTGGTTGGATATGGAAGCTAGACTTGGCGCTGGAAAGAATTGTTTTTAAGCCTTAGGGTTAGTATGTTAGGATAGGTATGTTAGGAGGAGAAAGAAGCTGTGATACGAGATTTGTTCGTGGCTTCGCCGTCGCTCGGTCACTTCTGACACCACCGAAGATAGTGTTGGCCTCATCAGTAGACGCGGTGGATCGGTGGTTCTGTGGAGCATTTATTCGTTTTGTTTTACTCGTCTTCGTGTTGGCAGGTGAGGTTAGTAGCTAACCTCGTTCGTGGTGTTTCTTTTTGTTTTGTCGATTCGGCAAGGAGAGAGATAACGCCGCAAGCGTTTGCGGTGAACATTGTTTTGTTGGACCAGATAGCGGCCATTGTTTTTAGGTCGACTCGCACGCTTCACCCCACGGCAGGGTGGTTCTATTTGTCTACGATGCTTCGCATGAGTATCAAGCGCAAAATCAAATCGTCGTCACACGGGGAAAATTGGTGTCGTTCTCACCCACCACTGCCCGGGATATGGTGTCTGGGTTGTTCAGCTGCAACACCATCAGGATACGTTGTCCGTACTCTCAGGAAAAACTCTAGCTGCTGGTGTATACAGCGCCCAAAACAATCACCAATCGCGTCGCTTCCACGCTGTTGTACAAGGAAAACAACAACCGACGTCGCGTTCCTCCATAACAACCCAATCAAAACCGACATCGGCACTATGCAGTGATACGTCTAATAATTTGCTTGGCCATTGGTTATCGCCATCATTACGACACAGCACCCCCTTCATGATGGCGCTTGCAGTAAGCCTTCGCCCCGACCACACGATGCCGTCGGTCTACGCGCGGCGAGCGCGGAGGCTCGTCTGTCCGATCCAAAAGAAGCAGGTGAGAAATCAACCCCCCGACGTTCACCGCATGCCGAGCCCTGATGCGCCAAAGAGCTCCTGGTGCAGCAGCTGCTACGCATACGCTCCTCTCGCTGTCACACAGAGGGAAATCATTTGTTCCCTTTTCTGGTGCGGGTGACGCTAGCTCTCCAGAATCGCTTGGGTCAACGTCTTCTTTCTCTTGCTTGGTGACGTTCTCTACCCCGTGACCCGCTGTGTCGGCAATATCTTTGCTCATGCCTCCATCGCTGCTGCTATTGATATTACCGGCGTGTCGGGATGTACTCTCCCCACACCTCTCGCCCGACCCGGTCTCTTCTGATGCTGCTCTTCCCTCGATACCCTCACCGAGGTCATGATCCCCGCGATCGCCGACCCTGCTCGCCTGTTTCGCCATCTTCCGCAACTTCTTCCTGTCCTTTTGGTTATCTCGCCGCAGTCCCGGCACACCAAGGAGATGGGGCTGCGTCACGAGCAGCACGGCACGCCCGGAAGGACGCAGGACCCTCGCCATCTCGGCCATCACCAAAGGGTAGAGCCTTGCGTTCTGTCTCGGGGTGCCGCAAGACTGACCGAACGGCATGTCAACGACCATCGCGTCCACCGAGCCATCGCGAAGAGGCAGTGACTGGGCATCCCACGCGCAGGCACCACCGGCAGCCCCTGCTCGGCCAGCGGGCGACCGCCTCAAGGACTGGGCGTTTCGCCGCAGGTGATCGATAGCGCTGTCGTCGATCTCTCCTCCCACCAAACACACGCCCGGGAACCAGCCCGCGCCCAAGAAAGGGATCGTCCCCACGCCACACATGCTTCAGGAGAAGGTGAACAGTACAGCGGGATAGCTCGTTGGTTCGGGCATTGCGCACGTTGTGTTGTCGTTACCACAAAGGTGCCGGACTTACGCCATGGCTATGTCAACTCAACACCAAACGGGACAGAGTGCTGAGCTGGTGATCGCACAGGTAGGTAAGCTGTCAGGAAGAGCAACACACGGTACCACTCTGTAGCCAACGCGATGATGCGTGACGGTTGCCCGCATACGCCTTGCGTCGCTGGGGAGAAAGAGCTTTCCAACCCCACGACGCACCCAACGTCAAGAACGGTGCATGTTGCTCACCAGTCGACAATCACATCCCCGACCACAGGTTCCGCCATGCGGAGCATGAGGTACGCGGTGCTCGGTCGGAGGGATGACATGCGCTTCCCAGTCTCTATGAAACCCTTGTCTTCCTTCGGAACGCGACCTGCAGGGACAACAAGGAAAGCTGGTTGGCACCGTAGCGACGCGTGCTTAAGGATGGAGGAAGCGTTCTGAAATTTCGCTACTAGTTCAAAATTGACGTTTCGCCAAATTTCGTGGCTTCAATACACTATCACACGTATGTAGCGGTCCAAGCATGTTGACGAAAGCAGAACCTTGCCGTTCAATTGCAGCTACTCACCAAAATTTCCGGGGGGAAGCTCACTGAGTTTCGTCCCTGAGGCCGTCAGATACCACCAACACCGCAGGGTCGAATAGTTTACACTGGAGAGGGAGGGCGGGCAACAAGCATCTCACCGTGGGAGCAACGCTTGGTTCGGTCGCCGTCGAGAGCGAGCCCCACAGCCACACCCCTCTCCAAAATGAAGGCCACTACCTCCACATCATACCCCTGAGAAGTCAGGACAATCGTCAAAGCGGAGCAGGGGCGAGGGGCCCGTAGAGAGAACGGGACGTCCTGCTGTCAGTACAAACGACTAAAACCTCATAACAAGTGCAAGACAGCGTTCGGGGAACAATAAAACAGAACCAGCTGTTCCGAGTCGTGGCGAAAGGCACCTAGGGCCGCCAGCCGAAGGCCCCTCGAAGTCTCCTGTCGCAGATGTTCTTCCTAGGCAGGAAGCCGAACACGTAGGGTCAGCCTTCCCTTCCCTTCGCTTGCGAACCAACACACGCGGCGCAGCAACCACGACACGTCATTCACAAAAAGCCCTCCACCCACCAATCCGCACCTTTAAATCCACGGTCCATCCACGGTTCACGGACCACACGGCTCCTCCGAGCCTTGGCGACGCCTCGACGGAGCTAAAAGGGTGCTGCCCATCCCGCACCACAGAAGCCCGGAACTTGAGGCCGGCGACGTCAATGTCGCCAACGGGCCGCGGCGCATCCTCCATCTCTTGGCCGGGCCGACCCAAGGCGGGACAATCTCTCGGTTCAGTACCGCTGACACCCCCAGCACCTGCAGCTGCTGCTTGCGTCGACCGTGCTTGTGAAACCTTGAAACGCTTCCACACGTTTATGGCCGCAGGCCACAGGGGGGAGTCCGTCACGAGGGACTCCAAGCGAGCGAGCGCGGCTTCTGTCGTGTTGGGGCCCTCCGCTGGGGCTGCTCCAGAGGCAATCTTCTGCGGGGAGGATGTTGCAGTGGACTCGGCGGCCTGTCGAGGACTCCTCGTGATGTCCAAGCTTCCGGAGTGCGCGACGAGGGCGAACAAGCCCTTGGCGTGTGCACCCGTTCAGGTGGAGAGCGATGGGTCGTCCGGCATGTTTGTTCGCCGGCAGCGTTATGGGATGGGAACAAAGGAGCAATGGTCACTGCCGCGCACTGCCGCTTCGCGCTTGCGGAAACATGCCTGAGCGTTATTCTAAGCTAGTCCTAGTCGATGTACTTCAGATGACTGTTTTTTATTGCGGTTCTGCACGGTTCTGTGGTGCGAACAAAAGGTAACAACCGCGTCCGCAACGTGTAGGTAGGTATCAGTGGCACGTAGCACGAAGCGAGGCATCACCATAACTACGGTACATTTGGCACACGCAAATACGCCGTATCAAACACAATGACACAACGGGCACAAATAGACAGGCACGACCGTTCTTGCGTTGTGAGGTGGTCGTTTAATAGTAGGGTGCTGCTTAAGCATACGAGCACATCCACTCGTAAAGGAAAGGCGCATTCGAGATGCTTTTGTACCTGTGACTACAAAAGTCACATATCATACCTGGACGCAACGAAGCGATCGCAGGGTCTCGGGCGGAGCATCGGTCGCCACCAGCAGCTTCCCGCAACCCGCCTGGCCGGAGTGAACCCCTTCGACTTGGTCTGGCGCTCCTGGTTTTCGTCATCACGTTATGTGTCGCTGTTGTAGCATTGGCGGGCGGATACGAAGAGGCTAAACGAGGTATGTACTCTTCGTGCGCTGCAATTTAGTCTACAGCTGTAGCGCATTATTGTTAATGTTTTTTTTGCATAACAAAAAACGCAAGCAGCAGCGGCATGCTTCACTGCTGCAATTGGGGACGAATCGATTTTGAACGTGCGGTACATGGGACACAACAGTTTTCATACATACATGCAGTGAATTGCAATGGGTTGCTGAAGTTTTTCGTCAACAATAATGCAATCACGAAGGGGATCAACTTCATGGGCCATCATCATAACAGTAATAGGTGTGACGCAAAGTTAATTCTGCAGCGCCTTATAGGTATGCCGCACCTCCAAAATCTTCCTCGAACACGTAAATGTCTCCTTCCTCTTCCTGTCGAGACGCTTCCAGGTGCCGCTTCACCTCCGCCTTTACAACCGTTTGCAACCCACCCAGGCAGAGCAATAGGTACCTGATTCAGAACAGTTGGCTTTCGTGAAGCGTCATGCCGTATGCTCAGCGAGTGAAGTGATACTGTTAAAGAGTGCGTGTCGTATGACGTCTGGACTCTGCGACAACCTGCTTGTCACGCATGATGTGGTGTGGGGATCTTCAGCAACATACGAATACAATATGCATCGATTACGGCTGACTGCGGAGGATTCAAAAATCTGGCGAGAAAAAAAAAAAAGAGTTGAGTTTTTGTTGACCAAAATAGACGAGGAGTCCGCATCACATTATCGGCGCCATTATCCTTACGGCTCACGCTCACCAGTTCCGACTGTCGCCAAGTACAGAGATCTGGCCGGTCGACGAGTTCGGTCCGTCCATGGCGCAATCAATGTGCACAAACCACAAATCAACACATGCTTTGGGAGTGACGCAGAATCAACATATACGACGCACGGGGTATGGGTGAATAAATCGTGTCCGCGAGCCCCCCACTCGCTTGTCCCGAATGGAGGGCAGGCGCTCTCTCACAGGTTGGCAGCTTTCCCCTCCGCGGCAGGCACCTCGTTTCAATCATGGTGAGTGGATGCTAGTGTCGCACATTCTCCCTGAACGTTTGCTTGCAGCCCCATGCAAGGCTCGCGATTCTACCAGAGCTGAGCTTTCAGCAGAGGCAAGGGGAATGGATGGGCCATGCCGCTTCGACAAACACAGCGGTTTGATTGCTGGACCCAGCAGAGGAGTCTGGGTCGCGGAAGTCAGGGTTGCCTTGGCATTTGATCGTTGAGTCGTACCACCGAGGAGGAAGAGGACAGAGCGATGTATGGGCTGGTGGTTTCTCTGCATTCCGCTCTCGTGCGCGGCGCAGCTGCTGTTTGCTTCTCACGCAGCTGGTGCCGTGAGCAGCAGCACGGCGAGCTGTACATAGCTGAGTGGCTAGGGTGTGGGTAATGAAAGGTGGCGGGGCAGGGCCCAGCGAGTGCAGTAAAGTTCACGCTGGCTGCTGGGTCGTACTGGGACGCGTCAAGATAGGGAGGTGTGACAAGATGAGTCGGAAAAGGTCACCCCTCCGAATCACAAATCAGTAGCCGCGCCGCGAGTAGACTACACCATCAGCAGTATGTAGACGACTGCTGTTTTGGAGTGGAATAGCAGCGCTCGAGTGCGCAAGTGCCGCCGCCCGCATGCCATCCCCGGCGAGTCCTCGTCATGCGCCACTACGGTAGAGGTGGTTTTGGTTCAACTGGCAACAACAATCGCTGTCCTGCAAAGCCTGTGCTGGAGTACTTGTAAATATTTGGGTTTGTAAGACATGTGCGAGACGCCTCGAGGGTCGTTCGTTCTTCGGACGGATACAAGTACAGCGTGCAGTCTAAGACGCGTAGAGCCGAGACTGTGTCCCTAGCCCAAGATACCGCTACTCCTGTAGCTGTGTTGTTGAAACCGATACCAAATGCTATCAGCGGCACACAGCCTATTTATTGTTATGTGTAATGTTTACGCTTAATTTTGCATGCAGAGCGTCGGTAATCGCGGTACAAACTCGTGAGAGAGGGAGAGCCCACAACTTGGCGTCTGCGAAGCGTACGGGAGTACCCAGTTGCCTAAACTAGTGATTTTCCTACGACTAACCATCGCCTGCTCGGTAACTGTTTACTTCCGAGTCTCACTTCGAGCTGTAAGGCTACATTTTCCGTGCGCATCCTCTGGTGGTGCTTTGAGCGAACATCCTCTTCCATGTAGCCCATTGCACCGCGGTTCTTGGTTTAATAGTTGAAGAGTCGTGCGTTATCTAAATCGGCTTTGTCTTGTGTGACTGACTGACTACATCCATCGACAGGCGGACAAGAAGACGAAGGAGGACAAGGTGGAGGAGAGGGTTACCCTCGGCCCCAAGGTGGCGGAGGGAGAGAACGTCTTCGGCGTCGCGCACATCTTCGCCTCGTTCAACGACACCTTCGTTGTGAGTACTCCCACTATACTATACTATACTATACTATACTGCTGCTGCTGTAGTTGTCTGTCAGGACTGGTCATGCGAACCATAGCTGAAAATATGAAAAATGCGTACTCAACAGCTTGACGAACTCCGCAGTGTTGAGGGTCCATCGATTCTGGAGGCGATTCGAACGATATTCAGCAGCATGGATACGTTCAGTTCGTCCTTCGCTCCGTGAACGATACTGTCGCAGAAAGCAGTTGCCACGCCGTAGCACGGGCTACTAGAACACCCGTCATCTTACGCCGATCTTCGGATGTCTCATGATTGGTTTCATTTAGACGAGGGTTTGTCGAAAACGGCCTTCCAGCTAGGTTATCGTGCCGCCTTGCGGGCGGTCGACAGTACACAATCACGGGATGAGGGGCCAAGTCTAGGAAGTGAGACTCACGGGATATCGATATCGTTTTTTGTACAGCGCGGGTGTGGCATCTCGCTAAGTTTGCACGTGATGCTCTATCCGCCCCCGCGCACCTGAAGAAGCGATTGCCTGGTTGAACCTAAATATCCTGGTTTCGCGGCTCACACAAGGCCGTTAGACTCTGCGCTACTGGGCTGATCGCGTGTGTCATGATGCAGTGCTGGCATCCAATGCCATTGCCTGGTTTTCGGGGTTGTTGTTGGTATCCTGTCAGTATCCGGTACCACTGTCCCTCATATCCCGTTGTTGGAGAAATCGGAGCACATGCTCCGTTAAAGACTATTACATCTCTTTGTTGTGCTCCTCCAGACGATCACACGATCACCACAAGCGTACGCTTGAAACGTCGGACACTCTGGTGTTGTGTTTGGCCTTATAAAACCCTCTTCCCCTGTCCACCCCCCTCGGCGGTCCTCTCTCTTCCCGTCCCCTTTGTTGGACACGTACCGTAACGTGCAGCACATCACGGATCTGTCGGGGAGGGAAACCATGGTCCGCGTGACCGGCGGCATGAAGGTCAAGGCTGACCGCGATGAGGCTTCCCCTTACGCGGCCATGCTTGCCGCACAGGACGTGGCTGCCCGCTGCAAGGTGAGCACCTTGTTTGTCGTTTACCTTCGTCCAGCTACTGTGGTGCCCGAGGTGTGGGTACGTAGTATGAGTATGACGCTTTCGTATTCTACGCAGGAGCACCTTTGGAGAGTTGTGTGCCCACGGTTACATTTTGGTGCTTGCACAGTTTGGAATACATCATTTCATGAGCAGCAAATAAAGGTGCCGCGACTACGCGAACGAGGATTTCCACCTCGCGCGTGCTCGGGACCATCGAACCGATGCATTTATTCGATATTACGTCGCTGTGCGCTTGTGCGGGCGCTGTCAGCATTCGTGCTGTGCAAAACCCCGTATGGCCAGTTTAACGATCGTGAGCGTTTCTGCGCGCGTGCCCTGCACGTGGCGCGTTGCACACAACGTGTGAATATCCAGGCTCTACGCTTCTGTTGCAAGCCCGTTTGTTCATTTCGGATAGCTCGACGCGCTCTCAAGTATTTTTCGCGATTTATCTTTCGCTCAATCAGGGTTTGCGATTGTTTGCATTCCTTGAAAGTCATATATTCCCGTCTAGAGGAATCTCGTTCATGACGCCCTTCGTTGGTTGCATGTTGGTGGTGCTCCAAACGCTTCCGTCAGCGGCGAGTGGGTCAATTACGGCCTGCTGTGATAAAACGTTGATTTGTTGGTGTGATAAAGCGTTGATTCGTTGGAGGCCTCAGCTAGAGCTTTACTTGTGCCCGCTTCTGCTCCTTTTCCTCTCGTATCCCATGTTGTGCACAGCGACCCAAAACTGCAGTTTAACTTATCCATGCAGCACCTCAACCTACGCCGTGCCTATCGCGTTTGCACGAGTACACAGAGCACCCCCCCACCCCGCCGCCCATCTGAGATATCGTTACTTGACGAGTCCAAGGTCACGGTTAGATTTGTTGGGCACGGACTATGCCAGAACCAATAACGGCACGACCCTTACACGCTGGTGCCTTTCCTTTCTGCTGCTTGGGTTTGTGTGCGTGGCCTACAGGAGCTGGGCATCACCGCCCTGCACATCAAGATGCGCGCCACCGGCGGCAACAAGACCAAGACCCCCGGCCCCGGCGCACAGTCGGCCCTCCGCGCTCTTGCTCGCGCAGGAATGAAGGTGACGGCACAAACAGCGCTCGGGAGAAAAACATGCGATAGTTCCTTTTGACCTGCGTTAGCGTAGAGCAGATCTTCACGTCTTGGGACGCCGTGTCTTTGTCTTCTGAAGTGGTTCTCCGTATTGAAACGTCTAACAGAGGTCTACATCGTTTTATCCGGGCCCGTGTCTCTTGCATATTTTTTCCTCACGGTCCTTGGTTTTGCCTCACTCATCACAAAGCTCCCACCCCATTTGTGGATGGCAACCGCATTTGCCCGACCAAAGTGTCACGGCCGGGAGCAGCTCATCATGAAGCTAGTAGAGGGAAACAAGGTGCCAAAGGTCGGACAAAAAATGTCGATGGTTTTTCTTGCAGCAACACCCCCAACATTCTTGTTCCGCGTGGTGTCTGACCGTTCCTCTCACGCCGCCCACCCCCACCGGTCGCGCTCGCGCATTGTTGCAATTCCGATCCAGATCGGCCGCATCGAAGATGTCACCCCGATCCCTACTGACTGCACCCGCCGGAAGGGCGGACGCCGTGGTCGCCGTCTGTAAGGCCATCGAAACGACAGTTTCAGAATTGTCTCGAGAAGGACATGGGCATGGACATCGTGTTTCACCTTTTACCACGAGCGCCCTACCGCGCTTGTGCTTGCTAGCCAAAGTTTGCATGAGCTTGGTGGCGTAAATCGCCAGCAGTTGGTTCTGCTTGGGCTTTCCTGGTAGAGAGGGTGTTACACGGCGGGTACGCTGTCTATCGTAGCCGTTGGCCGTGGTGTTTTAGGCCGTGTGCTTGCTTGCTTGCGTTCGGGTTCCGATGACATTTAGGCTACTAGGAGAGTCAGCCATCTCCGCGCGAGGCTAACAAAAATGAAGAGGGGTCGCCAACCGAACAAAGCTCTTGCCACACACACGAAGGAGGATGTGACGAGGTTGAGTTTCTGGAAAACCGTAAACACCAAGCCCATGCCTGATGTTGGAATATGTTTGGGTGGGAACAAGTGCGTGATGACGAAGATGATGTCCCTCTTAACATACAAGTGTCCATCAGCACACAACGCACAACTACCTCCCAACATGATCATCGTTACGCCACTCAACAAAACTTGGTAGGTTAGATCCAAAATGATGCCAAACCCGCTGGGCTGCAGTGAACATGAGAATTGTGGCACTTTTCATAGCGCCTATGTGGAGAGTAGGCTGGCTCTCCATGCTGTGCCGGCGGTAGATAGTATGAAGCCCGGGGCCTCAAATACCTCCCACAATTTTACGGGAGCACCCTTAACAGTCATGAAGAGCCCCCCAGTCACAAGAGCAGCAATTTCTCGAAGGGGTTTACACAGTTCAGATGACGCGGGGCTAGCATGGCGAACAGGCGCTAGTAGCATGCTGTGGTGCTCGAAACAATCTCGACCATCTTCACTGATGTTGGGGTCCAACAACTAAACTCACGGTCGTTTTCGCCACCATACAAGAGACCGACATGGCCGTCGAATGTGATAAACCTACAGCAACATCGAATATGCGGCGTTCTCATCCCGAACGCGTCTGTACGGTTGATTCCGAGCTACCCCGCCAACACGTTTGCAGCATCCCAAGTGTGTCGCCTCATCGTTCGTTGTGCCGAACCTCCGCGAGTGGCCAACATGCCAACGTTCACATGTTTGCAGGTCTTAACACGATGCACAAAAACAATTTAGGGAAGAATTCAGGGCTTTGTTCTACATGGTGGGCCTTTCGTCTGGTTGCTCCCGTTGTACGGTGAACAGACCGAAGCCCTTGTGCGACGCTTGGTCAACGAGGTTGTACACGAACCCAGCCTGCCGGCAGAACAGTCGAAAAAGAGACATGTGGCACGCCAAGGAGAGAGGAAACACCAGTCAGCGGTGACAATCTAGGGCGAGCGATAAACGTTGGTGGGTATTTCAAGGTGCGGAATCTGTGACTGCACGCACGAGTCCTCTTGCTGCCCAACATCCTATCCGTTTGCGCCAAAGAGTAACAAATCATCGCAGAGCCCACTACATGCATGTGTTTTGTCAAAACTAAAGATACCGACCGTCCTCGCAACCGAAGTCACAGCAAAATGTGGGTTTCCATTAGGATTTTTTATCTTCTGTTGTACTCAGCTGGGGCTGATACGAAAAACAAACCCGCATGATGACGCGGGGGTCGCAAGTGTGCATTCGTCACCTTGTCCAAAGCGTCAAAGAACGCTGGTCCCGTGTCTGTTCTTGTGACCCCAAGCAAGACGAGCGTGTGTTGCCCGGCTGTGCGCTCGAGCGCCTTTTCCGTACCAGCAGGGGGGACGCAGACATGAAGCATCAAGCATCAAGCACAACCAAGACATGGGGGGGGGGGGCGGTATCGGTGGGTGGGTGTTGCCACGTTCCACTCCCGGAAAATAGATGCACTGCCTACGCCGCACAACACCGGGCCTCCGAAGATGAAAACACGAAGGCCCTTCTAGGTGCTAAATTTCTAGCAGAAATTCTACCGGGAGAAGGAGGCGGGAGGGAGGGAGGAAGGAAGGGAGGGATGGAGGGAGGGAGGGAGAAAGAGATGGCCCCTTCTGGCACGTACGATACCACTACAAGAACAAGTCGTTGTCTACAACTGGGCGGCAAAAGAGGCCGTCTAAACCACATCGTTGGAGGACAATAGAACACGCACTCGCCTGTACAAACGGCGCGTAGAGGTGCTCGTAGTAGGCGACGTCCGTTGCCAGAATCACGTCGAACGGTACCTCGCCGAGCTCCTCAGGTACCTCGCTGCTCCAGTCATACGCTTCCACTCGAACCGAACACAGGCCCTTTTGTGGACAGACATGGACATGTGTTGTCTGTCATGGATTCGACCGTTTGGTACTCAAGTCAATATTGTAAGAAGGTGACGGAAATGCACCGACCTCAACAACAACTACTTCACAGCTTTTTGTTGCCCGAAAACCGGCCGAGTAGATTTGCGCCCAAGGTGTCCTGTGGCTGGTTCTGTGAAGTGCCTATTGAGATGGCGAGATCGCTCTTCAATGGGTTGCAACGGCGAACAGCCCGTTGTATCCGCACTAGTACTCCCTCAACACCATACTGTTCTCTGTTGCGAGAAAAGCAGGTGCTTGCCTGTGCGCCCATGTCATCTTGAGAAGCGACGTTTCTCTTGCAGATGTCGACATGGCTCTCCAAATCTGTGATGACAACCTCAAGAGGAGGGCCAAATCTTGCCGCAGCAAGACCTTTCTTCCGGGCACCACAAGAGGGGAAGAGACAACCGCACGCGCGCGTGTGTGTTCAGCGTGCAACTGGATAAGATAAACGAGAGGTTTCACTTGCCCCGCAGACCACATAAAACGCATTTGAGGAGGAATCGTGTTGTGACTCCGAGGTGGGTGCCGACAATAAACACTACTACTGCTGTTACTGGTGCTGCTGTAGTCGTTGGACCTGTCGAGTTACAGGGTTTAGAGATGCGAGCTACATGTATGTAGTTAGCGGTCTGAGACTACGGCCAGGCTTGAGATTCTCTCTCGCCTACCCCCACTTCACGACCTCACCTACTAAGCCTGTGCCAGAACCTAACTCGAGCACGCGCTTGCCCTTGAAGACGCGATCGTACAACGCGGCATGCTTCGCAAGGTGTTCCGTCAGGAGGATGCCAGTACTCCATAGCCCACCGCCGATTCCCACCCCCCAATTTACCTCCAGCTTCAACTTTCCCCGCCCATCCAACTCCACTTCTTTCACCTCTGACGTCGATGTCGTCGTCGCCGCCGTCTGTATACATAGGCGTAACGACGGGGAAACGGTGTGAGCTGGCAGAGCCTGTGCTCGTCGTAATTCCGGACATTCGAGGAACAAGGCAGACGGACAGAAGAACGTGTTTCTTTGCTTCTACGAGTAGTCGGACAAGCACTTGATTATCAAGCATGTGTACGGGGCTGCTCGCACTCGTGAACATAACGTTCCATCGACAACATCCCCAATCATATTGGTATACTGCTGTTGTGCGACCGTAAAACACACGCACACACATCGCAACAGGGTACAGCAGCTTGCATAAGATACCACACCCCTGGACCGATTTTCAAAGCCCTAGAAATCCACGGACAACTGCTGTACATCTAACGATTCGGTTTTGGAAAGTTCTCGACGTGAAGGTTCCAACACCACCATTTTTCAGCACAGTCAGTGTTTGTGCTGCAGAGTTATCGGGCTTTGAAAGAAAATAGGTCCCGGAGGGTGGTATCTTACGCAACCCATGTACTGCTGTATCGACGAATGAAATTTGTCTCGACCGGAGGCAGTAAGTACATTAGGCTGTTTCGATAGGCTATTTCTGATAGGAGGAACGACAAACCAGATTGTACCTGGTCAGCCATGGTGCGGTCTTGATTTCTCCCCAACACGTGGTGTGGATGGGAGCAGCGGAAAGGAGATGTGTGTTGTATGGACGTACGGACACGCGGGGCAACAGTGAGCGAGAGAGATAAAACGAACGGCAGAAGCCATTTCATTGGTTGAAAACAGCAGTCCCTCAACCCACCCCCTTACCGAAGTCCGACGACCGAACCAAACGGACAAACAGACGCAAATATGGCGACATGGAGATGGAGAGATGGAGAGGTTTAGGGTTAGGCCTTGCCCACAAACATCTGCTTTGATGTTCCATGGTTCTTCTCTTGTTGGTCTTGGTGCTCAAGGATATCCCGTGCCCGAATCTCAGATATCAGGCCGGTCAGTCTTCATGTTACTATTTTACTGCTCAACCGTGATGGGTAAGACGGTACATAACTTGTACGCTGCTGTGGGCCTAACATTCTGCACTCGCGTGACTGTAATGGCTAAGACATCACAATCGCTGACGGGGCGGGACTTCATGTATTGCTGTTGAAGAATCGGGATCCGACCTGATCCCCGTGGAGGTCTGGCGCTCACTTGTTTCGTCGGCAACCACGCGCGTCTTTTGTTCAACAAGCTAAAGCAGCGGTAGGTTTAGACTTCAAACAGGGTTAATTTTTGGTTTCGGGAAGACGTTGACCTCCATGAAATCATCCTGCAATCCTTGCTGACCGATGCTGCTGTATTGAATCTCACCCTCCGACGCTAGTGACGAGTCATTCACAGAGCAAGTGCTTGGCGAGAGGCTTACACGGCAAATATTGAGCACCTTCTGGTTGGAAATCGACGGTCACGCAAAGACGCGGCGAGCGTTGGGGCAAGACGATCGTCTTCAAAGCGAAAGAAGAGCTGGCTAGCGCCGACATTACTTGTGACCCGTGATGCGGGTTATTTGAACAACTGTGCATGGGATATCAAGCTTCCTCAATCCCTCGACTTTGGTGCCTTGTGCACGTTTTCCGTTTCCGCATGCAGACGGCAGCAATTGCACCCTTTATCTTTCCAGACGCTCCCCCATTCCTCTCTCTGATCACAGTGTGTTTGTCGCTGAAAGCATCATCATCCGTGATGCGCGTACTTCACGCGCAAAACTACACCAACAAACATCCGTAGCTTGTATTTAGTTGCAGGCCCTACTTCTAGAGTCGCACCGCCTGATTGGCACGACAAGGTTCACGCCCAACATGATTCGCCCAACACTCATGCCATGACATGAGTCAAGTCTACGGGCATGCCGTGCCCAAAGAAAGCCTTTGTTTCCTCGGCCTGTGACTCGTGTCTCTGGAAAATAATCCATCGGCTCTCCTAAACACCTCTCCTGCCCCACCACTACACATCAAGGCTCACTCGCCTCAACTTTTAACTCTGGACCTACACGGTGTCCACATCCATCCCGTTGCTTCCGTTTGATACATCTTCACCAACTCCGCCGCCACCCTCACTTAACCTCAAACTACCCGCGTCTGCTGGTGGTGTTGAATGTTGGGGAGAGTGCGAGCCGGCACCAGCCCCCCCCTTGTCCATATCACCCTCAGCGGGCGACGGGGACCCCCGCCGAGCCAGAGAAGAGGCGTCCCGGGCTTCTGGCTTGGGGTCGTCTTCTTGATCCCGGTCTCCACCCTCATTCCCACTTGCGGTCGACGCCGTGGCGTCCATTGGAGCGGGACCGTCACCCCCCTTGCTACCAGCATCAACTCCGTCTTGTTCTCGTACGCTTCCCGTACCTCGCGCGCCCGCCAAGCTAGCCATGGCGGCCTCCTTACCCCCCATAGCCATCACCGCAGCCATCGAAGAGAAGCCATCACCACTGCTGTCGCCCGCTCGCGATGCAGTCCCCTCCGCTGCCACGGTATAACTCGGCCCTGTGCACGCCGCACCAGCATCCCCCCCTCCCTCTGCTTGCTGCCCAGGCTGCTGCCGATGAGCGTCTTGACCGGGATCTCCATCACCCTTCTCTTTCTTCGGCTCTGCCTCTGACGGCGGCAAGAGCCTTAGCTTGATTTGTCTTTTCCCCGGTTTCGCCTCTACCCCCGCCCCTGCCCCGGCCGCCGGCCCCGAGCCCGCCCCATCGTTTCCGCCAGCGGCACTCGTTGGGCTGCTGCTGCTTGACTTAGGCTCCCCCACGCCGCCACTCCCGCTGTCATCTTTTCCGCCTGAGGGAGGACGGTCGCCTTGCTTGTCATCAGCAGCGGCGGCGGCCGCAGTGTTTTCGGCGGTACTCACGCTGAGGCTTGGTGACGACACTACCGCGGTGCGTGGGTCAGGCTCGGCACCTTTTTCTTCCGCGGCGGCTACGGCAGAACCAGCGGCACCATCAGAGACCGAGCGTTTCCCCCGCACGTATCCAGATGGCGCCAACCAGGGACCTCGAAGCTTGCAGAACTGGCGTAGAACGGTCATGGAACGCCGAGGAGGAGGAGGGAAGGGGGGGATGCAATCGGTCTCATGGTCGACAAGTGATACAACCGTATCCATACCGCTGTTGCGCATCATCCAACATAATCTTCTGAGCTTTGGGGAGATTTCGCCGGGCATTTTTCGATAGCATCGCCTCTACTCATTGCGTTAACACGGGCAACAAAAAAGATCGAACCAGGCGCAACATGCCCAACGCACGAAGCCTTGAATTGCCATGCTCAGCGTCAAGCAACACAACACACACACGAACAAACAAAAAAAAAAAACACGATAGCGCATTTCGAAGGCGTCACGCTACAGTACTGCAATGCGTTGTCGAAACCAGCCGCATGACGAAAGCTTCCAGACCTTTCTTGTATCCAGAAAAATAAAAAACATGCCGACAAACGCGTAATAACCGCAAGAAAAGAAATCAACTCACGGTGCTCAGCAGCATGATGTTGACCTTCTGGGACATCATCGACTGCACCAGCTCGTTCCTCTCTTTCGCTGACCCGGGCGCGAAGCCCCCCCCGTGTCCGTGCATGTCAGCCGCATGATGCATGGCCTCCCTCCTGGCCAGCTCCGCGGTTTGCTCCCACTGCACCACCTTGTTCGCCTCGTCGATGATCATCTTGGCGCGTACCATCCAAGAATGTACGAAGGACAAAAAAAAACGGCGGCGGTTGACATGAGGCTGGTAGAGGCTCCTTCTTGACGCGATCGGGTGTGATCCTTGCTGGATGCCTCTTACTGTATGCATGTAACGGTGCGTGTTTCTGCCTTCGGCCGTCGAGACACGATAAAGACATGCGTCCATCGAAACCTCGCGCAGAAGCACATCCATTGACTCACATGACTCCTGTAGGATATCACCAACTTACTGCCCGCTGTTGAACCGTGACTCACCGCCATCTGAACCTTCTTCTCCGCGACGCGCGTCATGATGGCAGCCTCACTTTCGTTGAGACCCGCGACCACCGTAGTGTCGAGGGGGTTGACCCCGCGCTGCTCCATGTGCACATGGCGCAGTTGATCCTGGGCGTGAAAAATGCGGGGGGGGATGGTGGCGGCGGCCAAGATGACCCCAAGAGAGGGAGAAGACATTGCTAAAGGGCTTGGAGAAACTGTCGCCCGAAACAACCGATGAAACAACTTGAAAAACTGGAACATATCTGAGAAACACCGATGATGTCACTGTTGTATCGGGTGTGTGTGTACCGTGTCACAACACCCCCCAGCTCGCTCAACACGAATCCTCTAGAAAGGGGGTAGAGAGGGGAGGAGAGGGCGAGAGAAATACTACCCACCTCGCGGCCGTTAAGCTGCTGGCGAACGTTCTGCAGAGTCCCTTCCAACGTTACTCGCTGTCGTCGTTTCGTGAGGCCCACCCGATGCCGGCACGGAGCGGGAAGGCACAATGGGGCGCGGGCGGACAGGAAGGAGGGGGACAGCAATATGGGAGGGTGGTACGCGATTAGCCAACAACAATGGATTCACGAGACACATCGCACGAGGAAGGGCTCGAGCGGGGACATCAAGGCAGTAGTTGAAGGGGGACGGTGGATTGCGAAAGAGTCACAACTGACACACGAGCGACGTGCACGGATAGAAGGAGAAACCGCTTAGCAGGGTTGGGCGGATATCTCGACGGGACACAGAAGGTGAAGATATTCCACGCACATCGATGACAACACAACTACGTATGTACTACAGCACGACAAGAGACTCCGAAACACCGGGCATGCTCACAAAGTCACAGACAAACCTTTGCAGCAACGATCGCGGCGTGGTCCTGGCGAAGCCTGTGCGTCTTCTCCAACAGCCCGTTGGTCTTATCGTTTCTCGAGGCGGTATTCAAAGCCTGACAGGCACAAGACAGACGCACCCGGTGAAGTGGCAGGATAGATAAGGGGGGGTGGGGTGGGGGGAGCTAACCGTCAAGATCTTGAAGATTTCTGGTTTTCTTCGAATGTACTCAGTGATTCTTCGAATGTACTCAGTGATAAAGAGCGGCAAGGAAATACAGCCCTCAACACAAAACCGCCGCGTCCACGAAAGCCGTGCGCGTTGCGTCGCAGCGAAAGTGTCCAAGAGCCTCCCCTCCTCCCCTACACTTCTAACACACGCTCCACCCCACCTCGTACGCCCGGCAGCGAAGGTCGAACTGTCTCCTGTGCCGGATCACCGTCGCCGCGTCAACACCGATCCCATCCCACGCCGACGCATCGTCCTCTTGCTGGCTCCCACCCTTCTGCGCGGCTTCCGCCACTACCTGGCCGTCGGTCCTGTCCGCGGCACCCCCCCCCCTGGAAGAATCGGAAGCGAGTCCGTCGTAGGTGGCAGAAGCGGGAATGTCGATCTGGAAATCCCGCAGGCGGTCGGCCCACGAGGCAACCCCGCCTTCTGCGGCAGCACCCGCTTTTGCTGCGGCGGCGTCTTTCCCGCTGCTTTGCTTCCCCGCCTTGGCCCCTTTCTCTTGCCCCGTCTTGGACGCTTTCTCCTGCCCCGACTTCGCCGATTTGGGCACCGACTCCGCCGCCGCCGCATCAGGCTTTGGCGCTGCTGCCGGCGGGGGGAGCTCCTTGGAAGCCTGGGCCTGCGGTGCGTGTTGTTTCGTTAGAAGACAGAAGGGAGCATTCGACAGCCGTCATCGCGCGGCGGTTACAATACTCGCCTGATATCTTCATGGTGCCTTGCCGCTTATGCGCCACACACGGTGGGGGTGTCGACAAGCTTAAGTTGAAAATTCACGGTGACCATACACCACGCGACCGTGGTGATTATCTGCTACAACGCATGCGACACTGGACGGAAAAACAATACGACTTCCGGGTAACGAGTAAAGGAACGGTCCGACCAACACGAAACCGCTGCGCGGCGCCCGCCCCTACCTTGCCATGCCATTCTCCACCGAGCGTGCAACAGTTTTCGCGACAACGCACCTGAGCAAAACTCATGCCCAGCAGCTCCACATCCGCGTCCGTGAACGGCCCTACGCGGAGGTAGTCCCTGGACTCTTGCTCGAGCAGGGCATACAGGCTCCCGCCTTCCACACGCCTCCGGACGAACTCCATCTCCGTCATGCCTCGGTCAACCTGCAGGGTGGTATTCGTCACGCGCCAAAAAACAACCAAACGCGACCCACATAAAACGAGAGGGTGGGGGTGGGAGGAGCAGCGCTTATTCCGGCTGCTCCGCGAAGGAAGGATGCCGAGACAGGGGCGGGGATAGAGCGAGTAAACGGCCGTGAATCTGGCGCGGGAAAACGGACGACCCCGCGAGACAAGGAAAGAAACGCGGCACAAGGAACGGTGAGCGGCAAACGGCTATTCTACAAAGAGCACGAGCGACATGCGAAAAAAAGCCCAATACTCACCTGTCCCAAAGCGATGCCGGTTCGGTACTCCTGCCGAGCCCACTCGTGAGCCTGCGCCAAGAGAGGCCAAGAGGCGGTAGGTGGGCGTCGGTGGATGGTTGGGCAGAGTGGACAGAGAGAGAGAGAGAGAGGGCGAGGACGAGGGAGGGAAGAAGGGGGGAACTGAAGACCACGACACATTGTTTTCTGTGGCGCAAGCGTCTTGGTACGCAGCGATAGTGCGCATAGCTCTGCCGTACTTCGCGACGTGGTGTTTGGTGAAGCAATCATTAGAAATTAACTCCTCCGCGTCGTCACAGAAACATGAGGACATCGTTCCACAACAGAAAAAATCACTTCCAGCCATTAATGCCGCCACAGAAGAAGGAACAGAAAGAGAGAAAAAAAAAATCTAACCCTACTGTACGCACCCGACCAACGGCCACCCGGCTGACTCCCACTAAAAATAAACAAGGTCGATATTGCAGCCGCAGCCGAACGTTGTACTCCGAGCCTCGAAGCTTTTTGCTAGATTCGCCGGCTAATCCTAGGAGCGGTGGTTTGGTGTAGGCCGCACACCTCATCAATGGACTATACCCCCGGACAACGACGTAGGGCCTTGACATCCTCACCAAGGTCTGCTTCAGCCGCGATCGAGCGTATCTTGTGCCCTGAAACTCCGGTAGCACGGTCTTCATGAGAGGATTCAGCCACTCGGGGGCGGCCACATCATCTCTCCCCGCGTCTCCCGCCGCCGCCGCCGCAACCGCAGCAGCAGTAGCCTCGGCAGTACCCGTAGCGCTAGCTGCAGCTCTGGCAGCCTCAGCACCCTTCCCCTTGCCTCCCCTCCCCCCCCCTCTCCTCCCACCCCTCCCCCCTCCCCTCCCCGCCCCGCGCCCTGATCTGCCGCGCTTCGATGCGGCTGGGGTGGCTTGGGGCTGGTGGCTGCTGCTGCTGCTGCTGCTGCTGTTGCGACTGCTGTTGCCGCTGCCGCTGCCGTTGGCGCCGCAACCGACACCGCCATCGTTGTCGACACCCACCCCGCCGCCTGGCCCAGCGTCCTCCCGAACTTTGTCCCGCCTAACCTTGTCCCGATCTCTTCGACGCTGAACAAAACAAAGGCAAACAAAGCAGTTCAGCAGAGGCACCACACAATGTCACGCGTCATGTTGCTGCTGAAAGGATAGTGCGCCGTCGAGTGATTGTTGCCGTGGGCGCCGATCGCTCAAGTCGCCCTGATGCTCACTTGAGCTCGAGGATTCGTCAGCCGAATACAACACTGCCTTCTTCAGGCATCAAGATTTTACCCACTACGGCAGGAACGAACCATGTGCCGGACAATTGGCAGCATGGCCATCACGCTTCCTTAAAAAAAACACAACGGTTTAACCGACAGCGCGTTCGCTTTGCGCTCTCTCTCCATCCGCAGCCCGGCAGTAACCCACTCCGCGTCTGACATTTCCCTGTCCCCACCCACCTGCGCCGTCAAAGGGGCGTCGGTGCTATTGCTGCTGCCGCCACAGCCGCCGTTGCCGCTGGCGTTGCCGCTATCCTTGCCGTTTCCGTTAGTTTCCCGCGGCAACTCCCGCTGCTGCTGCAAGCTCATCGTCGCCTCCCTTGATTTTCTGCCGGCGGAAGCGGGTGATCGCCTGCTGCCGTTTCCTGCTGGAGCAATCGTCGCCGTCGTGGGAGGCGACGGCGACGGTTTCGGCGCCATGGGCACAGCGCCTTCAAGGGGTGGCACGTACGCTGCGGCCTCCGCCGCGGCGTTTCGTGCTCTGTTGCCGCCGCTGCTACTCCGCTGCTGCTGCTGTTGCCAGTCTTGAATTGGTTCTCCAATCGGCGCCCTTTGCGTCTGTCATGATGGGGGAGGGTTACGCACTGTTTTAATCTTAGGAAAGCCTCACCCCATCGCCCACAAGCTGTTGCTCGAGATTCTTACGAAAGCAGTCGAGGATCGCGGGCCTGTCTCCCCTTGGTGCAGCCGCTTTTGCCAACAGTGCTGTCCCGAACGTTTCATATCGACTGCGAAGGACAGCTCGGACGAGTACCCCCACACAACGAATTCCGAAACACAGGCGACTTTGGCCGTAACCGAAAGAGACGAACAAACTCAATCTTCTATCGGAACAAAAAGGGGTTAACCTCCGAACGTCACCATTCCCCCCGCACCTGTTGCTGCTGCCCGGCTGCGGCCACGTCCTCAGAAGCATCGGTGGAAGAGACCCGCGGATTCCGGCGGCCCGCCCCCTCCCGCTCTTCCCCTTCCGCCTCTCTAGAGGCCCTAGAGGCCGCGCGACCCTTGCTTGTCGCCTGCTCCCAGTCCGCCGTGGCAGCGGCATCGGGGTTGTTGCTAGTCGTAGCAACAGCAGTCTTGTCGGAGGAGAAAGGCGCACTTGTCGAGGCCGCCGCCGAGGGGGGCAAGGGAGGGGGCGTGCCGTCCCTGTTGGTGGGGGGGTGCTGCTGTCTTATCGCCGTTCCGGGGAGAGCCGCTTGCTGCAAAAAAAAAAAAAAGACCGGCCGGATGGTGGGGGTTACGTCGATTCCTCGACGAGGGCCGTCGGTGCCACCGTTCGTATGCATTGATCGGCAGACAAAAGCTGCGGACGCGTATGTTTATTGTAGAAACGACACGGTAAAAATGTACTATGAATATATAGTTTGGAGAGTTTTGCCGGGACGCACAGCAACATGAGGAAGAAATATAATTTTTTCACTGCTGCATGCATACTTGGCGGGACATCTGCAGCAAAGATTCTCTTCTCTTCCTTCTCTTCCTACTAGGAATAAACATGAACGCATTCAGGCAACCCCCCCCTGTGCGGTCTTCTTCGTGCAAGGTATGCGACGCTCACCGCTATTCCGGCCTTTCTCTGCCTGCTCCACACCAGAGTCAGCGGGAACGTCGCTTTCCGGATGAGTCCAACTGCAACAAGAGACAAAACAAGGGGAATATGAAGGGTGGGTGTCATAGACGCCTGCTGTCTATTTAGGGTATGCATATGCGCAATGTGCCGACAGAAACATTTGAGATCGGGAATAAAAATGCGGATATTCGCACGTTCACTTGTGCGACGGCAACACCGCAAACATCAGACAGCAGCAGCGGCAACAACAACAACAATAACAACAACCCTATCTCGCTAATCTCAAGCACCAGGTGCCCAGGCTCGCCGCCGTCACTTCAAACAACTTCCTCCGATACCGTACACGCGCGTGCGACTGCTGTCTGTCGCTCTTGCTCTCACCGATGCGGTCAAACGGCAGCGTCTTGACGTCCAACCCTTCTACGAGGATAAGCCTGTCCTTTGGTGAGAGGCCAAGGTCTTGCGCCAGGCTCGGGCCCTCCGCCAGACCGGCGAGATAGGCCCCCCTCTTGAGCCGCTCTTCTCCAAATACCTTGCCAAGGAAAGGACACGGGGCTATCGTTGCAAAAAAAAATCTCTAGGCAAGCAAATGCATAACCTACATTAGGAAATGTGATACACCGCCGTGTAGGGGTGGATGATGATGTTGTTTCGGTCAAATTACGACCACCCACGAGATGTGATGTGCGACAATAAAATATTGGTAAGGCAATTGCGAGACTCATCGCGCATCTCTTGAGTCCCTGACACATGTTTGCCAGCGCCGACGACGTGCGTGGGTGCAAGTTGTAGATGATCGGCGGGGGCATAAACGCAAGAGAGGCATAGTGTACTCTAAATAAAAACAAGTTAAAAAGCTGCTTCTAGAGAACGAAGGAAAAAACTCTTTGGTTAACGTCGCGTCGTCGACCCCACGCATGCGCCGGGTCTGTGTACGACGATCGATATAGCGTACTCAAGTAGCATACTGCTGTACAATAGAAGCATGGGAATATTGTACTACTGAAACCTGTGGGTGTGGGGTAGGCTAGGGTAACCGGAGCGTTGAAACTCCGAGCAACGCCCGTGATATGCATATCACCGCAGTGCTACAGAAACGGCGAGGTAGGAGGGCTGGGTGTTTCAGCCAAAACAGGTTGTACTAATTTATGCTGTCGGTCATGTGCGTGCCGAGGGTGGGGGTGGGTGTGCGGGAGGAAGGCTGGGGGGGGGCGGGGGGGTTACGGCGAAACTGGGCTGCTCAAAGCAATTTCGTGAAGCAAACGGCGAAATAGTCACCTGAGCATGTTTCAGCACCATTCCAAGTTTCTGGCTACCGGACGGCTTCGACAGGACCACCTCGAAGCGGTCCCACTGCTGCTGCTGCTGCGGCTGCTGGCCAGATGATCGCTGGGCTGGATCCTCAACCGCTCCGGCTGTATCCATGTCTCTCTTGCCTCCGATAGCACCAACAAATGACCTACCGTCTTACAGCAGTAGGACAATGAACAAATGATGCAGCACAGCAATGAGGACGGCTGTGTACAATTACATGGATTGCGTTCAATGTAGAATATTTGTACATACGGTGTGCACATTCGCGTTACAAGTTGCTGTTGAGATTACACATTCGTAAAGTAAACTCCTGTTCGATAAAGCCGGTTACACGAGACAGACATAGATAGTCTACACATGTTCCGATACCAATGAATGATGTAGCACCAGCAAACAAATCACAGCTGCTTTTCAATCCCATGCATACAGTGTAGGCTACTGCTGTACACAGCTTCGTATGCATCCTATTCTCTCCTCTCGGTCTCGTCTTCAGACGAAGTATACGTACAAGCAATCAACTCAACTTACGTACGTACGTACGAACGGCTGATCGGGAATAAGCGGGGTATCATACGAAGGAAGGAGAGTCGTCTACATGAGAAACCTAAGAGTGCTGACCGAGGACGGACAGAAGAGGCAGACGGCGGGAGAGAGAGACACACACACACTACCGAGAGAGAGGACAGGCACAGATGGGCACACGCGTGCAATTCAAATTCAAACCCCGCGCGTCATCACGACAAGTCGCCCATGTCTCTCTCCTCACCGTCGTCGTCGCATAAGTACTGGTGTAGGCAGCGCTGCACCTCCTGGCAGCCTCTCCACCCAACAAGAGAACAACAGCAGTATAGCCCCCCTCTTCTCACACGGCTGCAGCAGCACCTAGCCGCGTTTTCCCTCCGCCAGATCTTCGCCCGCGATAGCCTCGTGAGGTGGTTGACGGGATCGCTCGCGCCCGGCTTGCTTTTCTCTCGTTTTCCCCAAGCCGTGGACCCAAGACGAGCGAAGCAATAAGGCCAGGGAGAGGTGCTGGCTGGTCGTTACTAGCGCTGCACGTTTTTCACATGGTTGCCTCTTCCGTATGGTGTGCGGACCAACAACACAATTCGCGCGCCGCCACAAAGACGAAAAAAAAGCGACGGGGATCCAAAACTATGGAGTTCGATCCGAGGGTACGTTTGCCGCTGTCATCCGGGTTTCTCGCGATTCTTCGTACATATGCCGTCACCGCACATCCTTTTTTTGGTTGGTTGCGTTGTCATATCCTACACTGCGGTGCACCGTTGCCCCAACACACACTTAAATGTAGACACACCAGCCCCGCGCGAAAACTGGACGTTGGTCTCTTTGTATGCAGATAAAAAAAAAAGTCTCGTGCTCATCCTTTCTTACGTATGTAGATCTATGTGAACGTGCTTTTCTGTTGATGTAGTGACGAATCGTGGTACATAGGCCTACCGTTGATAATATCCTCGTGTCGCATTCAGCGATAATTCCTCCAACAGCTACTGAAGCATTATACCGAAAAGAAAGGCGTTGGTGAATCCTGATTGATATCCTGATATCCTGATGATGCACGTTGTTGCGGGTTGCAAAGTTGACAGTCTCGCCCGATTTTTTCTTCTCTTCAAAACCCAAACCAACTGCTGTCCACTGCCGTCCACCCTCCTCCGGCGTCTTGTCCGTGTCTTAATTTATGTATGCATACCCACGATGAAGTATAGACGCATGAGTTGAAGTATAGGAGTATCACACCTTCTTCTCTTTTCCAACACACGAAAAGCACAAGTCGCCAAAAACAATCGTTCATTCTCAGATAATCTCTGTGTAGAACAGCGGTCTACAGAGAGAGAGTGTATCTGTGCGCCTCCGAGGCTCGAAGGAGAGCCACTGGTTGAGGAGAACGGCATTGTTACATCTACAAGTCAAAGTCTACACCATGCATGGCCCAATGATACCCTTATTGTCAGCAACATTTTCTGTGCATCTCCCGCCCCGATCTTTCATTCAATGCTAGTCTATACCGGCCACAACAACGAAACAACAAGAGGATACCCCCGTAGACACCCGCAAACATTGTCCGGCAGTTTGACTATCCCTGTGCTCAGGTGTCCTCATATGTAGAGTGGGACGAGCACTGCTGTTGAGCTGCGTTTGAAAACTCGATGCATGCATAGTCTACAATTATGGTGCTCAATTGTATTCGTCAGCACAGCTATTTGCATACCATGATGAGAGAAAACAGGGAGCATATGATGCCTGTCGTTCTGCATGAGGACCCACTGCTGTACTACTGTAGGGCCATAAGAGAAAAACCTCTGGTCCACTCGATTCATTCGTGTGCGACAACGGCGGCTGAAAGGCACCGTCCTCCGATAATGTACGTCTGCAACAACGCATGCCACATCTCTACCGCCCGATACAGTCTAGACTACAACTGAACGTGCCCAGCCAGTGAACTCGACAAATACAAACAGGCCATCAATCCCAGAGGACACCCAGCAAATCTCACGTTTCGGCTACCCTCTTCGTATCGTATGCACAGCTTTCGTTTGATAAATACTGCAGCCTCCGAAGGTGCAACCTTAACCTTGACTATTTTTTTCGACGGGCGGTCATTCTCATCCAGGTGACCAACCTCCTTCAGTGCTGTATTGAGTAATCATGTAATCATACGTTTCACCGGAAATCCAGTTTTTGCGTGCGAAAGGCCGGTTCTTCTGTTATGCTGGAGGGAGGAAACCGCAGTCCTCTGCACATCAGAAGTTGAACTGCGCAATGGAGATACACAAGGCTTGGAAGGCGTTGATGGGCGCGCGGTAGTCCAAGTGGAACCGATCTTCTCCCACCTGCAGATCATCGACGCCAGACAGTCTAGGTTTTAGAAACGCGTGCGCGTCCATCTCTCTCTGGATGGCCAGCTATATGAAAACATTGTCTCGTGATCGGCGACAATATTCTCAAGATTCTTGGTATGTTTCTGGCTCAAGCCGGTCGCCAGCATCCAGCGAAGCATTTGCTTTCACGCGGTCTGACCACGCACGATCACAACGCCGTAATGATACTCCCCATCTACTTGCTGCATAACAGATTTGTACGTTTGTACACACCCATGTATGTGCGAGACCCCTTCACACCAAGCTGAGCTCCTACTTCCCGCCGCCGATCATGGTGCGTACCTTTCCGAACTGGCACACGGTGTGGAGTGCATCGTCGGGGCTGACGAGCTGGAAGTTCTTCACGGACGGCACCGTCACACGCCCGTGGAAGTTGAGGCGGTAATTTCCTTTGGTGTAGGTCGGCTCCCTCGACTGAAGAAGAAACATGTTGCCGTGCCGGCCTTGCTTCATGCGCGACAGCTGCAAGGAGGGTGCGAGGGACAGAGCGGGCAAGGGGGTCGGTGAGGGGAACGGGGTTCGAATGTGCTCGCAACTTGCCCGTTCGCCCTGACAATATTCCATAGACTCTATGCGCAGCCCGAATCGGCTCCGTGTTGATTCCACCACCACCACCATTATAAGAGCGGCGACACCACAAGCCCAGGAGGCATAGCCTAGTCTAGAGAGGCCACACTGCGAGGCTCGCCATTTTCTTTTCTCACCATGTCGCTGTCCGCGTCGTAAGGGTCCACCTTGTGTGCGACGGGCGAGCCGTCGCAATCCAGGGCCGGCAACAGGACCGTGAACTTCCTAGGCTGGCTTCCGTCTCGCAAGTGGTCGACCAGACCAGGCTTTTCGAAAGAAATCGCCCCAAGCTCGGCAACTTCCTGCTAGAGTTAGTTTTGTGGATTCGGGTTTCGCAAACGTTGGAGCGTTGTTCGGTTACGAATAGAGGTCAGTGTCGTGGTCCCGACAATCTACCAGAGTGAGGCTGGCCCAATCGATACCGACACACTAAACCTAAAACGGGGAGTCGGCGACAAAAGCTTCCGTGGTTGGTAGCTTGAATATTCGTGTGATCCTCTCGCCGATACAACCATCCCCGCCGAATGCACCCGACCATCGTCCGAGGAACCGTTGAAACGGGCCACCTTGCAATCATCGTATCGCGGAACACTACGTCATTTCGATGTGGTTGACTTCGTTTCGTGGGAACGGCATATTGTGACGATACGAAACAACGATGGAATCACCATGTGTACAGCACAGCGCGCTTGTTTCGATTTCTTTCCCGACAGATTTCTTTGCTCCCAAGTTACTTGCCTGGTCGTTGGTGAAGACGGTAGCCTCCGTCCTCTTGAGGTTAGTCCTCACTTTTCCCAAGTAGTTCCCGTTCTTCTTGCTCAGGCGCTGTGGGGCAAACAAACGAACGCAAGTAACCGGCGGTAAAAGACGGGATAATTTGAGAAGTACAATCGATCCCCCCAAAACGTGCGTGTTGGAAAGCAGAGATACGTCTCTCAGCGTGTGCGTGCCTACAGAAGACATTACCGTGAAAACAACCACAATTCCTTGTTTTCGTGTTTTCGGATCGACGGGTCAAAATCATCAGACGGAAGGCACGTTTGTTGTTGTTGCCTGTAAGTAAAGTCGACATCGTGTACTACGAGGTACGGATGCGTGCGGATTGCTCTCGCCGAGGGCCAGCCGACACTGTGTCAGTTATATCATGTCGTTTATGAGCTGATTGCCCACCCGACCTTCCACCTTCACCGTCTAGGAGCGTTGACACCATTTTTTTTCTTTCAAGTGAAGTACAGAGGTGGGGAACCGAGTTGACACCCCTCTCCGACCAAGTCCTCGCACCATGGCGAGGTGAGACCGTTTCGCCCTTCTACACATGTCGGAAGCCCACCGTTTGGAAACCTCCTCGGTTCATGTCGAAGACGTGGTAGTTGCTCGTGCGGTTCTTGCTGCACTTCTGCGCCACCATCATGAGCTGATCTCCTCGCCCCTCGAAGAAGAAACGGTACTGAGGATACAGGCGGTTCATTCCAGAGCGCTGCGAGAATGCGACAAGGGGCATGGAGGGAGTTTGTGGCGGCTCGGGGTTAGGCGACCGGAAGGTGAAGGCACTTGCCGGGTGCGTGCACGGATGGCCAGCACGTACGCGTTCGTGTGCAAGACTGGATATTGTTCAATTCAACCGTTCCCTCGTAACAGCAACGCAACTTGATCTTCATGGAAATTCAGCACTCGACTCATCCCCAAGGAGGGGGTCGACCGGAGACATCCGGACCTACTGTACTGTAGTCATTTTCTCGCATCATTTCACGGGGGGATCAAATATGTTTTTGTCGATCGCGTCAACGTGTACTCACATCACGCACGACGACGCACTGCACCAAGTCCGAGTTATTCCCCCTCTCGTAGGAAAGCATGAGCGACTTGCAGCGAGCAGGCGACCGTCCCCCTTCGACGATACTCGCCCAAGAGTCTTTGCCACGGCCACCATCTTCTTCAGTGGTCTCGTCTCCGCCGCACCGCCCTGTCACCATCCCTTCACCTTTTCCACAGAAGCGCCGTTGGGAGCTGACGATGTTGTCCGAGAACGAGTCGTCGGATGCAGCAGCATCAACACCATCACGTTCGCCGCCACTTTCGCCGCCGTTGCCGTCTCTCTTGCTCCCCTCCCTCGCTTTCTTTTCCCCTTGCGCTGCGAACCAAGCGCCGGCGGCAGTTCGTGGTTTAATTCCAGAAGTCTTATCGTGACTTACAGCTGTTCCCTGGCTGTCCTCCTTACCCTCTGCCGTTGCGGTGGAGGAGTTTTCAGTCCGGCGACGCGCCGCGGAATTGTCATTGTCGTCGTCGTCGCCGTCACGGGCGATGCTCCTGCTTACGTCACGAGCGGTGACATCATCAGCAAGCCCTCCTCTGCCATGCGCAGAGGACGACTCGCGATGTGGTAATGCCTTGTCATGTCGACGGCCGCGGTCGGATCCCATTGTATCGTGCCTACGCGTTGACTTCCTGAGGTTTTTTATTGGATGCGAGAAGCAAGTCGGACACTTGGAACGAGGACGACTAGTTAGAGGTTTTGAGACCAGTCTAAAAGAGGGTGTCAACGAAAAAGCACGGTATATGCTCCGGGGAAGGGGGCGTGATTGGCAGCGATGTCCCCGCATCCGAGGGCAATCCGTTTGTTTTTTGGTTCTGACCACTCTTGATCGATTCTCTGCAACAAAAGTTACACCGAAGTAAACCGGCACACCAACAGCCATCCAGACAACCAGCTCATCCAGGCACCGGTGCTTCACTCGAGCAGCAAAAAAAGCGTTGCGGGGGAATTCAGTTAGTCTCCATCCTCTCTCTGTCTTTTCGATCTGACCTATATCGCATTGCTCTGTGTTGGCTTGTGGCCCCGCTCACCCCTCATGCCTCGCAACCCCGTGCCCTTGGCCCAGTGAGCGACGAGCCTGTCGCTTCATACCCGCCTTGCTAGCAGACCGGCTATGTTTCTCGTCCATCACGCTCCGCTCCATCGAACCCGTGGACTGGCGACCTCTAGTCGCAGACAAGAACTTCTTCTGCCTAGAAGACGAAGTCCGGCGACTCTCTAAGGTATCGTCGGCGTTACCTTCATCACCGCTCCGGCGGCTACGCTCTGTTGCTGAATCTTCGGCTTCAGTACCGTACGTGCAGTTGTCACTATTCAAGCGGTCAAACTGTGAAGAATGCCTGCTTTCGTGGCTAGGAGTCAGCGTGGACGAGGAGATGGTGGACGGACGTTCGGAGCTGTTGAGCCCTCCTCCGCGATCACCGCGCCTTGTCCGGCACGACTCCGCGTCCGTCGCCGCCGCCGTCGCCGCCGCCGTAGATCCTGCCAGCCAGCCCATGACCCCTTCGCTCACGCCGTCGACGAACGTGTCGCCAGCGGCAGACCCGCTGCAGCCGGGGGGGTATTCGCGAGGCGATGGCGTTGCGGTAGTTTCCGATCCTCGAGCGTTGTCGGCCCGTTTGTTAGGGAGTTGGGCGCCGTTTGTGCGGAGAACGGATGACTCTTGGCTCTCGTTATCCTCGCTGGGGTTCTCTTCTCCTCCACGTGTGGTTTCATCATGTTCTGCACCGCTTCTGTTGGTCCAAACATCACTTGTGATATTCTTCCTGCTGTCACAGCTGTTGCTGGCTTGCGACAAAGGAGAATACCGACAGCAGGAGTCTCCATCGTTCCCTATCCGGCCACCAATGGCTTGCCTGCCATCACGGATTTGGGGTTCTTTTTCGTCTGTGCTTGTGCGCCCACCGCTTCTTCTGGTTCTCCTTCTTTCGGCGCCACCATCCTCACTCACGAGATCGTCGATAGTGATGTAAGTCTTTCCGTCTTCGCTACCACTGCTGCCGCCGCTGCTCTTGATACTACGGTCGTGACGACTCCTATCGTTGCTGCTGAAGCTGCTGCTGCTGCTGCATCTCCTGCTACCTTTGCTGTCGATGCGGCGTCCGCGTTGCTGCCGGCCGTGGGTAGAGCCGAAACCACTGCGACGATCGTCACAAGACTCACGCGTGGCAGCATTGCTGCGCCTTCGTCTTATGACCCTGCTCCTGCTTCCGATCCCTCCGTGGGATGAAGCGGCACTAGATGGGGGTGAGTCGGTAGGGGGCGGAATCAGAAATGCCCCTCGGTTTCCGCCGGACCTGCCAACACCGTGTGTTGGTGTTGGTACGACTAAAACTCGCGGACCTCGACCACCTGCATTGGCCTGTTTTTTCATTCCGCTGTGCATCTCCCCACTGTCTTCGTCAGAGGAACTCTTTTCCCTGTTGAATTGGCATGTAAAAAGGTATGGGTTGTCAACAATTTGGTCAGGCGTAGAGGTCAACGCGAGACCAACGGCGCTGAATGAGAGCTCCACAGCCGTGGAATATCCTAAGTGCGATGATGTTGTGCGTATAACCCGTGATCGTGCTATTAATAGAGAACAAACTAGCGCTGGTGCGCATTGGTGAGTGATTATGAGTGGGCGCGCCATGCCATCGTACAATTGCATCGATGAGGGCGATTGGGTACTGCCCCGTCACCAATGGTTATAGGCGAACATCTTGTACTACTCGGGCGAAGAGAACTGGAAGAGCGAAGCGCTGTACAAGGGATATAACACGTACCTACACAATCGCTATGCCTCCTCAATAAATCCAGGTGCGCCGGTTCCGAGGTGCTCTTGCAAACTGCTGAGGTAATATTTTATCTACTACAATACGCGGTTCTGATTTACTCCACAAACAGATACCAGGTAGAACCATAACGTCGGCAGCTTATTCAATGGTGCTGCGTATTTCATCAGTGAATAACATATATCAATCCAGGCTATTATTATATGGGATCGTCGATCATAGGCGTCGCCAACAATCTTCCACACAACCCGACCTACAGACATTTCCGTAGGACGGCTACTGCTGTAGTTCTCATCATATCATTCGTGTACAGCAGCAGCAGCAGCAGCAGCACTCAAATATGCGCATCATACCTCCCGATCGGCTCAGCCTCTCTTTGCGCCGATCTTCGGGCAAGGTGCGGCGGAGGGATAGTAGGAGGGGGTGGTGCACGGCTCTCTGAATCAGGATTTTTCCCTCTCCCCTCGCCTCGCCGTCGGTCGGACCTTACCGAGCGGCCACTACCTGCGTCGACATGGCCGGCGTGGAGTTCAGACGAAGCTGCTGCCGTGCTACGGTCGCCCAATGCGGTCCATTTCCCACCTTTGAGGTTTTGCATTGTAGATGGAGGATCACCTTCGGTACTGCCAAAGCTCTGGGTTGGGCAAAATGGCGCTGTGTCTCCGGCCGCTGTCGAGGTACCACCGACTTGCCCACTGCTCGTCATGACCGGGCCAAGTGGTCAAACTCACGACCTTGGTCGATTGCAATACACCTATTGACTGCGAGGTCCTGCAGTGGCGAGCGATTCAAGGTTCCTTCTCCCTTCCTAGGTTGTGGACTCTATCGTGCTGCAAGACTTGATGATGCTTGGTTCGGTGCCTGTGTGGGTCATTACCCACTAGTTCGTTGCTGCTGCAGTGTGTTGTCACACCATGAGACTCAAACAGCGGCACGCACTGCGTCACGAAAGGCGCTACTGCTGTACGTATCTCTTCGGGGCAAAATACACGCCCGATGACCTCTAACGAGCGGCTAGGACAGCAGCCCTGGAGCCGATTTGGTGTTGAGAGTGCTTTCGCCAGCAGTCGTCGTGCGCACGCGAGAAGAAATAGCAGGCCAGTGGTCGTCCGTTTCCTTTTGGTGCAAGGTCAAAGGTGCCGGTTCACTTAGAGACCCCCCCCGCCTACCGAAATAATGTAGATTGGCGTTTGCTCTCGAAACACTGGACTGTCAGACCCATGATGCGAGACTGCTCAAGGACCTGATGGCTGATGGCACAGCGAGGCACAAAGGTACCATTCACTAAACGCTTGTGAAACCTTGGAATCAGAGTTGTTGGAGTATTGCACCTGGGCATTCGTCATACCTCTCGCTCGGTACGCGAGTATGTGCTGGACGCAACAATCGCGCCGTCTTTTTGCTGTACGGCTCAATCAACCTCACCGCTGTCGTCGCCGGCCGCCGGTAGTCTACATATATATAGTGCTCAACACGGTGCCGGAGGTGTGACGGTAATGTCATGTTAGACAGAGTCTCCAGCTGATACTGCCCCGTTGCTGCATCGTATGCTCGGTCAGGCAACAGTGGCTGACACTTCAGTTGCCATACCCCTTTCGACGTTTATCTACTACATACAGGTCTAACAGTTGTTGTTGTTGTTGTTGTTGTTGTTGTTGTTGTTGTTTTTCTTCACATTAAACTCGTGTCAGTTGCTAATCCCAAAATCTAGCAAAGACTCGGCCCGTGGTCACAAAAATGCTAAAGCCATCAGAAGATCTAAAGAACACGCGCACACTATTAGCAAGAAAAGGGTACACAAGCCCGAGGAGGTACACCTACAATCAATCCCTGCAGCACGTTTGCGTGCTCACAACTGAACTACACGCCCACACACTACAATTCGACTACAGCAGGCGGCATCACCCCCCTTGTCCCGCACTTCACCAAAATGAATGTTTGTCGACTACAGCGTACTGCTGTCTGAAGTGCTATCTGTACTAAATAACACCATGGTGTATGGTGCACAACAAGCTCGGGGCATGCAGCTGCTGTCTGAAGTGCTGTCAGAATGGTCCCGTGGACATACAATGAAGAAGAACAACCAACCAAAGCCATCATTGCAATTGACAATCGCCCGAATCTATCCAGATCATCTGTGTTAGACACAGCAGCAGTGTAAACATCGGCACTGACTAGGAATCGTTCCACATTGAAGGGGTCTTCCACGATGCAGGTACACAATTAAGGCACCCGGGTTATCCGCGCCATCTCTGCCGCGTCTCTCTACAAAACCAGTGACGTCATTACACACACCTAACACCTATATTCAGGAAAAAAAAAACGGAAAATAATTGACAACACAAGAGATGTTTGTCCGTGCGACACGGTTCGATGCCGTCCGCATGCTCCAGTTCCGCTGCTGCTGCTCCGGTGCCACTGCTCCGGTGCCGCTTCTCCGGTGTCGCTGTGGCCAGTCCTAGCACGACCAAATTCGACCCGCTCCGCTTCGTACACGCTCTCGTTGCTGTCCTTCCCAGTCGGTTCCTCGCTTTCTCCCTTGTTGCACTTAGGGTTCTTGGTCTGAAAATTCTCGCGCCGAAGGGTCAACCAGCCCAGTCAGCTCGTCACCACCTGTCCCCTCCTCATTTGATGGCAAAACCAGGTTACTGAGACAGTACAGCTCCCTCTAGCAAGCATAGGGCCGTGTACATAGTGCCCGTCCACCTTTCTGATGGCGTCTGCCTCCGCGCACAAAGATGAGATGGGCATTGCTGCCTGCACCGATGGCCTCGAGGCCCGCCCATCTGCACCTTTGTACCTGACGCACCAGTGCCGACCCAACTCCACCACTACGCACGCCTTGCGGCGGGTGCGCCGTAGCAAGAAGGTATCGGTCCCTTGAGGATGAGTCTAGCCCTGCTCGCTAGAAAGACCCCCCCCCTCGCTTTGGGTCATGCCTAAGCAAAACCTTGCCGAGGCAGCGAGGGGAAGAAGAGACAGTAATCTTTGCTGGTTGAAAAACTCGAAGCTCGAGAAGGTGATAAAAGCACGACGACTGCCGGTTACGTAGCAATTTGAAGAGCGCGCAAGAGGGAAAGTAGAGGTGTCATTGACATGTTCCAAGTTGGAAAAGCTTTCGCGTATCGGCGCTAAGTCCGAGTATGCAAAGCTGAACTGCCACCACTTTGATTGGTGACGGGGCAATCTTGGACGGGGTCGAGTCTGAGCGTTGAAGTACACTCCGGCATTCCACCCACTTTGCCTGCGTGCGGCGGCGTGCAGTTTTTCCCCCGATCAACATGGCACGGCTTGTTCGTTTTGTGTTCAAAGAAAGAAAACATGTCGATCATTTTGCAATTGCCGACCCACAACATATATTTTCTCAATAAAAGTTTTTGATCAGGATCGGCTGTTACTACAGCCAGTCTGGCCGGTAACGGAGCACATAGGCCATAACCTCGCTTTGACACTGAGAAGAGGAGCCACGAGATCACGCCCTTGGTCTGGACGAAAAGTTTCGAAGCAAATGGCGGAGTTACAGCAGTGTGTGAACACGACAGGGCTGTGAAGGGCGGTTAGAGTACCAATGGCGTCTGGGTGCGAACGAGACCCACCCGAACAGTGTTTTGTTATTAAACAACTGCCTTTTGAGTTGAATGCCCCGAAGCGACAGCAAAGTCTAGCTTAATATCTTCTTGTGTATGTTCTGGTTTTCAAGAGGTTTGCTTGAGCAACGTGCTAGATATGTAGTTGTTTCGAAGTTTTGATATGCAGTCAAAACTTGGTGCGAAGCAGACTACTTCGTGTAGTTCTCGGCGGTGGTTTGCCGCGCCTGAACAAATTTTCTTCCTTCCTCCGCAATTCTACGTTGCACTGCTGTGATCTTTCTGTGTGTTGAGTTTTTGCTATGCCGCCAATCGTCCAGTGCACTCGCGCAGGTCGTATCATCGCTAAAATTGTGACAGTATGTCTGTCTAGACTTTACACAATCTAATGTGTGTTCCTCTTTTGGCGGCATGGGTTCGTTCTTTACCAACAAAATATACAGAGAGGGGGCACTGGCGAGTGGCAGCCTTCGAAACAGTATCTTACAAACACCACATGAACCAAATCCTCCTGGTCATACGATTCGCTGCCGTTGCTGATGCACGGTATCAAGAATACCGCTACGAAAGAGAGAGGGAGGGGTTGTTGTCGTCGACTGCATTCGCCTAATCCCGTGCTGTTTGGTGTCTTTTCATCCACGTTGTCCCAGAGCCAACAACCCTCCTATATGGTCGTGACCCCGCCCTCCTCCATCCCCGACATGTTCGCACCAAACAAGAGGAGAGAAATCTATACCAGTCTACCCCAGGCAAGCGGAAGGGCAAGGCTTCCAACCAGAAAATCGTGATTTCGAGAGGGAGATGGGGTGAAACCCCGCAGGTTGGCACAACTCAGAAGATTTCCCACAATTCAATTGGGCGCATTCAGAAGACACCAACACGTCGTCACTTACCCCAACGAGATGCCATTTCCGCAATGTTGCCGATGAGACAGTGAATAGAACCACGATTTTCTCGCCAAAACCTTTTCGTTCGTGTCAAGCGGGCGCAGGCCCTGGACGACTATGTACTATGTACGTACCAACAACGAGGAAGCCATGACCGTAGCGCTTCTACTGCACCACACCATCGAAAACTGCGGCAGCTCTAGCGTCGCTGGATTGTGTAAACTTGTGTGTTTCCAGCACTCACAAATAACACAGATCACCTTTCAGAAACACACAGATTCCCGACTCTCAACACATATATCACTTGGAATACGCATCAATCATTTTCAAGTCGTTTCTGCAGCCGATCCCACCCCTCCAACCCGCGAAAACAAGAACCAACTGCCAAGTGTCAACACATTTCCAAGTCCCTGTGTAGCTTGGGTCGTTCCACGTCTTAGAGGGGCTCTCATTGGCTTACCGAGGCAGCTCCTGGTCTGAAATTCGTCGCCAAAACGTGGATACTGTTTGCCCCATCAAGTCCCTGGAAGTCAGGATATCGATATTTTCTACCTTGCTGCTGCCTATATTATCGTCCGCCCTGCATGGGACATACACGAGGAGCATCACGCTGGCAAATGCACCGCAACACACACACAAACAAAACTAATCAGTTTTCTCGCGACGACCCTCCGACACGACACCGCCCTGCCCTGCGATGCAATTCTCCAGGCTAACCGACCCGTTTCACGCAAAGAGTACAAAGTACGACACCTCGGCACTCACGGCACATGACAAGCAAGCATGGGGGTGCCAAGGTAAACATTCTGGAGGAAAGCTCGCTCATAAGGATGCCAGACCATCTTACCGTGCGCCTTTACCAATAATGCGGACACATGCACACGATGACACTCCTATCCTTCTATCCCTTCCATCCTCCGAATTAAAACGAAATAAATTGTTAATAAAATACAAAGTAAACGATACGGATAGAATTATGTTCAATAAAGGTCGAGCAATTAACTGTGCTGCAAAATTACATCAGATCAGGAGTATGCTGTGCCAACGAGATATACGAAGCAACGCCACTCTAAACAGAGAACATAGCGCAAGTACTTCTTTAAAACAAAAAAAAACTCGAGAAATAAAGCAACATTCGTATCCACAATGTACAGGAGACGTCAGAAACAAAATTTTCTATCACACCACCACGGGCACAAGAAATAAAACAACGAGCGGAGTGGACGAAGTTTGTGCTCACATGAACATCTTACATCGAATTCGGTGAGCGCCAGTTAGTCCTCGTAGCTCATCGCCCGCTCTCCTGTGGACAAACACAACCGCCCACGCACGAGGCACACTTCACGCCAACTCAACAACAGATTAACGCCATCCCATGAACTCTACAACCGCTCACTGATTACAGCACCGAAAGGACATGGGCGGGGCCCACTACATCACTTGATGTTCACGCTAGAAAAAGGATTTCCAGTCGAGCAGTATCTTGTCCCCGTCGGGAAAAGCTACAGTGATGACGATGCCGCTGGTGATGGTGGTGGCTGCGGCGGGGCAGGCAGTCGAAGAACCGGATGCGCCACAATCGAGGATCTTCCCCGAGCATAGTTCGAGCATCTCCGCCGAGATGCCGTAGGGGTTTCCCCCACCCTCGTCCAAGGCTCCTTTGGGGTCAGGGTCCGTGGCCCCCTGCACAACATCGGAAGATGCCGACATCGTTCCCCGCTGTGCGTCCATGAGGTTCCAGTCCTCAAAGCTGATATTCTGGGGGGGGCGAGAGCTGCCGAAACAGACGGCGTCCAGGAGGTCGTCCGTGTCTCCCGACTGGCCGATGAGCTAGGGTGGGTGTGGTATCGAAACGAAGGAGAACACGAGGAAGCAAGGGATTCATCAGCCGTTGAGGTGGGAGAAGGGGTGGAAAACACGAACTACTGCACATGAACGTGTCCTCACGACATCGCCAAGGTCCAGTTGCACCTGAGACCACCATGGATCGGTCGATTCGAGGGTCAAACAACATCGCACGAACAAGGTTGATTCACGATCAACATGTTCCTTGCGTGGGCGGGGAGAGCTAGAGGCACACCATTACTTCAAGCACGTGGGAATCAAGAAATTCTGGATACAACAATGCACCACGGAAGACTTTGACCATATGGACACGTGTACAGTTAAGAATCATGTCCATAGACTGAACCTCTATTCGTCGCTACCACAGTACTGGGCCACAGCACCCCACAGAGGAAGTAAGCCGCGGGCCTGGGGCAAAGTAAGAGGATCATAGGTGGGTGGCGCGTCCTGTTTTGATTGATAGTAAACCACCGTAGTCCCTATCCATGAGTTCTGCTCACATTGATTTGGGCAAGAAAAGAAACGCAAGAGCTCGGACGTCAACACTGCATTAGTTGGAACGTCAACCACAATGTTTCCATGAAGCAAATTTGTATCGTCGGTTAACCCTTTTAGGTGTACAGGCGTCCTGACACAGATCCTTGATTGATCATTTGGAAATGCTGGTATGGTGGCATGCCATGGAGTTGCCGCCCTGTATCCCTCCACGCCTGTCGTTGACGAGTCCATAGGTAGGTATGTCTTGATGACTAGCATCGACCGCGCTACCCGGTGACAAATGAAAAGACATTAGTACCGCAGGTAAAATCAAGGTCCCTGGAACGGTACCAAAATTCGAAAGCTGCACAATACGCTAAACGCGAACGCCACAACGAATCTCTCCCTATATCCTTCACAGAGACACACATCAATAGCTCCACGTACATGACCTCGCCTGAATCTAGGAAGCCACTGAAGCAAAGAGCGGAGGCAGCAAAAGGGGGCAATCAAGCCCCACCAGCCCAGGATATCGTGGTGTATGCTGCATGTTCTCCAAATTTGAAAATCGTACACTCGCAAGATCCAGCAGTCATCGTGTTAGCAGCTATATGCATACTATACAGCAGCAGCAGCAGCAGAGACGAGTCCAACATAGTTGTAGCACATACAACACCATCATCATAGCCCCACATAACCTCGCCCGTACCTAGACAACCACTGATGCAAAGGTAGGTGTGTGCTGCTGTACTTGCGTGCTTGTGGGAATTGTAGGAAAATCACAGGAGCTGCAGTGAGCCGGCAGGGCTCACATTGGGAAGGGGACAGAGAAGTACAGAAGTAAAAACCATCTGTGGGTCTACAATCCCTCTCACTGATCATTTTCACTGATCATTTCAATACACTGAAAATAGAGCAGTTCAGGCAGAGTGACGACTCATCTTTTCAATGTCTACAAGCCTAACCTGCCCTACCGGCCGCCCCGCGACCACGCATCAACCCTTCTATGACCCTGTCTGTGCCCGCCATCCTGTCGCGGGTTGCCCTCATGGCCTATGGGTGGAGATAGCTGTTGCGTCTACAGAAGTACACTTGTCTCTTTTTGCTGCACTTCTGTCTCTCGCTCCCGCACTCTCTCCCCGTCATTTTGTTTTTGGCCAAAAAATAAATGAATAAAAGTGAAGCGAGACCCAAATGTTAACGGAGGGTGTTGAGAATCTTGTGTGGTCCTACCCGAAGCAGTACTGATAGTCCCGGAATTTCCGAAAGCCCTGGCATCGCTGTGGTCGCGGGCAAGTGAGCGATCTAACAAGAGCGGACGTGAGCAACTACTGCCGCAGTCATAGCAGCGGCAACAACACGTACACACAACGAGTCCAGCTCAATGCCGAAACACATGCGTCCCCCCTCGACGGATTTGCAGACCTCGAAAATAAAAAGCAACGCCCACAACACCAAGCATCGAAGGTGTCCTCACTTCAAGCAGAAAACCTCAGATCAGACCGTGCGCTACACGTGTACCCGCTTACCTCCAGGAGCTCCGCTGTTGTGTCCCGTTCTGGCTTGGCGCTCACCAACGAGGCAAACACCGCTGGTGCTGACATCGACCAGGTGGACAACAGGTCGTCCTGTTCGGTGGGAGGGCTGGCCCCGCATCCCTCACGGGCACTCCCGCGACGCATTGAAAGCAGGATGTGGGACACCTCGACGTCGACCCTGTCGGCTGCCGTGTTTCCCCCGCCCCCGTCCCCGTCCCCGTCCCCGCCCCCGCCCCCGCTACCGCTGCCGCCCCCGCCGCCGCCGCTGCCGGTGGTCGCGTCGTTCGCCTGGCCCAGAACAGCAGAGAGGCACGCGCAAGAGAGAGGTCCCGAGATTAGAATGTCACGCGAACGATGTGAGCGAATCTCCCGCAAAGAGGAGGGCCTACGGCAAGCGTGTGCCTCACCATGTGTGCAACGGTCGGGCGCAGACACCAACGTGGGCGTAGCCTTTAAAGGAGTACCGCAAGGGCACAGGATTCAAGAATCAAGACGTGACAAACGAGGAATAAAACGAGCAACGGTGCTACATAAGTGCCGCGAGGGAGTGGCCTATACCTTTCTCGTGGCTCCCTCGTTCTCTGCGCCTCTCGGGCGCTTGATGCCAATTTCGCTCGATGGGTCATCGGCGATCCCGCTCATCGCCTCGGCCGCGTGGCTCTTGGCCAGGTCCAGACTGTTTGTAATTCAGTCGGGCAACGAGGCGCGTGCGGCAATCGTCAGCAGATATTCAGACAATGGCCGACGAAATCATTCTGCGAGAAACCAAACAAGAATCAACCAAGAGGTGCTGCATCGGGGTTATCCTCCCGGGGGTCCTACACAAATCAAACCACGAACCAGTGACAAGATCTTACCAACCGAGCGCTCACCTCCCAAAGGGGCCACATTGTTCCACTCGGGAACCACCCAAACAATAATACCAACCAGGAGGCTGATGACTATTCGCCTCGCCAAAGAACTTGAAGAAGCGATCGCCTTGGCTGACCGTTCAAATTGCAGCAAACGATCAATTCGACAGAGATTGCAGAGGGGAGAAGGGGAGGGCGGCGTGCGGGGTCACGACTTGTACAATCGTGAACGCCATCTACTCTCTGCTAACACCCACGAACACGAAGCATGATTTATTTAATTCTTCGCTCTACAGTAGTCGTTTGTCCGGAGTGACGTGACGGACGACCTGGCCTTTGCGTTAACCTTCTTGCCGGCCGTAATGCTCTTCTCCGTGGCGGAAAGCGACATCATATAGAGGGCACAGCCGCGAATAACACGGGCCAATGACAATCGACAAGAGATCCCGGAACAACAAATAACCTCCCGACTTCGTGGTCACGTCGCATGAGAAGCGTGGCTGACGGGAACAACGTCGCGCCACCCCCTCCGACATATGCCCACGAGGACAGGAACAAACCAGTGAACGATGACCCGATCGCCGGGTTGTATTCTACAGCCGCACGAGCCATCTCGCCGATCTATTACGGTTGGTTGCGCGTAGAGGGAAGCTCTTGGGTTACGCAAAAGATGATACCAGGAAGGCCGACAGACCAACAGGTACCTCATTGTCTACAGTAATTCTCACTCAAACGTAGTCCTACTTTTGCTGTGTTTGTTCGGCGTGACGTGACGGACGAGCTGGTCTTCGCATTAACCTTCTTGCCGGCCGTAATGCTCTTCTCCGTGGCGGAAAGCGACATCATATAGAGGGCACAGCCGCGAATAACACGGGCCAATGACAATCGACAAGAGATCCCGGAACAACAAATAATCTCCCGGCGTCGTGGTCACGTCGCATGAGAAGCGTGGCTGACGGGAACAACGTCGCGCCACCCCCTCCGACATATGCCCACGGCGTCAGGAACAAACCGGTGAACGATGACCCGATCGCCGGGTTGTATTCTACAGCCGCACGAGCCATCTCGCCGATCTATTGCGGTTGGTTGCGCGTAGAGGGAAACTCTTGGGTTACGCAAAAGATGATACCAGGAAGGCCGACAGACCAACAAACACCAATTTACCGTAAAGCACTCCAACCTACCTACCCGCATTGACTTTCTGTTTGCCGGGTGTGACGTGACGGACCAAACCACACTTTTGTCTTGCTGCGTTGCGAAAAGCACTAAATAGCGCATTGGCCACTACAACTGCGCATAACATTGTCCATTACCAAAAGACAAGGCACGCGATGGGTTCTTGCCAAGCCCCATGTTCACTTTCTAGCCTGCACCCAAAATACGAAATCGAAAACGACAATCCCGGTTTGCGCAGTCTCAACACGGACGTCTATTCCCGGAGAGGAACATGGTGGACCAGCGGCGTTGCGTTGGCACGCCCAGGCTTGTCGCTGGTGCCGTGCTGTCCATCGCTGCAGCTGCGGTCCGATAAGTCCGCACATCCGGGTCCATACCGTTTACGATCCACTGCTGTACGCGCCGTACCAGACCCAATCCCCCGAACTGCTGGTCTAGTCTTTAGCACTACATGGCTGTCTTGGACGACCCGCGGGTGGTGGGATTGACTGGTCTGTGACGGCGCTCACCTCAGTGGATGGTGACTTGTATGAGCCAAGATATATGGAGATTTCGGGCCGCAGCTGCCGTCTTCGACAGCCCGGCGCCAGCAACAGACATGCCAACGTACATGTCGCTGCTCTAGATGTTTGAATACATGTTAAGTCGGGAACTCCGTCAATTGCAAGGTTTTTAGTAATCTACACTGGTGGGAAATCTTTGTCGGACAAACCATTCGACTGGAGTCGAGGGAGGCGTCTTCGCCACAACGAACCCATCTTCTTAGCCACGTCTGCCAGGGAAGAGCAACAAGTCGCCAACTCCCGACGATATCTCACGAGCGGGGAACAACGAATGTGACTCGCTACCCACCAGGAGCAAAGTGTGCGAAATCAACTCGTGACGCGGAGCCACCGCGTGCTCCACGATGCACAAAGCAGCTGACTCCGCTTAGCAGCATCAGGGTAAGGCGACCGTCTGGTCAAGTGAACGACGTAGGTGTGGCAACACCCTATTGCTATTCAATTTGAGATACAACACTCTCCACGCACACTCGAATCAATCGAAATATCCCGTCAGGACTATTGTCCTGATTGTCAGTGACGGCTGGCCAGACAGCCTCACTCTTGTAACAGCCTTGCCACCGGGCAGCCAATGTGCGCTTCTCCGCTGCGGAAGCCGGAGCCGGCCGTATCGCCATGCACAGCCGTCAATAGCACAGACCCCCAACAATTTACAGGAGCGCCGAGAAGCCCTCCTGGGTTACGCAAAAGGTTGTACCAGGAAGGCCGACGGACCAAGAGGTACCTCATTGTCTACAGTAATTCTCACTCAAACGTAGTCCTACTTTTGCTGTATTTATCCGGAGTGCCGTGACGGACGAACTGGTCTTCGCATCAACCTTCTTGCCGGCCGTAATGCTCTTCTCCGTGGCAGAAAGCGACATCATATAGAGGGCACAGCCGCGAATAACACGGGCCAATGACAATCGACAAGAGACCCGGAACAACAAATAACCTCCCGGCGTCGTGGTCACGTCGCATGAGAAGAGTGGCTGACCGGAACAACGTCGCGCCACCCCCTCCGACATGTGTCCACGAGGACAGGAACAAACCAGTGAACGATGACCCGATCGCCGGGTTGTATTCTACAGCCGCACGAGCCATCTCGCCGATCTATTACGGTTGGTTGCGCGTAGAGGGAAGCTCTTGGGTTACGCAAAAGATGATACCAGGAAGGCCGATAGACCAACAAGTAACTGTCTACCTGTCTACAGTAATTCTCACTTAAACGTAGTCCTACTTTTGCTGTGTTTGTTCGGAGTGACGTGACGGACGAGCTGGTCTTCGCATCAACCTTCTTGCCGGCCGTAATGCTCTTCTCCGTGGCGGAAAGCGACATCATATAGAGGGCACAGCCGCGAATAACACGGGCCAATGGCAATCAACAAGAGACCGGGAACAACAAATAACCTCCCGGCGTCGTGGTCACGCCGCATGAGAAGCGTGGCTGACGGGAACAACGCCGCGCCACCCCCTCCGACATGTGCCCACGAGGACAGGAACAAACCAGTGAACGATGACCCGATCGCCGGGTTGTATTCTACAGCCGCACGAGCCATCTTGCCGATCTATTACGGTAGGTTACGCGTAGAGGGAAACTCTTGGGTTACGCAAAAGATGATACCAGCAAGGCCGATAGACCAACAAGTAACTGTCTACCTGTCTACAGTAATTCTCACTCAAACGTAGTCCTATCTCTGCTGTATTTATCCGGAGGGACGTGACGGACGAACTGGTCTTCGCATCAACCTTCTTGCCGGCCGTAATGCTCTTCTCCGTGGCGGAAAGCGTTACCATATAGGCGTCACAGACGCGAATAACACGGGCCAATGACAATCGACAAGAGATCCCGGAACAACAAATAACCTCCCGGCGTCGTGGTCACGTCGCTTGAGAAGAGTGGCTGACCGGAACAACGTCGCGCCACCCCCTCCGACATGTGTCCACGAGGACAGGAACAAACCGGTGAGCGATGACCCGATCGCCGGGTTGTATTCTACAGCCGCACGAGCCATCTCGCCGATCTATTACGGTTGGTTGCGCGTAGAGGGAAACTCTTGGGTTACGCAAAAGATGATACCAGGAAGGCCGATAGACCAACAAGTAACTGTCTACCTGTCTACAGTAATTCTCACTCAAACGTAGTCCTACTTTTGCTGTGTTTGTTCGGAGTGACGTGACGGACGAGCTGGTCTTCGCATCAACCTTCTTGCCGGCCGTAATGCTCTTCTCCGTGGCGGAAAGCGACATCATATAGAGGGCACAGCCGCGAATAACACGGGCCAATGACAATCAACAAGAGACCCGGAACAACAAATAACCTCCCGGCGTCGTGGTCACGCCGCTTGAGAAGAGTGGCTGACAGGAACAACGTCGCGCCACCCCCTCCGACATGTGCCCACGAGGACAGGAACAAACCGGTGAACGATGACCCGATCGCCGGGTTGTATTCTACAGCCGCACGAGCCATCTTGCCGATCTATTACGGTTGGTTGCGCGTAGAGGGAAACTCTTGGGTTACGCAAAAGATGATACCAGGAAGGCCGAAAGTCCAATCTATATACAGCAAAGCTCTCCAACCCACCTACCCGCGATGACTCTCTATTTGTTAGGGGTGACGTGACAGACGAAACCACGCTGGGGTCGACCAATTTGAGGGCAACAACCTCGGTTTCGGTGGCAGGAATCGCCAACACATTCGCCGCTTCAGCCACGAACAACACCGGACGCATTGTCGCTGTATACACGGCCCAACACTTGGCAACGTCATCAGGAACCAGCCGACAGTAAACGAATCCGTAGCACGTTTTATTGAAACTTTCGCACCAACCATCGCCGGCCAGTTCGGGTTTCGCGAGGACAGGGAGTCTACCTGGCTTATCCACGACTCTGTCAACAAGAGAGTATCTGTGTATCGCGGGCAGACACGCACAACATCGCAACATTGGCACCGGTTGGAGTTCTGGAATAGGTTTGCAACAATAGTGGGAATATTTTAGAAAAGACGCGAAAGCTGAGCACTGCTACTCCAAATTGAAGAAGCCGTTGTCAGGAAGCTGTGGACAGCCGTAATAAAAAAGTAGAACTTGCTCCGGCCGGAGCTGTCGAAATTGTCTAAAGGGCTACTTGTGCTCTAGCCCCTTGGCATCAAAACGATCACAACTTCATGTAGAAAACAACACCGACAAGCTGACTCCTAACGAACACACACCACTTGCGCTAGGGACTACTGTAACTCATCGCGCGAACCGAGATGCTGCGTTTAATGTAACCCTCCTAGTACTGGAAGCCCAAATGGGGACACTTTGGGGACACAGCACTTAAACGACTATTCACCGCACTGTAGTCACCCAAGGCTCCGCTGTGTGCAACGCACGTGAGAACCCTTGGTCTATCACACTTGGCTGAGGTGGTACGCTATGTGATGTTCCTTGTGATGCCTCTCCTGGGCCTCTTTATCTCCAACCCACGTGCCCCCCTAGGTCGTAAAACTGTACATCGCCTGGTGCTGGAAAAATTTGCTGACTTGTCTTTAGTATGAAAAGTGTCCCCACGTGTTTTGGGGAAACTTTTCATACTAAAGACAAGTCACCCTTTGTCTGACAAGGAACTCAGATTCTTTGGAGGAACTGTAGCCCCTCGACCAATGGCTGGCAAACATGTTTGGGACATTTTTTTTGTGAGGAGGGACTGGGTACTACAATAGGAGGGTTAACCCTTTTGAGTCTTCAGGCGTTCTCACTGATCATTGATTGATCATTTGCAAATGCTGGTGTAGTGGCAAGTCGTGGAGTTGCCGCCCTGCAGCCCTTCGCGCCGTGTATTGGCAAGTCCATAGGTAGGTGTGTCTAGATTATTAGCACCCGCGCTAACCGGCTGACCAATGAAGAGACTTCAGTGACAGCGGGTAATGTCAAGGTCTCGGGAATGGGAATGGGGCCAATCAATGCCAAATCATGAATCTCTCAACGTATGCACATGTCAATGAACGCGTGTGTGCATACAGTACATACATACATACATATGTGTTCTTTCGCAGCACCACACATACACTCGCCCGAACGTAGGAAGCCACTGCTGCAAAGAGCAGAGGACAGCAAAAGGGAGGGGTATTGCAGTCCCTGCCGAAGCCCAGATATCGAGGATATCGTGGTTCCCAACAATTTGAAAATCGTTCCGAAGATCCAGCAGTCATTGTGTCAACAGCTACAACGAACACTACTACTGCTGTAGACGAGTAAAACATATCAGCAACACATCCACACTCGTAGCGCCACACATACCACCCTCGCCCGAACCTAGGAAACCACGAGGTACAGGTGCGTGCTGGTGGATGTGCTTGTTGTTTGAAAAACACAGGAGCTCTAGAGAGTTGGCAGGGCACATTTCGGGGGGGGGCAGAGAACAGAGAAGTACAGATACAAATACCAGCTATGGGTCTTCACTGATCATTTTGCCCTCTCTGGGCTGATCATTTACAATATACCGAAAATAGACTAGTTGAGGCAGCTAGACGACTGATCATTTCAAAGCTACACAGCTAACCTGCCCTACTGACCGCAGCGCGACCACCCACCAACCCTTCTACGACCCTGTCTGTGGCCACCACCCTGTCGCCGGCTTCTCTCATGGCCTACAGGGGGAGATAGTTGTTGCGTGTGCAGAAGTACACTGGTGTCTTTCTCTGCACTTCTCTCTCTCCCGCTCGCTCTCGCTCTCATTTTTTTTTTTTGGCGCAAAAAAAAATCTGACAGTCCAGCCTAGACCCAAAGGGGTTAAGTGCGGCAGTCTCGCTTCGGGCAAGATGAATCTTCAAGACCAAACAGCATGACCCGCGAAAAACTCAAACATGTAAGGTGTGTTGGGAATGGCGCTATACCAAAGAGGCAGCAGCAGCAGCAGCAGCAACAACAACAGCTATGACAGCGCCAACTAAATCCTGGACACACAGAGGCAAAACAGTCTCATTTGCAACGCTTCAGCACCAACAGTAAGACACAATGACACAAACTGTCTACATGTAGAACGGCCATCCACCTCCTTCCCAACGCCCTGAAATGGATATGTCACATGCCTTTCGATGAAGATACTACCGGTAGCACTCGTAGTTTTGCAAGCTCCTGTCCCACGTTGCTCAAGACAAGAGCTCACGGGTGGGATCGAACAACTAGACAAGAGCAAAATCGAATATGCAACTGAAGGACAACTAGGGTCAAACGGAAGACGAGCTCGGTGTTCAGGAAGCAACGGATGAAAAACGCTGTGCGGACGAGGGCTATGAATGACCGACAAGGATGCGATGGATAGGATAGGAACGGACGGGAAACCCGCAAGCGGTGTGCGCATCTCCTATTCGTTCATCTTAAGGCTTTTCACGGATGGACTTGATCAAACCACACGGGTCGACACCGGGATCGTTGCGAAACAGGATGGGTCGGGTCGGGTCGGGTCTCATATGGGTCAGGTCTCTTCAGGTCGGGTCTAATGGGGCCAGGTCTCACTTCGTGGGACGGGTGTCATGCCATGGGTCGCGTTGTGTCTGTTCCGCAAAAAATCGTTGTACTCCGGTCGCCCCGGTGGTCTAGCGGTATATGTTCGAAAATCGCTAGTCGCACAGGCCGTGAGTTCGAATCCCCATGGGATGGAAAGTTTACAAATTTTGCGGGTGAAAGCGAAATATAGCTGAAAACGCTCTCATGAGTACCAAACTTCGACGGTAGCGCCGTTGACAAGTGACGAGGGAAAGGGACGGCTGGACCCTCCTCGCGATAAAAAAAAAGTTCAGCTCGCACCGCAGGAGGGAGGTGGGGCACGAAAATACATAGAAAGAAGAAAAACGCCCCCTTCCTGTGTGACCCTGGATGGTTGTAGTTGTACGAAAAAATGCACTTAACAGTGTAGTACTCTACATACATACACTGACAAGTCTCTCCACGAAAAATGGGGGGGACTGTCGCCATAATAAATAGGACGAAAACACACACTCACACACGCTACGAAATCGAGAGCTTTCTCGCCCTATTGCTGCATAATATAACCGAAAATCTGCTATCGAGCTGATCTTGCATGTCCATGGTAGGTCTGGTTTGAACACTGCACTACTTTTCACCTCGACAAGTACCCATCAAAACACCGGCCACCCGCTTGACCCAATACAGTAGTGGGCCCTCTATAGTGCCGGGTAGTGTCCAGAGAAAAAAGCGGCACTATACCGGGCACCGGCAGCATTCAGAATAGTGCCTCAATAGTGCCGGTACGGCACTATTGAGGCTTCGAATATCCCTCAGTAGTGCCGGACCGGCACTACTGAGTAGGTGTATTATTAGTGGACGTCTAAGTCCTCGTTGCCCTCCTTCGATGTTGCCAGATAAAAAAAGACAACAGAGAACCACGACAGGGAGCGCACCGCACGAAAAATAAACGATCATTACACACTCTACCACAGCTGTTCTCCCCGCCCTCGCAACGTAGCAGCAACTCTTTCATGTCTGCCTGGCGCACCCCCTTGGATGTCGCAAGAAAGAATCAAAACAACCCCAAGAACACAAGCACGACAGGAACCGCACCGCACGGAAAATAAATGGCCATTACATACTCTACCACAGCTAGCTGTTCTCCCCGCCCTCGCGACGTAGCAGCAACTCTTGGATGTGACAAGAAGAAACAAAAACAAAGAAAAGCACGACAGGAAGCGCACCGGAAGAAAAGCAAACAACCATTGCTACTACAACAGCTGTACCCCAACCTTACTCCGTAGCAGCAACAAATTCTCTCATGTCTGCATGCCGCAATTGCCGTGGAGCCGCCCGCCACATCCTCCCTGGCAGACGTGGCCATGAGGGTCTTGCGGCGTTCTGTCCTGTTGAAGGCACAGTTCACCTTCCGCACAAGGCATGGTGCGCCTCTGCGTAGAGCTCTTATGGTCTGCAGCAGCTGGTGTACACTCTTTTCGGTGTGGCGTCTGTCCTCTCTGGTGTGTCGTGGTGTGTGTGTTTTTTTATTATTAGCATCGACCGCGCTAACCGGCTGACCAATGAAAAGACGTCAGTGCCAGCGGGTACAAATCAAGGTCCCTGGAAGGGGGCCTAAATTCGAAAAATGCGCAATGCGCTAAATGCGAATGCTAGTACGACTCTCTCTACATATATATGTTTCATGTAGACATACATCTCAGCTACACATATAAATGCCCTCGCCCGAACCTAGGAAGCCACTGATGCAAAGAGCGGAGGACAGCAAAAGGGTTAATTCAAGCCCAGCCGAAGCCAGGATATCGTGGTATGCTTCATCTCCCAATTTGATAATCGTACACTCCCAAGATCCAACAGTCATCGTGTCAGCAGCTAGATGACTCGAACAAAATAGCAACACATGTGTGTGTTTGTTTTGTTCTCCCATTATTGTTTCTGTCGTCTGCCCCACTGGCCCACATCCTCCACTACGACTAGCTAGACGACCCAACCGGGGTCACACAGGAGGGGGGGGCTGGACCCCCTTCTGCGGTACATGCCTATGATTGTTTTTATCGCGAGAGGGTTCAGTACTCCCACCCTCGTCAACAGTGAAGTTGGTGCACCAAGGCATCATTTACTTACGAATTCAGGAGAAATTGCTTCCAATTCTTTCAGGAACGAAAGTAAGAAAAAACAACAAATCGCCGGGGCTCGGACCCATGACCTGAAACTTAGAAGGTTAAGGTGGATACTACCAACTAGACCACCGGGGCGACCGGTAGTAGTGTGTGTGTGTCTACAGCAGGTAGTGAACCGGCACTATTGGGGGGCACAGCGGCGCCCAACCGGCACTATAACGGGCCATCCCTCAATAGTGCCGGTCCGGCACTATTGAGGGCGCTGTCTGTGTCCAGAAATTTAACCGGCACTATACCGGGCACCGGCACTATTCAACCGGCACTATAGAGGGCCCACTACTGTACAATACTTCAAGCCAATGAGGACGCTTGGTACGAAGCTAACACCCCTCACGGTCAATGCCTACAAGATAAAGCGGACTATAGGATGGGTCACACGTCCGCTCACACGGACGACCGTAGACAAATATTTCTGTTGTATTTTGCTCTTGGCCTAAGATCATTTAGTGTAAGTATGGCATCTTGGGATGAGGCCTCCAGCCCTGAGGCCGGTGGTCCCACGGATGCACTACCGCGCCGACTGCGGTCGGGGCGGCAATGAATTTGTAAATGATCCAGAGGCGTCGAGCCTTATATCGCCCAGGGAGGGTGGGCGGTCTCAAAGTTCTTCCTCTCCTACCCGGTGTTCTCTCGTATTCACGGTATAGGGAGAGAGACAATGATCGGCTGTATGCAAATCTCAACATATTATCAGGGCAGACGCCTCCATTCATATTTGTGCCGAGTTTAAATTCGTGTGTAGCCCAGATTTTACCCCGAATAGCAGGGGAGCGCACGTCGATCGGATACGGGTGAATCTTAATCTTCTTTACCACAGCAGGTCAGTACCGGCGTGTCCCTCGGTGAATAAACGAGTTTTGGCCAAAAAATGCGGCCATCAGGTAGGTTGTGGGCACAAGAAGTTTCGTTTTGCTCCATAGCATCATGTCTAGAGATGAAAACGTTGTCTAGAGAGCGGTTCCACTGACATGGCGTTCCAACTGTACCCAGTCAGGCTAACACAAGACGCAAGCCTTGCTTTGCTGACACTAAACTCGCATGGCCTGGGCCATGGTAAGCAGCAGACGAACCCTCAACAACGCATCATGTGCCACCTGGAACTACCGCAACAAGCCAAAAAATGAACACCGTAATTAGTTCCCACGCGCCTGTTTATTGAGGTGTCGCCGCAAGCCTGCACCTCTCGACCCAGCTGCGACCTCGTCCTTGTGGCGATGCTAGCCATGTCCGACGCCCGCCGCACCACGCCTTGGATTGTCTTCTGCAACGAAAGTCACAGAACGCATTGCACAAGCGGTGTGAGAGCAATAATTGCAACACTTGGATCGCAGTATCTGCTGTTCTACCGTAGCATTGTAGTGCCGCATCCACTGGTGTTGTGAAAATGGCCTACACGTTCAAATGGGCTACCTACCACGTTTAGAGTCTGCCGCTTTTTATATGCATACCACTGCATGTATTCTGAAACAACTACGCTTGTTTTGCTTGAATGCAGAAAGTGCCAAATCAACAACTGTTCAGGGAAGCAAATAATGCACTAGGCTGTGTGAGTGTTTGGCTATGCATGACCAACAAGATGATGCGATGGATAGAATTGGAACGGGCGGGCATATCGCCAGCGGCGTGAAGGTTTCCTACTCGTCCATCTTCGGGCTTTTAACGGATGGACTCGATCAAACGTCACGGGTCGACACCGGGATCGCGATGAAACAGGACGGGTCGGGCCGGGTCTCATAGGGTCATGTCTCACTTTGGGGGACGGATCTCATGTCATGGGTTGGGTCTCTTTCATCGTGCCTAATCTCAAGGTTCCACTGGGCCAAGGGCATCCGCCTCAACGATTTTCGTGGACCCCGAATACGACTCTTATCGTCAAACCTGACCCGTGATTAGGCCCTGGTTCTATTGGCATCGCATCATGTTTCGTTCATGCCAACTCGTGCTTGTGCATGGCGCGTTTTTCTGTTCCGGTGAAACGATCATTGTACTCGTACATGTGTCGAAATCGAGAGCTTCTTCGCCCTATAGCTGCATACCCGAAATGCTGCTCTCCGAGCTGGTCTTGCATGTCTACAATAGGTTATGGCTTGTTCACAGCATGTCTTTTCACCTCGATTTACTCATAAGCCCGCTGCTCGTCAAGTACTTTTCAAAGCAACGGCCACCCGCTTGACTCATTACTATAATTAGTGAAAACCATGGAGAACGCTTGCTTACGCAGCTTACAACCTCCCCAAGTCAACGCCTACAAGATTAGCGGGCTACAGTCTCAGATGGGTCATGAGTCCGCCCACACCGCCGTTATCCATGACCAGGCGTCACAAACGGAAATATTAGCAACAATAGACCAAATGCCGTTTAGGAGAGCGCAGTTACAGCGGCACCAGCAACAGCAACAATGGCAGATTCAACAGAAGCAAGGTTTGCCGCGTCTTCTCAGTGACTCAGCCATCTACCACGCACGGTATTGCTGTCTGGATTGTATTGAATCCCCAGAGTGCTTGCAAAACACGCCTGCGATGTGCTGGAGAAACCGTGTATATTCGCTTGCTCTCCGGGCAAAAACAAACGGGGGAAAAAAAAGAGAGGAAGCCCAATATCGAGTGACAGCACGGCGTGCGGTCCGTCACTCGTTCGACTCAAGGTATTAAAGGTGTAATATTGTTTTATACGTCCACAAGTGACCACGAATGGTTTATCCCTGGGCCAGAAAAAGTATCTTGCTCTCCTCAGATTCGGGGAACAACAGTTTGACTGGGTGTATCAAACTGTTCGGCCAAACATCAACCGAAGTAATGCATTGTAAGACCAAGTCACTTGACCAAGGGAGAGAGTGAGTGAGTGAGTGAGTGAGTGAGGACAAGATCCCAACTGGGGGGACTACATTTACCATTTACCATCCCACCACAGCTGTGCCAGTATCAACAACGACAAGAGCTCCTCCATGATATTGTGAAGGTATACTAGCCGGTCTATTTCACGTGGTCGACAGTCGCGGGAAGAGATACATACAGTATTCCGGAGGTACAGTGGGGTGTCAGGCTCGCGTCGCTGCCAATATCTACTATGGTTGATGGACTGGCCGCAAGCTTTTGATGACCAGAGCATCTCTCACTGCTGTCGCAGAACGGACAGACACACATCTCCTCCAACAGCGGAAAAAGGCATGTCAATCAGACACGGTGAAATATTCGTTGCCACAGCAGGTCAGTACCGACATGTCCTTCGATGAACAATGAACGGGCTGTTGCCAAAATACATACGTGCCGTCAGGTACATTGTGGGGGCAGGAACGTTCCGCTCTGCTGCATAACTTCATGTCTAGAGATGAAACGGTTGTGGTTGCCGAGAGAGCGGTGCCGCTGACGTTGCGTTCCAACTGCAGCTACCATCTCAGTCAAGTTGACCGCGGCGAAAACAAAACAGACGCAAGCCTTGCTTTGATGACACTAAACTCAAAGGGCCCGCTCATCAACAGCAAACGAACTCTCGACAACCATCTGTAGCCACCGTATCACGCATAAAAGGAAGGTTTGTTCGAAGAGCAGATAGAATAAACTGGTGTTTATTTTTTAACAGTCGAATTAGAAATTGGCTTCATTTTCTATCGGAAACCCAGGGTCACGGTGTTTGGATTTATATTTGTAGTCTATAGCTGGGGGTGTCATTCCGTGATCGAGTCTACGCAGGGGCTGTAGCAAAGTCGGGTAACGTGTGAGAGCTACAGAGCGCGCGAAGCAACGGAAGGACAGCAGCAGCCGCCTAACGCAGTAGCGGCGGCAGCTCAGAAAATCCCGCCCTCCCATCCCTTTTCTTTCGAAGGTGGGGGGATAAGTTCGGGAATATTCGGTATCTAGTCGGGTGTTGTAGAATGGTGTGTACTATTTGAGGACTTGGGTCAGTTTTGGGACTCCTGCGGTTGCAGTCATAGTCCCCCGGCTAATATTTGTGGGGAGAGAAATGGATTTATAACAGTTGACGCCGGCCTTCGCAGCTAACGCGGCCGGAGAGACGATGAGCATTTCGTGGGTCTCTCTCCCCAACACGTAGCCTAGAAACCGAAGAAATAGTGAAGCAATTCGGAAGAAAACAAAATAAAATGACCACCAAAAATATTCCTACGCGCCTGTGTCACAACACCAGTGATTGCGACACTACAATACTGCTGTAGCACAGCAGATACTGTACCGCGAACCAAGTTATTGTAAAGCCGCACTCACACCGTGTGTACGTGCTGCGCTTTTCGTTGCAGGACAACAATCCAAGGCGTGGTGCGGCGGACACGCGACATGGCTAGCATTGCCATGCGGACGCGGTCGCAACTGGGCGAGAGGCAGAGGCACAGTCATCCGGGGACACACCATCCAAACACAGGCGCGTGGGATATTTTCGGTGGTCATGTCATGCGTGATGCGGTGGTGTAGACTACTCACCACCTAGCGTGTGCTGGTTTCAATACTACCGCGTGCATACTCTTGTCCTTGAATTCAGCAAAAGCCAAACTAAACCTCAAATCCCCCGAGCCTTGGATGCGACGATAAAGATGCTAAATCCTCGCCGTGTTGAAATAAATGCCTGGAGTGAGGTGGATATGAATTCAACGCTTGTTAGACACGTATGTAGGCGTCTACAATGCCATATTCGTGTGTGGATTGTGTCGAAAAAAAAAAGACGGCAGAAACGGTAAATACCGTAGAGCTATTATTATAGAGGCTATAGACTACTGCTGTTGTCTACAGTAGACAAGAGATAGATACTGTTGGTAATCATCCTCACCCGGCCGCGCACGAACAGCAAGCTGGTCGATCACCCCTCCCACATGGGACATCACCAAGGCATGCCAAAGGGCGCGAGCCATGCTCAAGAAAGCTAGCCCAGCCGATCGGTTGCCTCTCTCACCCGGATAACAGGCATACCAAAGCTCTGACTCCTCTTGTCACGGATGTCCCACTCTTACTTGTGTGCAGCAAAGAAAGACGGTTGTGATCTTTCTCCCGCAGGAGAATGGCAAAACAAACCACGCACCACCCGTGCCCCAACACACATCGAGAACGAGAGCACGCTACGACAAGGATCGCCCACGGTGAAGTGATGTTAATGTGTGGCCACGCTGAAGCAAAGATCTACGCCCGCACGCGCTCCCAAAAAGCAGCCTGAACGCACCTGCAGTTCTCCCACACCACCAACACCACTGCCGTTTTCAAGCCAACTGGATCCTCACCTGACGCAGATCCGCAGGGGCACACAGCGCGGCGCAGCCTGTCACAAGCAGTTGGCAGGTCAGGCCACCCTCTGTGGGCGTGTGACGAGGCGCTGTGGGTCGCAGGGAGAAGAAGAGGGCCGGAGGGAGAAGAGGGAGGATGTGTGGAGACAGGGACGCGGGGGTTAGCATGACATGGCAAAGAGCAACTACTGCAGTAGTAGGGGGGTGGGGGCCACGTGAGGGGAGAGCATCAATAAAACGAGAGGGCGCAGACACATCCACACACACGTGAACAGCAGACACTTCCAAGTGTCCCGAGGCAGGCAACTTCTGTCTGTTCTGCTGTGATCAGGAGAGGAGTAGGGCAAGGGAAACGACCTTTACAGCAGTCCATGTGAGCTGGCTTCGAAAACTATATGTAGAATGGATCCTAGCGTAGGACGCTTCGTGATGCACGTTGGAGCAAACAAACAAGCGAAGGCTGCCTTCGAGCGTTCGAGTGCAATCAGCGGGGACATGGTGAGTGACATGAATAGGAACAACAGTAGGTCATGATGAGCAATAGTCTGCGACACTCTTGCTTTTCTACCAGCGCAGCATGGCAGCGCCGCCTCCCGCACCATTACTCCGGTACTTTCTACAGTAGTACACCAGGTTCGAAAATAAAAAAATCCAACCAAAGCCAAGGCTGCTCTTCACACACGGCTGCGCTGTATATCTGGACCTCCGCCCCCATCCATGCTCCCAATTGCCCCGCACGATGTAGATACGGCGTTTGAACTTGCTCTTCTGCTTGCTACCTCGCGTGCCTCCATCCTCGCGTCTGTCTGTCGAACGCCCGCGGTCGACAGAGGCTGGCTTGCTCTTTCTCTCTTCACAACTCTCTGCATCTTCCGCTGTGTCTTGCGTGCCCGAGGTGTTTTGGTCCGATGATTTTTTGTCTTTTCACCAAGCGCATACCTGTGTCCCAGCCGGGGTATCAAAAGCTCATCTTCTCGGTTCCTCTCGCTCTCATTGATTCGGTCTCGGCCTCTTCCAGCAAACAGTGTAGAAAGTAGCAGTAGCATCCGACAGTAGCCGCTTTACTACAAGTGTCGTAGGAGCCCCCCCCCCATCTGTGCTCCTCCCCTTCTCCTCCCTCATGGCCTCGCTTTTTCTCTCTCTCTGCTCTCCCTCTTGCTTCCCTATGTATTATGTGTGTACATAGTGCGTTCAAATTCGCACACAGCGGAGGAGACGGGGGAAAGGAAATTCTTCCTGTTTGAGAAGGGGGGAAGACAAGTCAGCACGCAACATCACACCGACAGACAGCAGAGAGACGCCGGGGGCCCTCGCGTGTACAGCAGCAGCACATCATCAGCAACGGCAGCACACGTGGTCCGTGCGGTGAGTTTCTCATCTATGCTATGTATGCACACTTTCCATGTACCCACCTGCCTCGCGCAACCGTCTCAGCCCAGCGGCACAGACCAGAACAAAAATGCTTATTATATCAGAGGAGGAGGAGGAGGAGGAGGAGGAGGAGGAGGAGGAAAGCGGGCGGGTTTTGGCCAGAAAAATGAAAACCAAAGATAATAGTTAAATAGTAGGTAGAGACGCGGACGAACTTTTCTTTTCTGTCTTGGTCTTTCTCTCTGCTCTCTGCTCTCTGCCTTTGAAAAAGAGACGGCAAAGAAAGGGACATCTGTGTTCTGGACGAAACCCCACTGCAGCAAAGAGCAAAGAATTTTGAAAGGACGAAGCTACGTATGCATACCTCTCTCTGGTCAGCTGTCAGCTCAGCAGGTGTGGACACGACACATCTGCTGTGGACACGAAACGTCAACAACAGCAGCACGGAATGAGTTTCAAAGTTTCAAAGTTTCAAATTGGCAACTCGTTTGTTGCATGCTTCGCTTGGCTTCGCTTGGCTTCGCAGCCAAAATGGTTGAATTCCTTCTTCTCGCCATTCGCCGATGAGCCACAAACAGGCGATAGCACAGCAGTTCAGCGCACGCACGACAGAGCATCATCTCCGTATCCCCGTGGCGAGAAAAACTAGAGAAAAACACCCGTTGGAATCCAAAATCTTGGCGGCCCAGCGGCGGCAATGTGTCGGGTCGAGAGTCGAGGAACACAATAATAATAGCAGAGCCCGCGGCAGCCGTGCATCATCATCGTCTTGGCGTCCTACAGCAGTATACGTCGCTGACTTGTTGATGGCCAACCAAGGTCTGTGGACTGCTGTGGATGGGGACAACTCTCTGGCCAAGTTCTTGTTCACCTTCTTCGTTGAATACGGCGGAATGGCGGGTACTGTAGAAGGTAGGCGTTGATTATCGTGTGGGCTCTCGTGAGCTCGCTCTATTTCTCTCTCGCCGTGCGATTGTGCGATACACAGTTAGACTAGATCTGCTGAAGCGGCATGGGTGATGCCGCGTCGAACCACGAACTCTTTTTCCCCTCTGCTCTGCTCTCTCTGCCCCTCTGCCCTCTGCTCCTCTACCACGAACCCACGTCACAAATGTCACATCTCGCGTCAAGCAACGACCCTGCTACCTCTAATATATTGTCTGAGCAGTGCACGACGTAGCTATTCTGCTTGTGATGCTCGCGTCTCCGTTACGTTTGTAGACATCGGTTTCTAGAGCCGTAGACTCATGAAACATAGACTACGTATATACAGCAGTAGTCTACAGCAGCAAAACGCGCCAAGACGTGAGAACCGCTTATTTACATTAGCTTGGAGGCTCGACGCTTATTGGTTACCTCCAACGGGGCACATGTTCTTAGTTTCGAAGTTCTTATTTGGAGCAGGCATCCACCTACGATAAACGGGGTTCTTGTTCTTTTTTCTGAGCCGATTGTCCTGTGCAGAGGACACAGGTCTTTCTGGGTGGATTTGACGAGACACTTCAGTACTGCAGCAGTACTACGTTGTAAGAGTACCATCGTAACCTCAATGGCAGTGCCGCATGTTATGCGGTATGGGGGAGAAGAGGTTGCCGAGAATGGCTTGTGAGGCGACGTGGACAAACAAGAGGAATTGGGGTACCAACCCACGGAGTGGGGTCATTTTGTACATGATGTATAAATGGAAGGGGTTCGAAATTGACGAAGAAGAAGGTGATTCACTGGAAACGGAAGGTTGAGGGGGGTTCAAGGTTCAAGGAGAAGACATCTGTTGCTTTTGCCGAGAGAGAAGAACATAATCTAAGGAAAGAAACCAAGGATAGGAGGGTCTGTAGATGTGTGCGGAATGTTGGGAGAAGGGATAAATGTCAATCAAGGAGTCCCTAAATGGCCCAAACGGATGCAGGGGAAAAAAGCGGAAGAAGGTCAAATTTAAGACTGGGGACATTTAGTCTAGCCTTCGAGAACGTAGACGAAGATTTGGGAAGGTTCAGTGAACCATGAAGACGACAAATCCAGATGTGAATGCGGCCCCAGAGTGCGGAGACCATGTTCATGTACTTGCGGAATGTCCGTTATTCGAGAAGGAGAGGGAAAAGTTCATGACTGACCTGGGAAAAGTACGGAAGGAAAAGGTTCAGAGAGATGTTTGTGAGGCATGGAATAGCCAGGAGAATAGACTACAGTATTAGCTGTAATGGGGCGTAGGAAATGTGTTGAAAAGGCGGGAAGTGATATCGATTGGGTAGAAAGGCTAGGGAAAACATTATTGAGCCGCCTTTGACAAAGTACTTCCAAGTAGGAAGGAACGATTGGCCATCGGTGATCGGTCCTGTGGGAACAATGATGCGTCCTCTCGAGGACGTGTGGTCAATGGCCTAACCGCTAAGGCATGCGAAACATGAGAGAGGGTACGCCCTCCCCCTCCGCACGTACATGTACTTTTGTCACGACGAGCCTTCCCCCCCCCCCCACCTCGAATCTGAAACTAACTGCTGTTTGGGTCACCCCCCACCTTCCTGAGTTGTTACTATCTTGCAGTCGCCGCGTTTGGGGCTCCGTTCTTGTCTGTATACGCATGGGTGCACCGTAAGGGCGGGTTCTTGTTCTTAATGCCACGTCGGAACTGAACGCCTGTTCTTACGGCCAAGTTCTAAGGTTTTTGGATTGTTTGAGGCTCATCAAGTTCTTAACTGCTAAGTTCTTAAGTGGTGGCGCGTTCTGTAGTCTCCCTCGCATACCCCCGCAAAGATGTGGTGGTTTCAAGCGACCCTGCAATTATATGCATACCTCAACTTAATGTTTTCGTCTATAGCAGTGCACCAGCTGTTCTTCTTGTGATGCTCGCGTCTCCGTCGCACTTGTAGACACCCGTTTCTCGAGCCATAGACTAATTTACGCACCTCTCGCATGCTCCCCTCAGGCAACCAAAGCACAACAACCTGGTGTACATGTCAAAGGAGCGTAAATAATGAAAGAATACGATTCTGATGGATGACGCGGTCTGACGTCTGTCTGATGACATGAATTTCTCTGGAGAAGTAAAAATAGTTGGTACAGGAAACGGGACGGCGAGACAGCAGTTCAATTTGTCCATGGTCACCTCTCGTCTCACCACACCGACTCATGCATAAGCTGTGGTGGGCTAATGTAGCTGTGATGTGTTATAGGATTCAGATGTGTAGATGGAACATAGAAGAGCTTGGTTCCTTCTAGAAGGCGCGGAGAGATGTAACTCTCCGCGGAAGGACAAAATGCAGGGGACAGGATCTAGTAGCCCCTGCTTGTGCAGAGGATCCTGTGCCCCTTGGTGTCATTCCTACCGATACCCAAGCAGTCCGGATATTACCCTACATAGATCGGCGGCAACACCTGTAATGCTTCCAGCAGGGAGAGTCGCACAGAGCAACCTCGGTGGTGGCTGAAGCCTGGATTCAATCGAATCCAGCCCAACAACCAACATGTCATATTCATATGCGTATTCTATGCGTACCACGTAGACTAGACCAATGCAAACAGTCGTTTTTCCACCGCCCGAGAGCTGGCCGCTGTTCGGGGTGAATGCACAGCCTCCAGTAGACTACGGTGACGGGCTAAATACGAGTACTTGCAAAAGCCCGGGTTTAGATGGAGCGAGAGCGAGTTGTTATGGTATTTGGAGGTAGACATGTGATAGTGGTTGATCATGGTTATTTGGCGCCGTCGGATGCTATGACGTGACGTCATGCTAGATCAGGGCTTTATGCCGAGACATGTGCCCTTCTGTTCAGTGTGTGCGTACAGGCGATCTATGATCGTGTGTGCGTGGGATATTGTGAGTTGGCTTGGAAAGCGTTAATCAAGAGAAAGAGAACAACGGAAAGCAACAACAACCTGCTACTGTGGTCGGACAAGAGAGTTCCACACAGCTCAAAGGTGATTGATGCTGAAGGAAGGGGTCAAATACCATTACAGAGTTGTGAGGCCACGCCCGAAGCGAAGCTCAACCAATTGTCTTACTGCTGTATCATTCCATTCGCTCAAAAGTCCGTTCTTGCACACACGACGGCGCTTGGTGCCCGAATTTTGTATCCACGTGCGGGTGTACCAACAGAGTGCAGTGGCCGACGGTAGAGGCCCTCTCTATTTTATTGTCATATTCTGTGGTGGTGGCCCCTTCTCTCCGTTGGACAAGAAAGTAAGTACGACCTGAACCCGTCGCGGAAACCACTTGGTTTTCCCGACGAGAGCGTGTACTCAACAGCAACGTGCATGCTCTCTTCCTGCACAGCGTGACTTCTGTCTTGGAATGTAGCGGACGGCCTCGAACACAGCTCAAAATCACCCCGTTTTTTTGTTGCGGCGGTGTTGGTGGCGGTAGTGATAGTGGTAGTGGTGGTAGACTGTCTTCTGGGAATATCCTCCCCATGGTGTCTTGTGTTGCCGTCTAGCCTGCCTTGTTGAGAGAGATGTGAATGTAAGACTGTTGCATAGTCCACAGACTTTGATGGTTTCTCGTTTTGGTTCGGAGGGCTCTTGGAGTCTGCACAAGTCAGCTGTGTGTGCTGTTCGAGCTTTCTGACAATGTCACAGCCGAAAGACAGTACTTTCCGACAGCTCTTTTTTCGTCTTTCGTCACCCCCTTGATGATGACACCGCTGTGCTCTCATGAGCCCCACTCTGGAGGGCAACCTCATACACGTGAAGTACGCGTTCGTTTATTTTCCACCCTTCCCTGCTTGGGCCGGCAAAACAATGGAATATCGCTCCATCGCGGTATTGTAGGGATGCGAGGCTAATGATCTAACGACCTGCTCGTGCGTTTACATGACTACCCCTCTCCGACCTCGCATTGTTTCTGGCGTGCTCCTCCGGCCTTGAGTCAGTACGGTCGGCGATACGTACGATCACTGTTATTGCCCGAACAACAACCCCCGACCGAACAATACCAACGTTAGCCTTTATCAACCCCTCAACCCCAGGTGAGCGTGGAGACGTGCGAGAACGGGTGCCTGTGGTCCTGCTGAAGCGCCTTCTCCCCCCTCCGCACCGAGGGTGAGGTTAGCCCCCGCTGCTGCACTCCGGGCATCAGCGAGCGCAGGAAGGGGGTGTTCACCCCCGTGTGGTCTTCGCCCAACGACCTGGGCGAGATACGGGTGACCCCGGCCTTCCTGGTGGACCACAGCCCGGATGAGACCGTCAGGGACTTGGGGGTCGACACGTGAAGACGGCGGCGTGCCACAACCTTTGCCGCGCAGTGATGATCGTGGAGACCACACGACGCTTCGCGACCCGTATGTACCCTCCCACCCCTTCCGCCTTCCACCCTAAAAGGAAAACAACATCGGAGCCCGATGATACCTAGAGAGTAAGTAGCGCGACGAGGAGCATGGTGATGTTCAAATGATTGCGTGGTTAACGATGGACGCCCGCCGATGCGTACTGCGATCCTTCCTCTTCATCTCTGGCAGTACGGTATGTGTCAGAATCTGCCCGGGAAGATTAGATATGGCTAATAGGCGTTTCGTTACGTATGGATAGCGAGTTGGGATCTGCTTCATCCTGATTGGCCATCCGTGGGCGCGTTACCTGTTTCCGGTGTGTCGATGTCAACGTTCCAGGCGAGATCACTAACACCGGTGAAGGTACCAGTCAAGGCTGAGCACAAGCGATCCTCTCTTGTTGTAATCCTTGTCGGGGCGAATAATTTCCGACACGACTCTCTTTTGGTGGAATCTCCGGAACGCCGCTGGCGGTGATGGGGTCCCTGAAAAAGCTGAACGAAATGATAATAATAATATATAGGATTTCCGCCCCGGGCTCGGAGAGATCGTACTGGGGTGTAAACCCCCCTCCAACGACAAAGCATTTACAAAAAAGAACGCGCCCGGTGCCATCGCTTCGCCTTCTACGGTATCTTCGTCTTGTCCTTGTTTTTTTTCCGCAGCTGGCTTGGATTATTTTTGGTGAGCTACATACGTGGTATGATTTCTGTGCTTTTCGCCTACCCTGTCAGGTTGAAACCCCGTTTTGACGCTCGCATCCGATTATACCATGAGGCCACGAGGAACGTGACGAATCGATTGACGTGGTTTTTATGTGTATTGTTGTACATAGTTGGCGTCTGATATACGGTGTTTCGTGGATGCCCCCGCCGTGTGAACAGGACAAGCCAAAGGGCGGGAGGAACACAAGGAAAAACTTTTTCATTCCGATCGCGATTATTTTGTGAAAGATACGTTCAGATTGCACAACAACAAAAGAGAGATCAACTCGAACAAGAACTCCGGGCGGCAAAGTACGCAACACCCGTTGTTTCGATCGGACGATGATGCCGCAGACGACCCGGTCGTTGGAATTCACGGTCACTTGGTGCTTTGAGCGATTTATCCCCGCTCGGTGCCCCGCTACATGTTACAGTACATACAACGACGTGTTGATTGTTAATCGGTGGGTAAACAAATGCTTTTTGTGGAATATGTAGTCCACATAGGTTTTCTGTGTGATGTTAAATGCGTTTTTCCGTTTGGTGGGCGGAGATGCACATACCCCAATGAGATGCCATTTCCGCAATGTTGCCGGTGAGACAGTGAATAGAACCACGATTTCCTCGCAAAACCTTTCTCTCGCGTCAAGCGGGCGCAGGCCCTGGACAACTATGTACGCACCAGCAACGAGGAAGCCATGACCGTAGCACCTCTACTGCACCACACCATCGAAAACTGCGGCAGCTCCAGCGTCGCTGGACTGTGTAAACTTGTGTTTCCAGCACTCACAAATAACACAGATCACCTTTCAGAAACACACAGATTCCTGACTCTCAACACAAACATCGCTTGGAATACGCATCGATCATTTTCAAGTCGTTTCTGCCGCCGATCCCACCTTCCAACCCGCGAAACAACAAGAGAACTGCCAAGTGTCAACACATTTCCAAGTCCCTGTGTAGCCTGGATCATTCGACGTCTTAGAGGGCTCTCATTGGCTTACCGAGGCAGCTCCTGGTCTTCAATTCGTCGCCAAAATGTGGATACTGTTTGCCCCATCAAGTCCCTGGAAGTCAGGATATCAATATTGTCTACCTTGCTGCTGCCTATATTGTCGTCCGCCCTGCATGGGACATACGCGAGGAGCATCACGCCACGAAACGTACAGCAACACACTCAAACGGAACTAATCAATTTTCTCACGACGACCCTCCAACACGACACCGCCCTGCCCTGCGCGGTGCCCTGCGATGCAATTCTCCCGGCTAACCACCCCGTTCAACGCAAAGTGCACGAAATACGACACCTCGGCACTCACGGCACACGACTACTGTAGCAAGCACGGGGGTGCCAAGGTAAACATTCTGAAGGCAAGTTCGCTCATAAGGATGCCAGACCATCTTACCGTGCGCCTTTACCAATAATGCGGACACATGCACACGATGACACGCCTATCCTTCTATCCCTTCCACCATCCGAATTAAAACGAAATTAATTGTTTACAACATACTTCGAAGTAAACGATGAGGATAAGTTCTGTTCAACAAAGGTCGAGCAATGAAATGTCCTGCAAAATTACATCAGATCAGGAGTATGCTGTGCCAACGAGATGCACGAAGTAACGCCACTCTACACAGAGAACATCATAAAACACGTATCAAACAGAGACAGACAAACTCGAGAAGTAAAGCAACATTCGCATCCACAATGTACAGGAGACGCTAGAAACAAAAGTTTCTATCACACCACCACGGGCACAAGAAATAAAACAACGAGCGGAGTGTACGAAGTTTGTGCTCACATAAACATCTTACATCGAATTCGGTGAGCGCTAGTTAGTCCTCGTAGTTCCTCGCCCGCTCTCTGGTGGACGAAAAACAACCGCCCACGCACCAGGCACACTTCACGCCAACTCAACAACAGATTAACGCCATCCCATGAACTCTACAACCGCTCACTGATTACAGCACCGAAAGGACATGGGCGGGCCCCACTACATCACTTGACGCTCATGCTAGAAAAAGGATTTCCAGTCGAGCAGTGTCTTGTCCCCGTCGGGAAAAGCTACAGTGATGGCCTTTTCGCTGCTCGTGGTGGTGGCTGCGGCGGGGCAGGCAGTCGAAGAACTGGCTGAGTTACAATCGAGGGTCTTCCCCGAGCATAGTTCGAGCATCTCCGCCGAGATGCCGTAGGGGTTTCCCCCACCCTCCTCCAAGGCTCCTTGGGGGTCCGGGTCCGT